>OZ038493.1:6726770-6774270 GCA_964036315.1 Acanthosepion esculentum
GGTTACTAGTTCTCGCAGATCCCTGCTCGACTATCCTGTCCGCTGTCCTAAGGGAAACTTAATGCTGGTTACCACCTATAGTGCCACCACTCATGGGGGTGGCAGGTTATTCCATTACATTAATTTCATGGATGGCTTTCGCAGGATTGTGATTATTCCCAAATTTATAAAAATTCTTATCGCATAAAATAAATTCGTCGCAAATAATCATGTAAAAAATCGCCGAAAATTATCACAGTAATGAAAACTTTGGATTCCAAAATTTCAGCATTGCTGGTGCTGATCCGGTCCGGAATGTCTTTAATTTGTTCACAGAATCGGCATGATACCAAAATGTTATGATATATATATATATATATATATATATATATATATATATAAGTAGATAGATAGATAGATAGATAGAATATTTGCCTATGCGATTTGGACGGAACATATTGTTAATAATATTTAACAACGATTTTATTAGAGATATCTCTGTTCACTTTATTTTAATAAAATGAATAACAATGTTTTTCAATTTATCTGTTTTAATAACAACGAATTTACTTTTCTTCATAACATTGTATAATAACGCAAAAACATTTCGTGGCAAAAGATTTATAAATTTAATAACGAATGATACCTTATAGAAATTGTTTTAAAATAAGGCAAGGTGTGTTGAGATTGGGGTCGGGGGGACACTTAACCGATTCTTCTCTTAAAAAAATACAGGAAGAGATTGGAGGAAACAAAATAAACCTGAGTAGCCACTAGTGAGACCATTGCCTAAGAAACCATAGCAACTTCCGGAATAAAATGTAGTGTCACGCGTTTACCTCAAGGCATTAAGCGAAAAGAAAAGTTATGAATGATGGAGAATGTCTTCTCGGAGGTAGAGAAGAAACTTGAAGTAACATATAAAGTTTGGCCGAAAATTCCTGACTATCTTTTGAACTAAGCACTAAAGAAGGAAAAAGAAATTAATGAAAAGGACACTTAAAATTACAATCAGTGGAGTAATGGATAGCGGTTCGGATTGCGGTAATCAGAGAGCCGAGTTCGAATTCCAGTCGATTCCATTGCGTTCACTTACGTGATTGGGAAAGGTAAGACTCCTCTTCTTCTCCCCCCAGCTATGGGTAAATAGCAAGACCGCCTTAGTTGGCAACTAGTCTACCACAGGAAGGAAATGTCAACCTATTGCGGGAAAAAAAAATCTGCCTCGTCAGATCGAAAGATACATGATCGCTTAAGCGTGTATCACGCAAGGCACATAACTGACTGAAGAGACATCGGAAAATTTGTTGGACAGAAAATGAGGAGAAAGAGAGATTAGAAAATTTAATTGTGATTTATTTGTTACGGTTTATCATCACTTTGTGGGTGTTTTAAAGCTTAACCATTTTGGTTTGTAAAAATAATTCTTGCTTTTTTTTAAGAAAACAATATTTTTTACAGATATAATATATATATATATATATATATATATATATATATATATATATATATATATATATATGTGTGTGTTGTGTGCGTGCGTGTATACATATATATATATATATATATATATGTGTGTGTGTGTGTGTGTGCATATATATGATAAAAATATGGTTTTAATATATGCTATATTTGCCAGGAAGACGCCATACCAACTGTTCCAACGGGCCTCGGTGACGGAGAGGTAGCGAATCAGACTCGATATAGCGCCGCTCGATCACATATTCCGTGGTGAAACTCAACTGAGTTTCCTTTTTTAGGACTGTGCCCCCACGAGCCATGACTACTATCACCAACTGGAGCATTAGAAGCCAGTTCAAGCTTAGGATATACAAGTAATTATGAGGATTTGAGAATTATAATTAAGTAATTTATCGAGTCTAGAAACCTCAACAGAATACAAAAATCACTGAACGGCAGTTTATACACACACACATATATATATATATATATATATATATATATGATAAAAATATAGTTTTAATGTGTGCTATATTTATTGGTTAAAGTGATCAATATTCTGGATAGAGCGTATGTAAGTAAACACAGAGGTCGACACCCATTTTAAGCATGATTCATGTTTAAACGTTATCTTCAAACTTCTGTATGTTTTAACTAAACTATTTATATACCGGGTGCAACAGCAACTTTGTACAAATCATCTAAAAGTATGGGATAATTGTCCACCCCACAAAATGTATAAATTCTAAACAGTCGCCAAAATAATTGAGTTTCTCTTATCCAGGTTTTCAGATAAGATGTTTAGCCAATTTGAAAACCAGTTGTAGTAAGAATCCCTGAAAAACACTTTGAGATATTCATCTATTATTTCTCTGGCGGAGATAATAAATTCGTAACTTTTCCAAGGGTATTTACGCATAAGTAAATGTGACAAACTCTACTGCAGTTTGAAACTGGCTTCCTAATTTCTTATTCCGCGTCGCTATCCATTGCACCATCCTCGCATCCAGAGAAACCTCAGGTCATAATGAAAGCAAGAGAAGCGAGAGGAAGCAACGAGTGACCGACTTCAAAAATGGATGAGAATAGATAGCAGCGCAATGTCAGTGTTTGGGAGAATCAAATGCGTCGCAATGAAGCAACAAAAAAGGCAACTTCTGAAGAGTCACGATCGGCCATATTTTATGAGACATGGCACATATAAGAATTTTTAATTAATTAAAAAATAATAACAAAATATTTTCCAATTTCACAACTGAGTAAATACATACGATGGCAAATTGCCGTAATAATTAAAGTTTATTTGCTGGGAGATGAAACGTGATCGTTGTCGGTGTCAGCAGTTGCTGACCGATGTCAGGCATGGGCTGAGTCGAGAAAGATATATTTATTATTGAAAGAAACCCATGCATCTCGAGATCACAAGTAGTAGTTGTCGTAGTAGTAACCGTAACACTAATACTACTCGCAATAATAATAATAAGTGAATCTTGGTAAATTTCGCTATAATTAAAAGAATCACAGAAAAACACTTTAGTTTATTCAGCTTGAGAGAGAATAGAGTAAAATCGTTTTGTTTCACACCCGCTTCTATGTTCTTTACCTTGCGTGAACGGCCATATTCACATTCGCCAGTTTTCTCAATGGGAAGAGGTCAATTTTGAAAATGTCATTTTCCTGGCCACAAAAGCAAAATTTGAATGAAATGTTAGCCATTCCTCATAGTTTATATCTGGAATCAAATAGGAAATAATAATTGCCCTCCAAGGACGTCAATCCTTTTACAAAGTGTAATGATGAGATTAGTCGATAGTTTACATGGAAATATTCGGCATTCATTAACTAAACTTGTACAATTCTGAGGAAGGGAAACATATTCCTTAAAAACAAAGAAGTGTGTTGGATGACTGTGATATCTATCATCTTATATGGCAGTGAAAACTGTAAAGTATTACACGAAATGGAAAATGATGGGGACAAAATATAGTTCTACAGAAGGATAATGAGAATTCCATTTATAAAGTTAGTAAGCAGCAGGGAAACTTTAAAGAACATGCCTACAGAAGGAACACTTCTACTCAGAATCAGGAAAAGACAATTGAAATTCCTTGGATACATAATAAGAAATCAGGGTTCGATAATTTCAGGACAAATTGAAGACAAGTTGGACAGAAGATTACAATGCATATCCGAGTTAGTGGTTATATATGTGCTGCAGTAGTTCGAGAATTCCTGGGGAATCACAAGGTCGAAATCTATGTGGAGATTTTTGAGAGTCTGTTGTAGAACTACGGCTAAATGGACTGCAGGACGTCTCTGAAAGTCCATATCCTTGACGCTTATCTTGATGACTTCAAGTCGAAATCACAGCATGATCAGAAGAGCAAGATGAGTGCTTCAACCTGGATATCCTACACTTTGAAAGCCGCTGCTAAGGACCGTATCAGGAAAACATGATAACTCCCAATGGGAATAGGTAAATATCATAAATGTCATTATGCTGGTCATAAAAGCAAAGTTTCAAGGAAATATTAACCATTTTTCATACTTTCTAGGCATACGTAAACATGAAATAACGGTTGCTACCCAAGGACACAATTATTTTACACTGTGACGGTTTCGCTACGCGAGTTTACGGCCTTCCCTCATTGTTTTCTGCCTTGGAATTTTTCAAGTCCTTCTCGAATTCCATACACGTCAAAATCTGTATTTGTTTTCTGAGAACTGACCGTCTCTGACCTACGCACCGAGCCTTTGAGGTTAAACCGTACTACCATTATTCGTGTCATCTCTATGGAACTTTATACTCATCTCTTTTTTGCGTTTTATTCGATTTTGTTATGGAATCGATAACTAAACTTTGCCTTCTGATCAATTAATTTTCGAAGGAAAGTAGAAAAAACAATTATTAAAACTGTTTTCCTTTGTTTCTTGTCCTTAAATCTAGATATACAATGTAAAAAAATTATAGTTTTTTTTTGTCTAATCACCTCTTAGAGGAGATTAGACGGTATAATTCTTTTAATTATAGCAACATTTACTAAGAATCACGTATTATTATTATTGCGAGTAGAATTAGTGTTACGGTTACTACTGCGACAACTACTACTTGTGATCTTGAGATGTATGGGTTTCTTTCAATAATAAAGATATCTTTCTCGACTCAGCCCATGCCTGACATCGGTCAGCAACTGCTGACACCGACGACGATCACGTTTCATCTCTCAGCAAATAAACTTTAATTATTACGGCAATTTGCCATCGTATGTATTTACTCAGTTGTGAAATTGGAAAATATATTGTTATTATTTTTTAATTAATTAAAAATTCTTATATGTGCCATGTCTCATAAAATATGGCCGATCGTGACTCTTCAGAAGTTGCCTTTTTTTTGTTTCTTCATTGCGACGCATTTGATTCTCCCAAACACTGACATTGCGCTGCTATCTATTCTCATCCATTTTGGAAGTCGGTCACTCGTTGCTTCCTCTCGCTTCTCTTGCTTTCATTATGACCTGTGAGTGCTGAGGTTTCTCTGGATGCGTGGATGGTGCAATGGATAGCGACACGTAATAAGAAACCGGGAAGCCAGTTTCAAACTGCAGTAGAGTTTGTCACATTTACTTATGCGTAAATACCCCTGGAAAAGTTAAGAATTTATTATCTCCGCCAGAGAAATAGTAGATGAATAGCTCAAAGTGTTTTTTCAGGGATTCTTACTACAACTGGTGTCAAGATGGCTAAACGTCTTATCTGAAAACCTGGATAAGAGAAACTCAATTATTTTGGCGACTGTTTAGAATTTATACATTTTGTGGGGTAGACAATTATCCCATACTTTTAGATGATTTGTACAAAGTTGCTGTTACATCCGGTATATAAACAGTTGAGTTAAAACATACAGAAGTTTGAAGATAACGTTTAAACATGAATCATGCTTAGACTGGGTGTTGACCTCAGTGTTTACTTACATACGCTCTATCCAGAATATTGATCACTTTAACCAATAAATATAGCATAAATTAAAACTATATTTTTATCATATATATATATATATATATATATATATATATATATATAAACTGCTGTCCAGTGCTTTCTGTATTCTGTTGAGGTTTCTAGATTCGATGAATTACTTAACTATAATTCTCAAATCCTCTTAATTACTTGTATATCCTAAGCTTGAAACGGCTTCTAATGCTCTAGTTGGAGCGGCTTGGTGAAAGTAATCGTGGCTCGAGAGGTTACAGTCCTATGGGTAAAAAAGTAATCTCAGTTGAGTTGCACCACGTAATATGTGGTCGAACGGCGCTATATCGAGTCTGATTCGCTACCTCTTCGTCACCGAGGCCCGATGGAAGAGTTGGTATAGTTGGTTTCAATTCTCGGTAGACTAGGAATCCTTTTCATGAGTATATCAGAAGCGTTTTTTTTCGCAATGAAACGTAGGGCCTTAAGCATAACTGGAATTATCAATAACGTCATGCGTCCCATCTTTTAGATTTCCATTTCAAAATCCTTGTATTTTTATAGTCTTTCGAATATCATCGAAGCTATATTGCAGGAACTGAAAAGAAAGTGCCTTCTGTTTCGGGGATCTTTGATTACTATCTCTGAACGATTAGGTTTTTTCTGCTCTATATGCGTGTATTGTAAACATAAATAGTTCCTAAATTCTTGCGGTTTCTTTCCCATAAAAGATGCAGATTTTCAGGTGCAGCTATTTGCCCACTCTGTCATGCTAAGCTTTATATCTGGTGGGTCCTAATACTGTGCACTCTGATACAAGATTGTCAATAAGAGAATTTTCCATTTTTCAGTTTGTTTGCTTGGTGATTTCTACTTAGCAAAGATTATTATTTCCATTTATCTCTGTTTTATATATAATTCCTTCCATGTCGCAACCAGAGATCTAAGGTTATAAACGGCTTCATGTTATTTTCCATCTCTTTAAAATAACACTAAGATCACTCAGATTTAACATAGATAAAGCTCTTCGTAATGTGTGAACTGTACTTATGAGTGCAATTTTTTGTATTTCTTTAAGGAATGGGCTACCAGGAATCTCTTCAATGAGTCTATGAGAACATTTTCCGATCAATCCGAGTACTCCAACTACCACTGGAATCATGCCACATTTTTGAGATTTCCAGTTCAAGATCCTTGTATTTTGATAGTTTCTTTTTTTTAGTTTTGAAGATCTTCAAAAATACATTACAGTCTGCAGGAACTGTCTTGTCAATAAAAAAATAGATTCTGTTTTTGTGGTCTTTGTTCACGATTTCTGTGTGATTAGATTTGATTGTTCTATGTGTGTATTGTAAAGTCCAATGAAATTGTTACAGATCCTATCACTGTTAACGGGATCTGGGTGATGTTCAGACCAGTTTCTTGCATATTTTTATCGTAAATGTTGCAGATTTTCCAGTGAAGGTATTGGACCTCTCTGTCATGCTTGGTTTTATATTCAGTGGGTGCAGCCTGGTACAAGATGGTCACTTGTTTCATAACATTTATTAAACTTGGGATAAACACAATATTTCAAGAGTGTGGCACACAAAGGCTTTACGGTAATCTATTCAATCTCTGATAAGATTTCTACCATTTTCTGCAATTTTCACGGATCATTTTATTTATTAGTAATTGATCTTTGCAACCATGTGAACCGCAGGAGGAGAATATTCCTGAGTAATACATTTCGTCAGGGCAGACATGATCAATTTATATGTGGGGGGGGGGGTCAGATGTTATTGGCCTATAATTTCACTAGACGACTATTGAACTCACGCTCTTTGGGTCCTGTCGGTGGATCTAACTAACGGTTAAGGCAGTGGAGAACTTGGTGAGGGGAATCAACAGGAGATAACTGATAACTGGCATCCATTAAACATGGCACGTGGAACTAGAACAGTCTACCCCAGTGAGTGAAATAAAGAGTTCAGTTCGACATTCCAACCGCCTGAAGAAGGCCGGAGCGTACAACGGCCGAAACGTTGTGATAAATATGGCGACAAAGATGAGGACAATAGTCCAAATAATGTAAATAATGTAAATAATGTGCATAATACCTCATCTCAGAAATATAGACATATACTAATTTATTTTAATATGTATTTTTTCCTCTGTCATATTATGTATTTCCAATTTTATCTCATTTTTGTTTGGGTTCTGCCTGATTGTAGTTTGTCTTGTATTTAGTTTAATCTTATCCATTTCAGTATTTGAATGTCTTTTATTTCGCATAATGCCACTGTGGATACTGACAAGCCTATTTGGGTCGACATAGAGTCTTATTTTAATATCTGTCTATATTTCTGAGATGAGGTATTATGTACACTATTTACATTATTCGGACTATTGTCCTCATCTTGGTCGCCATATGTACCATGTGTCCTTGTGGACATATGGCACAGTGGATAAAGGCGTTGGTTAGATCCAGTGACAGGACCCAAAGAGTGTGAGTTCAATACCCGATTAAGGCAGTGGAGAACTTGGAAAGGGGAATTAACAGGAGATAATTGATAACTGACATACATTAAACATGGCACGTGGAACTAGAACACTCTACCCCAGTGAGCAAAATAAAGAGTTCAGTTCGACATTCGATCCACCTGAAGAAGGCCGGAACGTACAACCGGTCGAAACGTTGTAATAAATATGGCGACAAAGATGAGAACAATAGTCCGAATAATGTAAATAGTATCTTATTTTAGTTCTTACCATATCTCTCCATATTTGGTATGCTTGATTGGTGATGTGCTTTTCTGAATTTTTGAGTGCAGTGAAAAAAGAGGCCATGACTTGTTTATTCTCTTTGCGATACCATTTCCTCCGCTTTTCTTTTTATTAATTGATTTGGCATTAGGTCACCAGGTCCAACGTTGGAGTTAATCTGGTTTTGGTGGCCAGATGTATCATGGCTTGTGAAAGAATTTGTTCCAGTGACAGATTTTTCGACCCCAGACTGGATCCCCTCTGAGGGAAGAGGCTTTTGTTTACTCCGGTGAAGAACTTTTCGAGATTAATTTTTGTTTGTAAATATTTTTTTGCGTTTTATCATTAACCGCCAAGGGGATGCCTCTAGGATGTCTCCCGGCCCACACTTCTATTCCCAGTCGGATATCTCTAGTTAGCAAGCATTATTATCATTATTATTTTTATTTCATTTGATATCTGGCGTTTACACATTTCTTTCCGGGTCCCGCCCAGGGACCTAAGGTTAGAAATGGCATCATGACACTTTCCACTGCAAAAAAAAAGAAAAGAAAAAGAAAGAAATAAAATAAAATAAAAAAATAATTATATAGATAAAGCCCTTCGTAAAGTGTGGGCTGTACTTGTCAGAACAATGTTTTGTATCTCTTTGAGGCATGGACTTCCAGGGATCCCTTCAATCAGCCTACTGGAATCTTTTCCAACCAGTCAAAGGGCTCCAACTACAACAGGAATTGTTGATGTTCCCATGTGCCACATTTTCGAGATTTCTATTTCACGGTCTTGTATTTTGACAGTTTTTCGAATATCTTCAAAGATACATTGCAGTCTGCAGGGACTGCCATATCAGTAAGGATTTTGTTTGTGGCCTTTAATAACAATGTCAGGGTGGTGTTCGTACCAATTTCTTCCAGTTTCCTTCCCATAGGAGTTGCGAATTTTCCAGTGCAGATATTGGCCCACTCTGTCATGCCGGGTTTTATATTCAGTGGGTGCCAATATCGTGCAACCTGATATAAGATGATCAATGGTTTCTGGATATTTGTCACAGAATCTGCATCTTGGGCTAACACAGTATTTTAGTATATGTGCCTAATTAACAAGCATTGGTCTTGTGCAGCAATGATAAAACCTTCAGTTTCACCTTTCAACCCTGCACTACGTAGCCACTGATGGGTGCGGTTTTTGTCTACGTCATCTTGTTTGGTACGAGCAGAGTATTGGCCATGGAGCGGTTAATCTTGCCATTGTTTCTTTATCTGGTCGGTCGCATTTGTCTTTGCATTCTTTTTTAACTATTTTGCAGCTTCAGCCCGTGTACAGTGATGTATTTGAATTTCTGTGCCCATTTGAAACTCCCTTTTGAATTTATCGGCTTCCTTTACTACAGAGTAAAGACACTTACTACTTTCATGTTCCTTGACACATACCATCATCCAGTCTTCTGTATTTCCCAAGTATCTTTGGAGGCCAATTGTTGTACTTTTGTAGGATAGTTCTAGTTGAACTAGTCCTCTGCCTCCTTCGGATCTGGGCACATACAGGCGATCAATATCAGCTTTTTTATTATTATTATTAGTATTATTATTAGTAGTAGTATTTTAGAAGGTTGTTATATAGAAATAAAGTGTCGCTGTTGACACTTGAGTTTGAACAAAGATCGCCAGTGAGTAAAGGCGGGCGATCCCATTATTGAATTAAGTAGACCGCGTGACAATAGAGGAAACGCATATATGGGAGGTAGCGTGTGTCTAATTGATCGCCATTTCTAGTTTATCCTCTTTACTATACAGATTACTGCTCGAACGTGTATTATCGAGCAAGTGCGAGATTATTCGAAGGCGTCTGACACCAGCATTGTTCAAAAGGCGTACTATAGTTGTATCTGTGATTACAAAGGCTGTGATTATGAACGTGACAACGAGTATTTGTTGACATTATAAAAGTGTCAAGGATATTTTTCTTTTAAGAATGTGAGCTTCATGTCATCTGTTGTGACTTATGATAATAAATCGATTATTTCTCCATTTCACCAACAGATTGTGTGTAATGATCTTTTAAAGTATCCTTATTTTTCTTAACCCCCAAGGTTTTTACAATGGATCACTTTGATGATTCTATTTCAAAATCACAATCCAGTATCTCCAAGATGCTCCCTCGTTATTTTTGTATAACAACCCAGTGCTCAGGTGATCACTGGTACTTTAATTACGTTCCTCGGAGTCTCTTCCAAAATTTCAGAATGTCTTGAAGTCATTTTTGGTACCGATTCTTTTTTTTCTTTGCTTTCAAATCTCATATCAAACGGAGAGGAGATTTGTATCCTTGGCAAACCTTTAACCTATTTCTCTTTGACCAGCGGGATTATATATTCTTTATCTGGATTCTTTATTCCGCATCTTTGATATTCCAAACGATTTTCACTTTGCTCTCCTCCAGTATTTTCTTCTACTTTGAGATCACGTGATCATAATACTTCTCAATGTATTCAAACCTCTACTTTTAGCACTACTTCCAATGAATAATGACTTCAACTTGCCTCCATGTTTGTTTTACGCATTTTGAATGATACACTTGCATTTGGATAGAATATAACGCATACTCCCATCTCTCTTCTCAAACATTGTACATAATGATGAATTGCTGGCATTATCAACATTTACCTTTACCCGGTTAGTCTGCAATGCCTGCTTGTGAGATGCCATCAATAATTCTTGTTAAAATAACATTTTCAAATCTACGTCCACGTTGCTTTCTCATCGCTTGTCTTTAGTGTGTTTTTTTTTCAAAAACCGAATGAACTTTCATATTCGTGAATTTTTTTCAGGTTCAGTGTTTTCAACAATCACTCTTTCCATTTTTAGTCCGCATAATAATGAGACAATTTTGAGATAATTATAAGCCCTACCGGGATTAATTATTGGCGGCCACAACCTTAAAAATATAAGATATAAAAATGAGACTGTGCTGACAGCAGACAGGAAAAGAAAACTTCAAAATCTACAGAAGTTAGCGAAGGAAAGCGAGGAGAAAGAACTAAGCATAAGCTATAAAAGACAGAATGCATCAGCAAAAATATGAATTCAAAATGCTAATGACAGGTCGGGTATACTAAAAATGAAGTAGTTACAGAAATGTAAATATCTGGGAAGTATTCTAACAGAGGACGGAGAGTGCAACAGTGTGATCCGAAGACGTATTGGGATGGGCAAAGGTGCATTCAAAAACCTAAGTAAAGTATTAAGAGTCCGAAAAATTTCGTTGTAAACAAAGAAAAGAACTCTGGATTGTTACGTGATATCTGCCGTCTTGTATGGCAGCAAATGCTGGACAACCTCCTCAGACACGAAAACGTGACTGAAGCAAGAGAAATGTGGTTGTGCTGGAAACTTCTGGGGAGACCATCGATCGAACATGTGAGCAACGACGAGGTTTTGGAGAAAATGGAACAAAAAGGAAATATACTTAACATCAGGAAGGGGCTGTTGAAATTTCTAGGGCACGCACAGATAAAAGGACAGAGGAAATCAGAGTGTAACATAATTGACGGCTTGACCAAATGGATGGCAGAACTGGGTTTGGGAGAAATAAAACACAGACAAAACTTATATAGAGCTACAAGGGGCAGGAAGATGAGGAGGTCCATGATCTCCAATGTCCTGAAGGGACAAGGAGCATAAAAGAAGATGTACTGCGTACTATTTTCAATAGAGTGACACAAACTAACTTTTTAAAATCTGTACCAGTTCCTCGTTACAAAACAGATACTTTTCACCGTTGCTTTTCTACCAATAAAGTCTGTTCACGTCTACCCGACTTTGTTTCGCATATCATCTTCAACAGCATGGTGAGCAATTGACAACTTGCAAGTTCACTGAGGAAACAATGTTTCCCGCAGTCAAATTCGATCTTAATATTTTCTTTAAGCCGAGAATTTTTCCTTTCATTTCAACCCTTTTAATTTTGTCGCACTGCCTTATTCGTAAGTATTGAAATCAATCTATAGCTTTCAGCGATTTTCGCATAAGAATTTCTCTCCCCAGCTATGGGTTAAATAGTAGTTTTTCCTCTGGAAAAAAATCATTCTTATTCTCAAAAAACTGTTAATATTGTAATATTAATTCGACAAAAATGTATAATTCTTACAATCCATAACATGTTTCGGCTTTAAATAACACCCAGACGGCTGTTAAGTAGTATAAAACATTTTTACAATAATATAATAAAACCTGTACAAGACCGAAGATCTACTCGGGGTAGAGGTTTACTATGTAAGAGACATAGTTTATGCAGTTATGTGGGAAAACTAAAGGCTATCCCTAGACTTGAAAAGATTATGAGTGTAGTGATCGAGGAAGCATCCCCTTGGGAGTCGGTTCCACAAAGCATCGTTTCGTAGGAAGCTGCTGCTCGAGTGTAATTTCCATTACACCAATGGAATATGAATGAGGGTGCTTCGGTACAATGTTCACCATGTACAAGGCCTGAGAGTCACTCAAGGTAGCGCTTTATACAGTAAGATGCACAGTTTATGCGGATATGTGGCGAAGATAACGGTTAAACATAGATTTGAACAGGTTAAGAATGTATAGCGAGTACTAGCCGTGAAGGTCAGAATTAGTGGCTCTAAGGAAAGAAGTTCGTTTGAAAGCTTTCCATGGAAACGGCGATAGAGCAGTGAGAGTCTTGCGATGTTTCGTCTTTAAGAAAGATATTGTAAGATTGAAAATAATTCATCACCTCAAAGGACGCGGTGAAGATTTTTTAATCTAGAGAGATTGCAAAATGAAGACTGGGCGTCCCCCGCCTATATATAGGAGCAATGCTCCATTTTCGGGTTGATATGCTTATTGTAGAGAATAACACGATGGATTGTACGTATGTTGTATAGCCCCCTCTTTCTAGGGGGAGGTATTGGTCGACGGGGTCGATTCGATAACGTCGTATCTTTTCTCGCTCGTCTTCTCCCTGCCGGGTGTCGAAATGTTTTTGCAGTCCGGATATGAAAGAGAACTTCAACAAAAGAGATTTTATGCTTATATATTTTATTAAACACCTGAATTTTTAAATAGTCAGTGGGGCCGCTCTATCACCCCCACTGGGGAGCAATTTCTACGAGACACGAAATAACCCCGTCTACATTGTATGACGTGTAAAAACGCAACTCCCTGAAATCACTTTCTAATATTCGCACGCTAGTTTCAACCAATCAAAAACGACTTCCTCTGTTTTATCTACCATCTGACCTTAAAGGTCAGCCTCAGAAGATCTGAGACAAAATATACTGCCACTAAGCAATAATAACCTGAAACTATTATTTAACACGTACAAGTCAATCATTAAAGCATGCTTTTGAATATGGTTATCATTTTACAGTGGGTTTTTTATGTCTGTGTTTTTACGGCCTTATGTTCGCTTCCAGTCTGTATAACGAACAATTATCACAACTCAGGAGGTGTTTCCTGTATTCAAGCTAGTTACTAATATTTTCTTTAACCTGAGAAAATATTATTTTGTTATGTTTTTCTATCATTTCAGCATTCTTGATTTTGTCCGGTATATTTCTAATCACTCCATCACCAAACAATCATATTTTCTTTTCATCAATAACTTTATACATACTGAGTGTATTAACCTTTTCCTTTTAATTTCTCTCCAGAACGGCGCCATTCTGTCTGAAACTCCATTCCAGAACTTTCACTATAGCACTTACTGTTTACACTATTGACTCAGAGTTTCATTCATCTCTTTTCCGGACAACTTTATGTCGTCAACATATTAAAGACGATTTTCCAGATTACGGCCCCTTGTTTAACGGATATCTAGATTTCATGTTACTCAAGATCACAGATATAGATGTTATTGCCAAGACGAATAAAATTGGAGACACGTTGTCATTTTGAAAGATTATTCTTTTTATTTCAATCTCCTCTTCCAATTGCTGCCCACTTGGCAGTTTTCCAATTCCTTATTGAATATTTCCAAAAAGTTCGTGATATGTTAAACAGCTTTCACAATGGTTGGTTGAATTTGTGTAGCGGCATATCAATGTATTAGATATTTAATATCAAAATCTAAATATTTCGAATATAAGTTTATGTTTTCAACTACAGATAAAATGTATTGTTGGTAATATTTCTATAAAATATATTGTTGGTAATCTTACTACAAATATTTTGTAATATAGCAACAACTCTAAGTAAAAGCTTATGAACTTTATTTGACTAATGATATTTATTTAGTATAAATCCAAAAAAATGTGGGACAAGACCAAAAGTGGTGATGTGGAAGGCTGGCCATCATTTGTCGTATCTTAAATTTAGTTAGACACAATCACTGCCCCAAACAAATTATACAATATTCCTTGCACCTAAATACCACATTCATACTTACCATTTGTTATACAACACTAATGGGTATGTCCCAATCCTCCTAAATACGTTGGACACTATTGTGAGTGGGGGTAATCTGCAGTCTACGCTGGCAGCGTGGGAAGTAGACAGATACCCGCTCCCATGTATGCGGGGTTTACGGGCAATTTTGGCTGGGCTCGGATTTCCCCACATTAAATTTGGCTTTGTGCCGCATTCTACCTCGTGGGGAGGCAGGTAAATATCGTACTCTCCTGTAAATATAATCTGCTGTCTACGCTGGAAATACCTATAAGTCTCTAGTAGTCCGACATAGTTCACGTATGTAAAATTTGTTTGGGGGACGGTAAATAAAAATACAACATTTAAAAATGAAACACCAATGAATATTTGCAATGAATACTGTTTTTAGTTTCTTGCATATAAATTATGTTAGTAATAAAAAAACCACAATCCCTAAGTGTGGCGGAAAAATCAGTTAACTGGACAAAAGTAATAAAGAACAACCATTCGACCAAATACTCAGTGAATCACACATTCGTCCAGACACAAAAACAAATATGAAATACACACTCGATAAACAAAAAGCGCCACAAATCTACAAAAAACTGACATCTGTCACCTAACGAGGGAGGGGAGGATGAATTAAAGTAAAGAAAGTGGGAGAGGCCAATGAGCATACATCCCCTAGCTAAGTTAACTTGACGTAAAAACCTAAAACGCAAAACGAACCTATTTTGAACGCCCTTACGCAAGTCTTATTTTTCAACCTATGCAGTTGCTAATCACCTTTTAAACGTCCTACGAGGCTGGCATCCCGTTCCCACCCCTTCACCGTTGAAACTGTTAGATGTAGACGTCTCTTCTACTCCAATAGCTTCATGTCTCGCACATCTCGCCTATGGAACTCCCTTCCCTATTACTGTTTCCCTGACAAATACAATCTCCAACGGTTTACGTGTAGCGTCAATCGTCATCTCCAGTAGCCTTGATCTATCCACTTCCCTTCTCCACATCCTTTCATCTTTCATTCCTATCTGCTCTCGCTCCAAATCTTCTGTAACCCCCTTGCCTTGATCGACCCTCCGTCTTTCTCCTTCACCACATCCTATCCTTTACCACTCCTATCTGCTCTTCCTCCATCCCTTCTGTAACCCCATGCGTGATAGTGGCCTCCAGCCTTGCTTGAGGTGATACGCTTAAAAAAAAAAAATGCTCCTCATAACAATGTGGAGAGAGTGATAATACACTTCCTTATTTTGTATGATTTTATTTTAATAATTTAAACTGAAAATTGATATCTTCAATAAGAGATTTAATTTTACATATAAAAAAAGTACAAGATTACTCATGAGGAACATACCAAACCCACCTAAAATAGTGTTTAAATATTGCGTCTTTTTTTTAAGCAAACTAGTAAGTGTATATTTTTGAATAAGTACAAGACGATAACTGGATTAGGAATCTTATCTTCCTCTGATAACGAAGTTTCTGATAGTAAAATAAAAACAGTGGAAGGTATTAATTACGTTGGCTCACAGAAAAAAATGAAAATTAAGGAAGAACAAAAGAAAATGAAAACCTAATCGAAAACATTTTCCATAGACAAGACGCAATGCAATTTATCAAAATATAAGAGGCGCCCATAAATAATTGTTACGTTTCGCCCGGTCACGAAGAAAGTGGTTTGGTTAAATATGACTCCACCATTTGACAGAAAAGAATCTCAAAATATCCAGCCATCATTTTGAACTGGAAAGAAAATGCGAAAGTAGCGGTTTCTGGAGAATATTTAAATATTCACGCTGGGCCATACCAATTGAAAGGGAAAAAAACAGTACAGAGAGATTTTTTTTTCATATATATACGAAGACTTACCATAATTTTCCAGTCTAAAATCAGAGCAGTTTTCATAAAATGTTATGGTCCAAAATCCTCGCGCCACTGTTATGGTCCAAGGTAGAACAACACGAACAAAAGTGTAGAAATAACAAAGACATATTAAACAGAATAATAATACAAGAAGTTGAAGGTGTTAGTATGACTGTCAGTCTGGTTTAGAGTGAACTACTATTGTCTCGAATCGATCCGTCTTGACTCGTTCCACTTCGTTCTATCGTCTCTCTTGAGAGGCGCAGTCTTTATAGTGTCAGGAAGAGTTCATTGTGTCGTTACAGGTAACATCCCATAACAATAAGAGACTTAGTTTGTTGGATTTTATAATGAAGACACAGAGATTGGAGAGTTCGAAACTCACGGCACGTCTTGATGTCTTTCGGGGCAGAAAGAAAAAAATCAATTAAAAACGTCTACACTTAAAACTTTAATTTAAAGACATGTACCGAAGCAAAGACTTAGATATTTATTCGATATTATAAAATTGAGAGAGCAACTTGATTATAAGGTAATTAATAATGTTTTCTTACGCTTACTTATATTTTATGTCGGTTAATTATACATTTGCCTGACTAGAGACAATCTTCTGGTCCTATGTGACGTATTCTAGAGACGATCATGACTTCCTATCCTTTGTAGCACTTATACGTTTTTATCTTTGTACACTCGCTATCTGCCCGGTTCTGCTATTCATTCATATAAGCTCATCCGGTACGTGGCCTCTGCATTGTACCTTTTACCTTTGATATGCCCAGTCAGTATCAAACATTACAATCTCTCCTTCCTTATGTGTGCAAGTCTCTCTATGAGTCTAAGTGGATGTGCAGGTGGTGTAATGGATAGCGGATCGGAATGAGATATCGGAGAGCCAAGTTCAAATTCCAGTCGCGTTCCTTACGTGTAAATACCCTTAGTAATTATATGGATTTATCACATATCCCCATTTATGGATTAAATAATAGGACTCCGTCTCATATATTTGTCTCCTGGTGTTTTCGAAGGATGTTGTTTTTTTTGTGCACTGCTTTTGTCCAATTGGTTCTTTCCTGCAGCTGTCGTCTCCCAATTGAGCGGATCAATTTCTGTTCTTGAGCAAAGTGTTTTTGAACTGATCCTTGAATCGACGACGACGTGAGGTAAAATTATTGCTATCCAAAAATAATTGTTAATGCAATATTCACCCCAAAAGAATGTAATTATTCTTACAATCTAAAATAATTATGGGCTTTAAATAACCAACATAAGGTTGATAAACTGTAAAAAGCAAAACAATCAACATTATAAGCGTAGGTATAACTTATTTGTTTCAATTATCCGTAAATCTTATTCATTGCTTATATAGAACGTATGCGTAATTCTCAGCATCCCGTAGAACTACACCCACTGTTGTCTGAACTCTTCATCTGTGATGAAATCTTCCAGCATCATCTTCCATATCGGAGTAGTGATATTACATAGAAGATCAGCGTTTTTTTCTTTATTCCTAACGAAATTTTCTTATTAGTCGGCTTAGTTTTAGTTTAGCATATTTTCCTATTCCAGGACCCTTCGGACAGAATGCAGGTTTATAAGATAATACTGTTTGTAAATGGTATGAGAACTAAGGGAATAAAAACTGCCCCAGCCCAATCTCGATTTGTCGTTTTCATTTTATCAGTTGATGACCATAGCGCAATCTCGGCATACCAAGCGGATTTTTAAATAAGTCAGTCACTTTTGTGCTATGCGTGATACACGCTTAAGCGATCATGTATCTTAGCAGATTTTTTCCCGCAGTAGGTTGCCATTTTCTTTCAGAGGTAGACCACTTACCATCCAAAGTTATAAAAACCTGTCTGTCCTGCTATTTACCCATAGCTGGAGGGAAAACAAGAGGATTCATACCTATTCCCAAGGGTAATAGCACATATGTGAATGTAATGGATTCGACTGGAATTCGAACTCGGCTCTCCGATTCCTCAATCCCAGCCGCTATCCATTACTCCACCGTACCCCCTCCTTTAAATAAGTAGTTATCTAATACATCAAATGATTGTTTTAATTATTTTTGTCTTTAATATCTATAATATTTTTCTATGCTAGGGTTGTTTTTTGGAAATGATGATACCAGATGTCACTGACCTTATTACAAGATTTGTTCTGAGATGTTTATTGTTATGGGTCCTTACCCATAACTACAGAATGAACTCTTCCTAACACTATGTATACTACGCCTCTCAAGAGAGAGAGACGAATCGAGTCGAGCCGATAGTAGTTCACTCCAAACCAGACTGACAGTCATACTAACACCTTCCACATCTTGTATTATTATTCCGTGTAATATATCTTCGTTATTTCTACTCTTGTGTTCGTGTTGTTCTTCCTTGGTCCTAACCTGGACAATTAACATTTATAAAGGTGCAAAAGAAATAAATTACAGTTTTCCATAATTCAGATAAGGTTTTAAATATTTAGCTGAATGCCTAAAGTACGTATAGTACGAAATCCGAGATAGTCTTTTTTTATATTTCCTGTATGTGGATATCAATAATGGTGTCTGAAAAATTAGGTAAAAAAAACACAGTATAACCAACAAATAATGCATTTCAACAATTGTAAAATCATCTGCAATTTGGTGTTCTGTTGATTCAATTATCCAAAACCGGTAAAGAAAGAACGGTCAACGTTTACTAAATAATGGAAGAGAAGCTCAACAATACTGATTCTAAAGACATGTCATAAAGTTCACATTTAACAAAAGTTGAGAAAAACTGAATACTGAAAACCCGGTAAATGTTACATAACTCATATAAAAAATATCGTCCGGTTCACGCACGTCTCCTGTCATTTAAACGGGAGCAGAGGTTTCGGTTTCTGATTCCTTCTACTTCAGGTCTATATTTCTAACGCTTGTCCTTTCACACGCTAATATAACTCCACGGAGTAACATTCTACGTGGTTCTTGGGCCTTGTATTGAGTGATTATTAGTAATAAACACCTGCACTAATCCTGATCAGTGAACAGAACCTCAAAATGGCTCCATCATTTGAAAAGCTAGTGAGTATAATGTTCACTCTCGACCTCATATGCAATGATGACTTTGCAAAAGATGCTGATTCAGAAAATTCTTAATTCCCTCTGCCATGCAGATATCTTTAGAAGAGTCAAATCAGACCAAGTGTATTGCTGCCATATTTGTGTTTATTTGGTCCATCCTCACTGTCTAGCCTCGATAGAATTCAAAAGCGCTTACCCGACCTTGTGCAACCCTTATCCCACCGACGAAACTGCTAGCCTTTCACTAATCTATCGCTGTTACTATGGTAGATGTTCGAACGAGTTACATTCTTTTGTGCTACCAGCTCGGACCATAACATCTATGACTCACCATTATTCGGATTATTTTCCTCAACTTTGTCACCATATTTATTACAACATTTCGGCCGTTGTACGCTCCGGCCTTCTTCAGTTGGTTGGAATGTCGAACTGAACCCTTTATTTCGCTCACTGGGTTAGACTGTTCTAGTTCCACGTCCCATGTTTAATGGATGTCAGTTATCAGTTATCTTCTGTCATTGTGGCAAATCATCACTATTTATTTCGTGCTTATTTTATAAGGAGCATGTTCCACTTGGACAACTTCATTTTCAGAGAAGTTACTTTGTGGAACAAACTCCCAAGGAGATGGTTCCCTGACAGCTAAAATCTTGATTTCTTTGTCCAGGGTCAAAATATATCTATCTTACAAGTCTTTATAATATGCATTTCTTACATCCTCCTACACACTTATGTCAACCTCACTCAGTAACCTCTTACCTTGAGTGGCGCTTAAGCCTTGCAACGGGTAAACAAACAGTGTAAAAAAATGGTACATTATTAATTTTGTTATCTTATATTATGCAGAACATCGATACCGTTCTGAACTCAAGGGAAGATGATGCGTTTTGACGAAGCTCAAAAAAATTAACGCGTTTTAACATTAACTGAAAAATGTAGATATTGTTAGAAGTAATATAATAATTTAATATAATAAGCAATTATTTTTTTATTTCAAAATATCGACATTGCGTACTCTACCGATTAGACATCATCAAATTAGGCGAAACACGCGGCAGGACCGGATAATCAACAATGAAGTTCTCCTCCACGCAAAGATGAAGACCCTATAAACCATCATGACACGCCATCGACTTTGATGGGCCGGACACCTTGCTCGAATGCCAGACATCCGCCTACTCAAACAAATCCTCTTCTCGAAACTCTCATCTAGAGCCCCACGTCGTCGTTGATTCAAGGTTCAGTAAAAAAACAATTTGCGGAAGAACAGAAATCGATCCACTCAATTGTGAGACGACAGCTGCAGAAAAGAACCAATTGGACAAAAGCAGTGCACGAAAAAAAGCAACAACATCCTTCAAAAACACCCGAGGACAAATAGATGAGACGAAGAGATCCCGAAGAAATGCCAGAGGTCGCCATCCCCTAAACACTCTTACGCTATTATGCAGTGGCGGTGGACGTCGCTTCAAATCCAAAATAGGACTCATTTTACACAGAAGAAAATGTCGATTAGAATCACAAAACTCGACTAGAAGTTCCACCAATGACGGTACATAACATGTTCTACAATAAGAAATGAAATTTCTATCAATCATATAACATTTACTAGTATATATATTTATAAGATTTCTATTTTATTATTAGTTATTTTAGTCAATATATTCTTGTACTTAATAAGATCTAAGTCAAGGTTGAATGTTCTCTCGTTTACAGTATATACAATATGAAATATTTATATTATAACTCTAGCTGTAGAAGCTGCAGAAAAGAAGCAATTGAATAAAAGCAGTGCACTTAAAAAACAACATCCTTCGAAAACCAGAAGACAAATAGGTGAAACGAAGAGATCCCAATGAAAAGCCAGAGGTCGCCATCCCCTAAAATCTCTTACATTACTATGCAGTGGCTGCGGACGTCTCTTCAGATCCAAAATAGGACTCTCATTTTACACAGAAGGAAATGTCGATGAGCATCACACAACTCGACGACGGTGCATAACATGTTATACAGTAAGAACGAAATTTCTATCAGTCACGTAACATTTATTAGAATATATTTTTATCAGATTTCTATTTTAATATTAATTATTTAGTCAATATATTCTTGTACTTAACAAAATCGAAGTCACGATTGAAAGTTCTCTCGTTTTCAGTAGATACAATATAAAATATTTATATTATAACTCTATTGTTGTTAAGAGTTATAATTATTATAATAGACATTAGCAGTGGATGTCCGGTCAATGAATGCATAAGGTTTCCATATAAGTAAACGCCTAATATTATTAGCTGGTTGCAAATCTTATTTGCTGGGTTTGTGAATCCCCAGTGAGGATCAGACTATATTAAGAAATAGGCGTGTATTTTATAACAATCTACTTTTGATGAACGAATTTCTGTCTATATGATTTCACACAATGTCCTTTCCATTTATCATTTGGAAAACGATATTTCCAAACGATTTCTTTCTTATTACATTGAAATTATTCATTTTCTTTCATCCAACCTTTTCGACTACACTTTCATTCATTTCCTCTCACGCAGCCTACTTCACATTCACTCATTTCCTCTCAATCAGCTTGCTCAACATTGAAATTACTCATGCCCTCACAATCTGCCTAGTCGATTTTCAAATTTGCTCATTTACTCAAATAGTGGGAAATGAATTTAACCATTTTGTCACACTCAGGCTACTTGTCATTGAATCTGTTCATTCGCATTGACTCAGCTTATTCGACATTTAATTTTATCATTTTCAAATGGTATGAAAACTGAGTGAATAAAAACTGTACAAGCCAAAACTCGAACTATGTTTGTCGTTTCCATTTTATCAGTTAATGACTGTAACGCAATCTCGAAATACCGAGCGTCTTTTTAAATAAGTAGCTATCTCATACACCAATGATTATTTTAATTATTCTCCTCACAGTCTATTCGCCATGGGAGCGACACATTTCCGTTGACTCAGACTATTTGCTATTCAATGTACTCATTTCCTCTCTCTATCGGCCTATTCAATATTGAATTTACTCCTTCCCACTGCCTCAGCTTATTCGGCAACCAATGTACTCATTTCCACTGTCTATGAGCATATTCGATATTGAATTTACTCATTCCCACTGACTCAGCCTATTCGGTATCCAATGTACTCGTCCTCTCTCTTTGAGCATATTCGATATTGAATTTACTCATTCCCACTGACTCAGCCTATTCGGTATCCAATGTACTCGTCCTCTCTCTTTGAGCATATTCGATATTGAATTTACTCATTCCCACTGACTCAGCCTATTCGGTATCCAATGTACTCGTCCTCTCTCTTTGAGCATATTCGATATTGAATTTACTCATTCCCACTGACTCAGCCTATTCGGTATCCAATGTACTCATCCTCTCTCTTTGAGCATATTCGATATTTAATTTACTCGTTCCCACTGACTCAGCCTATTCGGCATCCAATGTACTCATTTCCTCTATCTATGAGCTTATTCGATATTGAATTTACTCATTGCCACTGACTCGGCCTATTCGGCATTCAATGTACTCATCCTCTCTCTATGAGCTTATTGGATATTGAATTTACTCATTTCCTCTCCTTCAGCTTACCCACCTATTCCTCTGCTGATATTTCATAGATCCTAACTTTTTATTATTATTCATTCTCTCTGTTGAATATACTTTACTTTTTTTATTCACCATAAATAAAGGGAAATGAATTGGTATTTCTTTATTTCGCTCTCTTACCGACATCATCGCAGGCACGCCCGCCCGCCCGCCAGCGCACACACAAACACTGGCGCGCACACGGACACTCATCATTTCTACTGACTTTTGGCACTTGAACTCTTTCATAGAGAGCGCGTCTTTTCAAATGTCAATCTTGTTCGCCTGCCTGGAAATAAAAGCCGTGCTCCTCGTTTGTAAAATAGAAATGCCACCCTGTACCCGAGAACCTTTTCCTGACCATTTTTCCACGATCGTTGATATCAAAAGTAAAACTAGACGCCTGGTCGCCAGTGTGTGAAAATGAACAAAACATCAAAGACTACAACGGGCAATCCGATTGATAAGCAAAGGGTTAACGGACAATAAGCGCCAAAGAAATACGTCACTTGAAAGTCACTTGAGATTGATAAATACACAGAAAGATATGAAAATACTGAAATAGATAGATAGATAGATAGATAGATAGATAGATAGATAGATAGATAAATAGACTGGGATCGATCGACCGATCGATAGATAGATAGATATATACAAATGGGATAGATGGTCGTTAAATAGCGAGAAAAATAGATATGAAAAAGTCATATAGGTAGCTAGATATACGGCTAACAGATAGATAGATAGATAGATAGAAACTTAACAGATGCGATAAGATAGATAGATAGATAGATACGAGTGGGATAGATGGTCGTTAAATAGTGAGAAAAATATATATGAAAAAGTCATATAGGTAGATAGATATACTGCTAACATATAGATAGATAGATAGAAACTTAACAGATGCGATAAGATAGATAGATAGATAGAGAGAGAGAGAGAGAGAGAGAGAGAGAGAGAGAGAGAGATTGATGGGATTGATAGACGTGAAATAGTGAGAAAAATAGATATGAAAAATCGATATCGATAGATATACCGCTTCGAGATAGATAAATATTGATTGAGTTATTGATTTGTTTTTTGTGGGTTATCAATATTTTGCAGGTTACTTTTAGCCAGAAAATATTTTTAGATTGTGAGATATTCAAAACCTAAGAATTTACTGATACAAGTCCTACAAATCAACGCAGAGCTGCGGGGGGGGAGGCGAAGTATTGGATTCATAAATTCGTACATTTTAGTGATTTTATCTGATATCCGGAGTATAAGACGACCGACTGGGACTAATATGACGAAACTGTAAATAACAACGTTTATGCGGAGCCATTTTGCATCAGACGATGATGATGATGATGAGAGTAATTTTGATGGGTTTTAATTATGCATGTGGCTGTCTTGTGTTTCTTATTCTGTAATGACAAATAAAGATTGTATGGTTTCCTAAATGTTTTGTTACTTAACACAGCCAAAGAAATACCATATAATGTATGCTATTAAAAATAAAGTTTGCCTGTTATACTAAATGTTGTTGTTATTTAAAACTACAATGATAATTCATTTTAATTAGAAATATAGATTGTATGTTATCCTAAATGGTGTTCTTCAACAATACTTTGAGAAATAATGATTGGTGCGAACGCAGACATACCTCTACAAATCAAGAAGAAAAGATTTGTTGACATTACTTGTTACTTGTGCGTGCTGTTCAGTGGTGCTCTTGCAAATTGTTAATTGCCTCTTGAATATTGCATTTTCATGTGAAATCGAGAAGTGGTACAGCATTATAATGTGAATTGTTTAAACGAGAAATATTTACATCGGTAGTTATCATATCGAGGCTTTTGTTAGACTACTGCGATCCATGGCGCAAGTATACTAGCCTATTTATCAGTGCCGATACACCACAGGATTTAAGATCGGTTTTTGCAACTCTTGTATTTGAGTAAGCCCTATGGGTGGTATTTTAAGATCTAAAGGTTGCCTTATACGCAGAAATATAAGACATTATTGTTGTTGTTGTATAAGCCAAAAATCAAAGCATAATGAGAAAATGAGTAAAATATCAGATTTTTCAGACACGTCTTTCTTAACATTTAGGACACTACATTATTACTAATATTACTTCCATTTCCGCCATATATGACAGGGCCTAAACTGCAGTGGCTTAGTTCATGATTTTAATCAGTAATTTTCTTGTTGCCAGAGCAGGACAAGACAACACAACTGAAATTTAAAAACACTATTGTTTAGTGAATCATCTGAAGTGACACAATACACATTTCGCTCAAGAAAGAGTTGGTGAGTGTTAAAATAAAATCATCTCAACATTTATGTATGTTTTTGTATTAGAGGACCTTATAAGTTGGAGGGTAATAATTAACATTTAATGGTCGGCTTATACGTGGAAATATACGGTAGATAGTAACATTGGCACCACGAGAAGGAGAGAAAAATTGAAACAAAGAGAAAAATAATGAGTTGGTTAATATAAAGCGATCGAAGAATGAGAAATATGTTGAAATAATTTGATACAAATTTAGATTTGTATTATTTCTAATATGGATTCCATTTACGGCAGTCTTCTTTTTTTTTTCATCTTTTCTATTGACGCGGTATAATGATTAGCATGTTATTCTCGTTAGTTCATCACATAGCAAAGTTGCTGCGTGAATTTGTGATCCGGTCACTCAGGAAGCCACCTTAACATAAAAAATTCCTGGCTGTATTCCATGAACAAAGCTGTCACTATTTTGGATATGTAGCAAGGTAGGTTTTCCTTCTGGAATTGTCTACTTGAGGACGACTGAACCGGAGTCATAACCTAAGGAACCTTGACAACCTTGTTCTTTTTTCGTGTCTTATTTTACAAGTGTGGCGCCAACCTGATCTGCTGCTGCTCTAAAATATCGGTTTCAAGATCCGACGTGTTTTGCTTTCAGAGCTACTCTTCTACGTATATTTGTTAGACTTATGTTCACCCAATACAGGACCCAAGAGCCACTTAAGTTAGAGGGTCACTGTGTGGCATTGTATAAGTGTAAGCTACGAGAAGTGCTAGTATACTCGCGACGGACCTGCGAAGGATTGTGTGCGGATTCCGGGAATGGAATCCTGCACAAATAAATAATCAACGCCAGTAATTGAGATGGAAAAATAAGTGTATTAAACGTAAGAATACAGACTTGAAGTGAAGATAAGTAGTCCAGGAATGCGGGTTAGTAGAAAGTATATGTACAAGTCTCTCTAAGTGAAGCCGTAATTATCTCTCTCTCTTTGGACTCTCGTATAACTCTCTGTGAACACCCTGTGTACGGTCTCCGTATCTCTCACCCTGACTCAACTTATCTCAACCTCTGACTCAACGTATCTCCCCCTGCAGGTATTCTCTCTGTCAGTATAAGTATACTTTGGATGAGTCCATCTTTTGTAAAAGGGGTTTGCTCCACAACGGATGGCCTTCTTGAAGCAAGGTGTGACTGCCACAAGGAAGTGGAGAGTGTTGTTTAATGCTACGCTGAGAGGGGAGGTTATTGTGTCTGGACTGAGACTAGATCTGGTCTTAATTGATATCGAGAAGCAACATCTGTTGTTTGTCGAGCTGACAGTGGCATGGGAAGAAGGCTCGTGAAAGAAAGCTGTATGAGGAACTGGTGGCTGAAGTCCGTGAGATGGTATAGCGCTGAAACATAGTGCCGTTTGAGGCAGGCTGTAGAGGAGGTCCTCCTGCTTCCTTAAAGAGATTCCTGAAGTGTACTGGTATGCAAAAGCCGAATAAGTGATAAAGAGTTGTGGCGAAAAAGCGGTGGAAGGCAGTGCATGGATTATCCAGAAATTCGTATCGAATCGCATCCAACTAACAACATAGACCGGTTGCAACGTAACATCATGCCGCTGTTGCGGGCCCACCGTGTGAAGAGGTACTGACCTTAATGGGCCGAAACTTTGCTGAAACACGGCGCTCAGCTGAAGATGGCAGCTGGTCGGGAGCACTTGATGTGTACATGTGTTTTATGTATATAAATATGTGTGTGTGTATGTGTGTGTGTGTGACTTCACGGACACACCATTTTCTGCCGCTTCTGGTCATATATTTCCTGTCCTTATTAGAGGCTTCCAGACTTTCGTCTATCAGACACTACTTCGTCGTGATACCTGGTAAGCATCGATCAAGCCCCTGATTTTCTCCGGAAAGCCCTTTCTCACACACTACTCTGTTCTCCTCACTCACACCAACCTGGAAATGACTACTTCGGCCACTAACTGCGGCCCTGCACGATGCCGAGCCTGCAGACACAACAGATGGCAAAACTCGCTACAATGCATTTGGCTTCTGCATTCTTGTATGAATCTTTCTCACAGTAGCTTTCTCAACGCCGTGCTCTCAGCTGCAAATGAATCATCAGCTTAGAGATTTCCGAGATCAACAACATGTCTGTCTTGTTATGACATAATATTCTCTGTGTTTCGTGTTTACGTGGGCGCGAATGCTTATCAGGTTTTATCTTTTATGTCAATTAGTACTTATCTTTGCTGGCTGCATGATATTAGATATTTCATCCTGGTTACTTCTGACGCAAAATATTTTTTGCTCTGTCTACAACGCATGACTTAATGGATAATGGCGTTAGTCTGACTTCCTGGAAATTTGACAAGGTAATCTTTGTGTCAAGTAAAATAGCAGAACGAAAGAGAGCAAGAAATCCAAATGCAGAAATATGTTTTATTGATTATGTAAGAGTATTTGACAAGATAAGACAATAATTTATTTCAACTGCTATGAAAACTCTATCGATTTGGAAAAGATGTAATGCCAGCAGCAATCCGCCTGCATACAGATAGAAAATGATTTACACAAAATTAGAAAGGGGTGTAAGAAAAGGATTCGTCTTCTCCCCTGATTTTATTCAACCTCTATAGCCATGCTAACCTAAGGGAGCTGGAGACCCTACTAGGACTTATTATCGCTAGGCGTAATCTTAACAGTATAAGATACGTAGATGTCATGGGGTTGATGGCCGACTCGGAAAGTAAACTACAGTACGTCCTAGACCGAGAAGTAGAGGAAAGCGAGAAAAAAGAATTATCGTATTTACTCGTGTATGAGACGACTTCCTGTAGAATGCATGATTTTTGCATCCCTATCCCCCCATTAGAATGTCTGACGCTCAACTCCACGAGAGCACCTCTTTGCGACTGCTCGGTCTCACATTGACTGCTGACCTGAGATGGAACAAATACATTGAATCAATAGCTTCGTCCACCACAAGGACAGTTGGCTCACTGTGCCGCGACAGGAAATTTTTCTCGCCGGAGTCAACCATTTACCCTTGCATGGAGTATTGCTGCCATATATGGTCTGGATCCCATTCTGTTTGTCTCAAGGTCTTTAATAAAATCCAGAGACGGATATGCAATGTAATTGGCCCTCGTTTGCAGTCGCTCTCTCACAGACGTTCCGTCGCCTCCCTCTGTCTTTTTTACAAATAATTTCACGGTAACTGCTCCGATGAGCTGCTTTCGCTGGTTCCCAGACTTCATGAATTCAAGCGTTCTACTAGGCTGGCATCTCGCTCTAAACCCTTTCACTGTCGAAACTGTTAAATGGAGCCGTCTCTTCTACTCCAATAGCTTTATGTTTCGCACTTCTCATCTGTGGCACTCCCACCCTTTTCCTGTTTCCCAGATGGCTATAATCTCTAACTAACCTTCTCTTCATCCTTTCCTCTATCACTCCTATTTGCTATCGCTTCACCTCTCTGTAACCCCTTGTGTGCTAGTGGCTTCCCCCTCTATAAATATTTGCCTGTGTATAATGCAACCAGTCACCGAAAATGCTGTGTTTAGTGCCACCCACTATTTTGCATAAAAAAATGATAAAACTCGCACTATACTCGAATATATATATATATATATATATATATATATATATATATATGAAATTTTTAAACACTGACAACAATTGATAATACTTCAAAGCTCTTCCATGAATTGAGCACTCTCGATCACTGTCGTGTTTATTCGAAGATTAGGTACGTAAAAAATTAGCCGCCTTCTTAATCGGACGCTGATAGCTCAGAAAATGAAGTCAAATACGTCGGGGTTCGTTACCAGCTTCAAGCAATCCGATGTCTAACCACATTGATGAGTTGTGATAGAGCGAAACAGTCTCTCTGTCGATGACAATATATATATATATATATATATATATATATATATATATATATATATTGTCATCCACAGACAGACTGTTTTGCTGTATCACAGCTCATCAGTGTGGCTAGACGTCCGGTTGCCTCTGGCTAGAATCGAAAACCGGCTGAATTCGCGTCAGTCGGAAATTTTACCCTGAAGCCGTTGGCACACGGCAGAGAAGAAGGTGAATTTAAGCGTATTTATTTTTAGATAAACACACAGTGACTGAGAGAACTCGATTCGATTTACCGAAGAGTCTTGCATATATATATATATATATATATATATATATATATATATATATACTGTGTATTTTGTCAGCAATCCTTCTTTTATACATATACATGTTCTGTTAAGATGCCTGCCAAGGTACAGCTATTAAGCATTTACTTATTTTTTTCTTGTTTTCGTACAAGTATTTTCTTTTCTGTACACAAATTGTGTAAAAACTATCCAAAAGTTCTGCATATCCGAGCACTGTCGGCTATTCTTATAACCATTTTCAAGGACGATTTCTATTTTTAACTGGAGATGCGTTTTTTATGTATGCATCTGAATTAATAGGAATGTTTTATTTTACAATCACTGCCAGCACGTTGTGGCCGTGTTCATAGTTAATATTATTGAGTGTTTCCATTTTTATTATTAGTAATTCCATGATTTTAAATCTTTTTTCACATGTGTCTGAAACTATTACACTTGAATGGACACAAGGAAAATTAAATAAAAATCTTAATCGCAGAATCTTGTCTGTCGTCTTTAAGGAAACTTGTGTGTACACATACATACATACGTATCTATCTATCTATCTATCTATCTATATATATATATATATATATATATATATATATATAATATGTGTATTTTACATATATGTAATACTCTTATATATATATATGAAATACTCTTAAAGACACCTGCTGTATTTTGAATTTTTTCATATATATATATATATATATATATATATATATATATATATATATATATATCGTCATCTGCTGACAGGCTGTTTCTCTGTATCACAGCTCATCAGTGTGGCTATACATCCCCATTGCTTAAAGCTGGGAGCAAAACCCGACAGATTTGGCACCAGTCGGGGATTTTACCCCTAAGCTATCAGTGCCCGAGAAGAAGGCAAATGTTTACATACCTGTTTTTCCAATGAACACGACAATGACCGAGAGGGTTCAATTCACGGAAGAGCTTTGCAGTATTAGCAGTAGTGGTCATTGTTTACAAATTCGCGCTTTCTCTCCAGAGCGCTCGACCGGATTTAAAATTCCCGGGTGCATATATAGCCCAGTATTTAGTGAAGTTGCCGAATGATGATGATGCGCGCGAAAAACAAGTTAAAATACAACTAATGTCTTTAAGAGTATTTATTTAGAATACTATTTGACTAGTACTAGTGATGCATATTGTATTCTTTCATAATTAGGTGCATAGATTAAGCGTTGTGCTGGGGTCACTTTGATGAAAACACTCTTAAGTACCCCTTTTTAGGTACACGATTTGTAATGTATTTTAGGACATATTAGATGTTATCTAACTACTGATTTAGAAATGTACTAGTCAATTATGTGCATAAGTGTTTATGAATACAAATAGATAAATAGATGAATACGGGTGTATATGTGTGTGTATATATATGTATGGGTGGACAGATTTACATCTATGTGCAGATGGATGCGAATGTGTGTATGGATGTAGGCACGTGTAGTGTAATTATGTGTATATAGGAAAATTTGCATGTTTGTAGGAATGGGGACTTGTGCAAAATATCTGATTTCTTCCTTTCTCTCTTCTGTCCCCTGCCTCTACATCTCTCTTTATTCCTTTCTCTTGTCCGGTGAATGAGAGGTCAACATCGCAACCATCGCATCTCATAGGGACATTTATCTCCCTCCTCCCCTTCCTACTCTATGTAATTATCTTAAAACACAACTTCCGCTGATATTATTTTTTATTTCGTTTTTCGGTTGATTCCTGTAAGCATTCTTAAAATCACTTATTGTTTTCAAACCGTATGGTCTTACAATGTGAAACCGATTTTTATTTTAACGGGCCCGCAAAATATAAAATATTACTATGGCTTTCTGAAGTCTCCGATTTGTTAATCATATATGTATATATATATATATATATATATATATATATATATATATATATATATCTTCAGTGTTTACTTATATATATATATATATATATATATATATATATATATATATATATATATATATATACACATATATATAGAAAAGTAAACATTGAAGTCAACACTTAGAGGCCCTAGGCTGTTTCATGCTAGACGTAATCGTCAGGGGCCTGACGAATGGGTCTAGCATGAAACAGCCTGTTGCCTGTATGTTTTAACTTCAATGTTTACTTTTATATTTACACACGCTCTATCTCTGATATTGAGCACTTTATCCCATAAATATAGCACATCTTAAGACTATATTTCTTCATATATATATATATATATATATATATATATATAGGTAACATGGTCACGTGGTGTTGTCTTGGTGGTCGTCTCTATATATACGCCGTTTTCTCTTGCCTCTTTAGCCAGCCGACCCTGACGATCTGCCTAAGTGAAACCTTGGTAGGTGTGTCTGGCTCATTAGGTTTGACTATATATATATATATATATATATATATATATATATATATATATATATGAATAAGAAGACAAGAGCAAAAACTATTCTTAGCCGACATGTTTCGTCCTATGAGAGACTTCTTTATCAAAGCAAATGTAGGATATATTTATTGCATGTGTTTATATAGTTGATCGAGGATGTCATTGGTTTATCAAGCCTTTTAAATTTGAGAAATTTCATGAGTCTTCATCAATTGATTGAAAGTTCATTCAAACATGTGGAGGGCACAAAATGGCATAATTCAAAATCTGTTGCCGCAAAATAAATATTTATTGTAGTAAATGAATATTGTTTAAATTGTGATCAGATTGTTAAATAATTAATATTCATTTATTATATATATATATATATATATATATATATATATATATATATATACTTTGAATTATGATACTTTGTTTTGACTTACTTTTCAACCAACTTGAATATTCAGGAATATTCTCAAATTGCAAAAGCCTTCATTCCTTTATTATATCTATCATTTTTTATTAATATTTACCAGTTTCGAATTAATTATTTCACATACGTCCTTAGATGTTTTCAGTTCTTTGGTATTTTGTATTAGAAAGTGACTGTTCAAAACCTCCAAGGACGCATGTAAGACAACAATTCGCATTTTTCGAGACACCCTGTACATCGGAAACAATTTTTCTTCAAAACAAGTGTCACTGGAAAGGTGACGAATTCTATGTCTACGGAATTTATTTATATCTTGTCCAAACTACGAATCACCTTCCGCACAGCTAGCTGCAGCAGGTGCAAAAATATCCAAAATGCAGACAACACGGAAGACAACTCATGCTAGTCAAACTATTTGACACTTGTATTTATGATGTATTCATATATATATATATATATATATATATATATATATATATATATGTAATAATAGTCCATGAATCTGCCATCGGTCCGCATTTGCTTAACAAACATGCGTGTGCCTCTGAATATGAAGACACATGTTTTTCAGTATTACACAGTGCTTGCTCACTATACCATCTCCGAGTCTTGGAAGCTGTTTTTATAAAGTGTCATCAGCTGAGCCTGTGTAGACAAAAGGAACATTTTTTACCTTCCTTGCGTTTGTTGGAGGGTTTGTGAGTGCCTTTTTTCCATTTTATACTCTTGTGGAACTGGTTATTTTCAGCACCCCGTTCAATTTTAATCGTGTGTAATTACAATTTCACTTTTTAATCGCATTCCACATTTCCCTCCTCCTTTATTTTTTTGAGTGTGTCTTCATTTGTATTCCCAATTGCCAACGAATACCTTGTTGGCCGAAAGGTACCTACGGTATGAAGTCAGTGTTGTTTAAAGCCATGTTTCATTTCTTTGGGTACAAATCATTTTTGTGTATATATATATATATATATATATATATATATATATATATATATATATATATATATATATATATATATATACGAGGGTCATTCAATAAATAAGGTGGATTTTTCGGTATAAGGACTTCTAATACAGATAGAAGCTTACTTTTTCTTTTTCTTTTTCAACGTAGTCTCCCAGCACTGTCACACACATTTCCCATCTATGCACAAGCTTCCGTATTCCCTCAGCGTAAAAATATTTGGACTGATGTCTCAGCCAGTCGCTCACAACACTTTTAACTTCATCGTCACTTTTAAGCTTCGTGCCTCTCGTGAATGCTTTCAAGAGACCAAACAGGTGAAAGTCTGAAGAGGCAAGGTCTGGGCTGTAAGGGGGATGATGAAGCAGTTTCCAGCCCAGCTCGTTGATGGTCTGCGCCGTTTGGGCTGCTGTGTAAGGCCTTGCTTTGTAATGATGCAAGATGACTCCTTCTGACTGATGACTCCTGCGTTTGTTCTTTATGTCTTTCAAAGTCCTTGCAATATCATCCACTGTCACCCTTCTGTCAGACTGAATGAGGTCATTGACTGATTCCATCACCTCAGGGGACCTCACTTCTGTAGGCACCCCAGACCTGTCTTCATCCTCAACACTGCTCCGTCCTTCTTTAAACAATTTAGCCCACTTGTAGACATTGTTTTGGCTGAAACGTGTGGCACCATACACAGTTGATATTCTCCTATGAATTTCAATTGGTTTGCACCCTTCAGCAACCAAAAACTTGATAACTGACCGCTGTTCAATCCTGGAGCATGCTTCTTGGTCGGCCATCTTTATTAATCGCCAAAACTCTCAATTTGCATCTGCAAAAGAAATTAAATCCATGTGAAAAAGAAGTAAAACAAAAACAAATAAGAAAGAGTAAGCTTCTATCTGTATTAGAAGTCCTTATACCGAAAAATTCACCTTATTTATTGAATAACCCTCGTATATATATATATATATATATATATATATATATATATATATATATATATATATATAACATGGACGCACAGAAATGATGAACAAAATATGAAGATTATTACATTTGTATTTCCATTTATTAAGATACCTAAGCATTGTTCCGACTTCGAAAAAGTAAAAGTCGTTGCTTTTCATGATCTTGGGCTGTCGAATAGATCGATAGTTGATAAGATTAATCGAAGTGAGTTATGTGTCCACAAGTTAATCAAAAAGAGAAATCAAACTGGAATATATAATAGACGTAGCGGATCTGGTCGACTGCTAAAAACTTCGGACAGGTAAGATACAAACTTGGCAGAGGCAAGGCAAAAAAAGGTCGATTCGCAACATCACAAGATGTTTCCAAAGCAGCTAGTTTGGCGGTTTCTTCAAGAACAGTCAAACGCACGCTTAAAGCAAAAGGCCTTGTTTCCAAATACATAAAAAAGAAACCTTTTCTATCTGGAAAAAATCGACGGGTATGGTTGGCTTGGCGCAAAGCTCATTTACACTGGACTAAATCTGATTGGGAAGATGTTACGTGGAGTGAGGAATACGTGTTTGGTGTACTTCCGGTGAAACGAATACACCAGTAACTACCAAGGGCACTGTTAAATACTATAAAAAATCAACGTTTTGGGTACAACCTCAGCAACAAGAGTTGTTAATTTATACGAAATCAAGGGAATCATGTACCAGCATCAATACCCCAACGAATTCTATGACTCACTTGTCTTGGTAAAAATGCAAAATCGACTTTCTATGGGTGCGACCATTTTTTGACTCATACTTTACATATATATATATATATATATATATATATATATTTATATATATATATATATATATATATGTATATATATATATATATATATGTATATATATATATATATATATATATATATATACATACAGAGTGCGGTTGGTATTTGAGGACAGACTTTATGGATTTGCTCAACAAATGATATAATTATATTTGATTACAAACAAGTAAACATGAAATTTATCCAACTATTATTTTATTTTATTCAATAAAACCACTACTAGCATCAATAATTGCCTCTACACGAGGTCGAAATCGGCTGCAAGCTCTGATTAATTGCTCCTTATTTATGTCAGACATTACTCGAACTATTGCAGCTTTAAGATACTCATTGCTGTTATGAGGCTGTTTATTAACCTCCTTCTCAACACCGCTCCACACATAATAGTCCAGTGGGCTGAGATCTGGACAGTTAGGAGGCAAAATGTTGGGTGTAATGTGGTCGTACAAATGTCCAGGCATCCATTCTTGCAACTTTGAGGAAACGTGAAATATCCAAATCGCTATGACCAGCCTTTAATACCACAATCACAGCATGCCTTTTCATTTCATTTGTTATCATAGGGTTTGCCATTCTTGATTTCAGAAAAATAGAACCATTAGAAGTCAGTGGGGAGCAGTATTAATCTTAAATCTGTATGTCCTCAAATACCAGCTGCACTCTGTGTATATATACATATATATATATAGCATAATGAGAAGCCATGTAAACTTTCTTGATATGTATATAATATGGAGAAAACAACTGAAAAGTTGCAAATTAAAAGAAAAAAAATTGAATGTTTTTTTTTGTGAAAGTATTTATTTATATTTTTATATATATATATATATTTGATATTTCAGATCGCCCCGATCTTTCGTCAGAAATTAATTAAATAACTGTATTCAGAAGTTTGTTTTCAAGTAGCGTCCGTCGCGAGACGCGGACGTCACGTGATGTGGAATACAACTGTGTTTGAATATTTCTAACGTAAATCTAACGATAATATTTTAGATGTTGTTTAAAAAGTTTTTTTTTAAATATATCTAAAGAAATTTTTTAACTATTGAAATATTTATAGAAATTTAAAATTCCCAAGTCTTTGTTTAACCCTAGTTTATATGTGTCTAATTTTAAAATCCAGTATTTCTCTTTTTTCTGCGTGTGTATGTTGAACTAAAATTGGAATTTATCAATAAACAGTTACAGTTGTCTAATGAGTGTCTTGATTGATTAAAGTGTTCAGCTATGGGGGGAATAAGGATTGTTTTGACGTATGGATAGTTTATGACTGTTGAAACGAAATCTAAAATTAATTCCAGATTCGCCAATATATCCACTATTGGGACATATTGTGCAGAATAGATAGTAGATTATGTTATGGCTATCACAGGTGAGGCGAGGTGGATGTATTTTGATATTGGTGTTGGGTACAGAAAATACACTATCGGTTATTAAGTGTTTGCAAACTAGGCAACGAGTTTTATTACATTTGTAATTTCCTGATTGGTTTGTATTATTTAGATATTTGGTAGAGGGGAGGATAGCTGATAGGTTAGGTGCTTTTTTCTTAGCATTAATGGGTGGTTTAGCGAAAATGTCTTTGATCTTTTTGTTTAACTGGAGGTTCTTGTAATCATTTTTTAAATTGTGAATAAGCGTGTGGGAATATTGATTGTGGTTAAAAACCATGGGAATCCGATTGTTGTTTTGACTTTTCTTGTATGTGAGAAGTGTGTTACGATTTATATGGATAGTTTTATTTAGTGCTTCTTTTATTATATTTATTGGGTATTTACATTTTAGGGATTGTTTTGTTAAGTTATTAATGTTGTGTAGAAAATCTAGATGGTCTGAGCATATGCGTTTGATTCTTAGAAATGAGCTGTATACGATAAATTTTTTTTAATTTAAGAGGATGACAGCTGTTGAAGTGTAGGAATTTATGCTGGTTTGTGGGTTTGTTGTATAGACTGGTAGAAAGTGTATGTTTGTTTAATTTTATCATAACGTCTAAGAAAGGGACGGATGTGTATGAGTGCTCCATGGTAAATTTAATTGTATCGTGGAAGTTGTTGCAGAAAGTAAAAAAGTTTTTTTAATTTTTCTGATCCATGAGTCCATAATAAGAAAATGTCATGAATATATCTAAAATAATGTAATGGTTTAAATTCTGAATTGTCTAGTATCTTGCTTTCTAGAATGTGCATAATGATATTAGCATAGCTAGGTGCCATTTTCGTGCCCATTGCTGTGCCACTAATCTGTAAATAGTGTTTGTTGTTGAATTTAAAATTATTATGTGTTAGAATGAAATTTATTAATTGATATATATCTGTAATTTGGTTGTTGGCTAATTTTTTACTAAGGAACTCATGGCAAGCTGATACTCCTTCAGCATGTGGAATGTTCGTGTAAAGGGACGAAACATCCATCGTTACTAGGATTGTATCCTGGTGGACTGAGTTAATGTTTTGTAATTTGTTGAGAAAGTCAGTAGTATCTCTAATATAACTAAGTATGTCAGGCAGTAAAGGTTTTAGGATGTTGTCTATGTACCTAGATATAAGTTCTATGCCTGATATTATGGGTCTACCAGGTGGTATGATTTTAAGGGATTTTGAAATTTCATAGATGTTCTCTTCATTATTTGATTGTGTAATTTGATGTTGGTTGGATGAAAAGGTGTTAGAGTGTTTTTCTGAAAGGACTTCCCCCTTCTCAATACTTTCAAGTAAAAACAACACTCAATTTCCTGTACCAAAAAAAATTGACAGAGGGTATATTTTTGAAAAACCAAAAACTCAATAAACTAATTGCTGAGGACCCAATCTTACAACACATACCATACCTGAATAACTATTTAATACAACAGACTCCACGAAGATCTCATTATACCCACTACACCCATACTGTTATTTAATTAATTTCGGACGAAAGATCGGGGCGATCTGAAATATCAAATATATATATATATATAAATATAAATAAATACTTTCACAAAAAAAACATTCAATTTTTTTCTTTTAATTTGCAACTCTTCAGTTGTTTTCTCCATATTATATACATATATATACATATATATATATATACATATTATATACACACATATATATATATATATATATATATATATATATATATATATATATATATATATATATATATATATATATATATATATAGACAAACCTCTCAAGGGTCCAGTAAGGGGCTTTGTGGTCTGTTAAAACCGATTGCTCGTAGATGCGAAGGGTTTACTTTTGAGTTATAAAACCACTATAGTAACTACCAATTTAAATACTATAAAAATGTATATATGGCATAAATAAATATATAATTAATATAGATATATTAATCAAGATAACAAAAATAGATTTCTCACAGCCACTTTCTCACGCACGCTTTAATGTATCGTACTTCGTATACTGTACACCCGAATTTGTTTACAATTGAAAGGCCCGTTAACGCTACCAAGTGGTCACTTTTAGAAGTAATAAGCTTTGTTTAGCAAAGTCCACAAATTTTTAAATATAACGCTGAAGATGCCAGGAGTGTTGAAAGAAAATAGCTATTTTTGTAGTGTTGTTATAACATAATTATGTTATCATTTTAAAATATGATTCGCTCTACGCTCTATTGAGCACTTTTTTCAAACTAGTGATTTAAGTTACAGGAAGTTTATTCCATCTATACCAACCTTGTATCCGTGTATATATACATATATATAAATTTCATTAAATAATATAGACAAGTGTTGTCTATTTATTTTATGTAAATTCTTTTCATATCGTCTGATAAGCTTAATAACATTATCATTAAACGGAGAAAGAAAATCACAATAAATATTGATACATGTTTATTAATCCAATCTTAATTAATCTTATTAAGCTTATCAGACGATATGAAAAGAAGTTACATAAAATAAATAGACAACACTTGTCTATATTATTTAATGAGACATGTATGAATGAAAAAATGCTGCCTGAATAAACACAATACATATATATATATATATATATATATATATATATATATATATATAGATATATATATATATATAGATATAGATATATATATAGATAGATATATATAGATATATATATATATATTTGAGTGGCAAAATTTCTTTCAAACAAATATGACACACAAGGAAAAGTTGATGGATTTTTATTGGGTTTTTCCTAATATTCTTAATTTTTTCTGTTTGTTGAGTGTAAGGGAGCGTAAAAATTTTCTGTAGTTTCTATTGTCTGAAGCGTTTTGGTCACTTCTTCAGTTATGTCAAAGTAGGTTGTTGTTAACTTCTTTTCGCGGCCGTCTTTTAAGATGTAATTCTGTGATGCATATTTTTGTTAATTATTTTTCATACACACACACACACATATATATATATATATATATATATATATATATATATATATATATATATATATATAAAGGCATTTTTTATGTTTATACGTTATTTTTATAGATACAAATATTTAAGTAAATTCTCTGTTTTATAATAAACAGTATTAACGACATTTACCGGCCTGAATGCCCGAAAAATTTTAATAGACAATATGCTTCATCCTACAGGAATCGAACCTGTATCCTATACGGAACCGTCATATATCCTGACGTGCTCTTACCGATTGAGCCACAGTGTGACGTCATTTGTTTACATTTGGACATGCATCGAGCAGATATGAATGTACGAAAGAAAATCATGGAGAATTGTAGTTTAAAAACACTAAAATCGACCTTGCTAACCGAAACGCTTCTTTGTGGCTCAATCGGTTGAGGCACGTCTGGCTATATGACGGTTCCGTATAGGATACAGGTTCGATTATTGTCGGAGAACGCATACTTTCTATGAAAATTTCTTTGACATTCAGGCCGGTAAATGTCGTTATCACTGTTTATTATAAAACAGAGCATTTACTTAAATATTTGTATGTATAAAAAGAACCTATAACCATTAAAAAATATCTTAAAATAATTGTCGGACTTTGTCCATTTCATAATACATATATATATATATATATATATATATATATATATATATATATATATATATATATATATATATATATATATATATATATATATATACTTAAGTTAGCGGAGACTTCAGAAAATCATGGTCATATTTTATTTTGCGTCATCGAAATTTCGATTTCGCTTCATCAGACCAAACTGTTTCAAAATAAGATGTTATAATAAAATAATATATATATATAAAGATATGTATGTAAGTAAGTGAGTGAGTGTGTGAGGCACGGTGGAGTAATGGTTAACCGCTTTGATTGAGAAATCGGAGTGCCGAGTTCGAATTCCAGTCGAATCAATTACATTCACTTACGTGCTAATACCTCTTTTTCTCCCTCCAACTATGGGTAAATAGCAGGACAGACTGGGTTCTATAGCCTTGGTTGGCAACTGGTCTAGGAGAAGGACAACTCTGAATTCAAAACCTGCGTTTGGGGACCTTGTGGCATTCGTTGCACCAGGTCCCTGTATTCGTCCCTCCAAAAAGTGTGGATGGCCCTGCACAAACCCTTCACCACTATAATCAAATCTCATGTGTCGGTGTCGGGCTTTCAGTTTCTGGCAACTGATCTGCCTGACCCTCATACGTCGTGTTCGACGGGAGAGTTCATCATATATATATAATTAATATTACGTTAATATCATTATGTATTTTTTTCATCTTTTGATTTTTTTTTTTGTCAGGCTGGTTATAGAAACAATGCAATAATCACTTGAGTAAGACGGTTCATCGACTATCTTAAGCAGGTATTCCATTGATGTGGCTTGTCTTCATGCCTGGCTTACTCATTTTTATTTCGGGTCTATTTTTTAAGTTATTTCTGAGTCATTCCAGTTGAGCGTCGTTCAGTGATCGAAAGAATCTGACAGGCTGAAATACTAAGATTTCAGAAGCGTGCAAAATCTGTCAATTTGGATTTCAGACGATGTGTAGTATCGATGCCCCGAGACCTTTCATGGAAGCACTCGGGTTCTACTTGAGAATGTTCCATGGACAAATCTGCAATGATCCACGGAATAAAAGAATTACTGAATGATGGGAGACGACTGGGAAATGCCTGAAAGGAAGGTAAGGGAAAAAAAACGATAGAAAAGACGGATAAAAAAATGGAAAGGGAAGAAAGAAAATGTGAGGAATATAGGGAAGTAAAGAGAAAAGGAAGGAAAGAATTGATATAGGAACTTATGACATAAAAGAAGGAAGGAAGGAAAAAGAGAGGCGAAAAGAAGTATTGTAGTAACGTTATGAAAGAAAGAAAGATGAAAAGAAAAGAAAAGGAAGATATAGAAGGTATGAATTGGAAGCTGCCAGGAAGAAAGGAATTAAAAGAATGAAGGAAAGAATTGTATACATAATGCAAGAGAAGGAAGGAAGGAAGGAAGGAAGGAAGGAAGGAAGGAAGGAAGGAAGGAAGGAAGGAAGGAAGGAAGGAAAACATACATAAACAGAGGGTATTATTAAGAAAGAAAGAAAGAAAGAAAGAAAAGAAGAAAGAAAGAAAAAAGAAAGCAAGACTGAAAGAAAAAAAGAAAGAAAGGAAGAAAGAAAGAAGGAAAAAGAATAATAAAGGCAGGAAAGAAGGAAGAAACGAAAGAAAAACATAAAAAAACATACGGGAAAATATTAAGGAAGGAAGCAAGGAAGGAAGGAACGAAGGAAGGAAGGAAAACATACAAAAACATAGGGGATATTAAGAAAGAAAGAAAGAAAGAAAGAAAGAAAGAAAGGAATAAAGAAAGAAAGAAAGAAAGAAAGAAAGGAAGAAAGAAAGGAAAGAAGGAAGAAACGAAGGAAAAACATACAAAAACATACGGGAAATATTAAGGAAGGAAGGAAGGAAGGAAAACATACAAAAACATAGGGGATATTAAGAAAGAAAGAAAGGAATAAAGAAAGAAAGAAAGAAAGAAAGAAAGAAAGAAAGAAAGAAAGAAAGAAAGGAAGGAAAGAAGGAAGAAACGAAGGAAAAACATACAAAAAACATACGGGAAATATTAAGGAAGGAAGGAAGGAAGGAAGGAAACAGTGAAAAAGAAGTATTGTAGTAACGATGAGAAAGAAAGAAAGAAAGAAAGAAAGAAAGAAAGAAAAAAAAAGAGGAAAAATAAAGAAAAAAGGAAGATAGCGAAGGTATGAATTGGAAGATAACAGAAAGGAAACAAAACATGGAGGAAAGAATTTTATGTGTAAATAAGAGAAGGAAGTAATTGAAATAGGAAGGAAATTGATGAAAATAAAGAGCAAAAAAGAAAGTCTAGGAAAGATATGAATGATAGAAGAAGGAAAGGAGAGCAATAAAATGGACAAAAGAGCCAAGTGGAAAAAAAAGGAAGGAGGAATGGATGAATGGAAGGAAGGAAATAAAAAAATAAATGAAGAAAGGAAAAAATAGATAAAAGGGTTAGAATGAAAAGAAAGAAATGTTGGTATGAAAAGAAGAAAAAAAAAGGAAGCAAAACTGATTGTCTTTGGTCGTTTTGTCGACAGACCGGAGAGTTGTCAAATGCAAGAGGTCATTGTAAAACTGGATCAAGAAAATGGTCAAAATGAAGAATAGAAAAGAACATGGTAATGGAAAAGAAAGAAATGACATGAATTCCGACTGACAACGCATGAAAGAAGCGCGCACCAGGAAGACAATGGAGAGAAGAAAAAAGACAATCCTAACTGCAGATACACATGCAAGAAATGAAACGCAGCAAAGCAAAATATTATACGACACTCTCACTCACGCTCTTTGCACACACACACACACACACACACACACACACACACACCCACGCACACCCACACCCACACCCACACACACAGATAGCGAGAAAAAGAGAGAATAAACTTATCGGAAATAAATGTGCCACCTCTACAAAAGCCGATACTGATTTTGACATGGGTACGTTACGTACACGTTAGCGGATAACTGATATTCAGATAAAATTTGCAAAGTCTTCGGTCATCATTTGAGGTATTAAACCTCATACAAGTACACCGGTTTTAGATAATAGTTAATGCTGCTATATGTGTCAGCGTGGTAAAAATGTCCGTTGCAAGCAGGTATCATGTTAGGAAGGCCCACATCGCTCAATAAGAATCGTTTTGTGTCCAGTCAGGTTTGTCGACCGTCGAGAATCTGGGTTGTCATTTCAGAGTGTCACAAAGTAGGGATGGTGCGACTTGAGAAGTGAATTGGATATTTTCCACAGATCGAATCCTGGTAACAGCACAAAATGTGAAGAAGTAGAAGAGGTTTCACGAAGAGGTTTCGTTTGCCCCTTTTGCTTTTCTTTTCTGCCGCTGAATTTCTCGTCGTTGAGGCCAACAAACTTGTCAGTATAAATCTGCTGTGGGCGGGGTTGTTCTTCGGTCATTTCTACGGTGTTGTTCTCTAAACGTTTTCTGCGCAAACACCGTGTTGAAGGCTCAGCGGAAAGGGAAACTGGCATAATTATGACCAAAAAGACATGATATGAGGCGGGTGAAGATGAATTGATGTAAAAGTTCTTAGTCGAAGCCTCATTTGACTGATATTGTGATTTTCGAAGCATAACTTGGAGGTGGCACAAGATCAAAAGTATGGTGCACCCAGTAAGCATTGGAATCACTATTCAGTCGGAACTGATCTGTGGAGACAAGCTTGATAACGATTACAACATGTCAAGGTACCATCTCATATGATTGACATGGTTCATTCGATGTAATAGTCGACGGTGTCGTTGGTGATTTTCCAACTAACGGATCTGGGTTGGTGTTTTTATTAGTACGACTAAGATGTGACTTTAAACTATAGCCACTGATGTGGCAGTTGGTAACAAGTGTAAATGGGGTCTATTGCAATACTCTTTAATTATAACTCCTATTTTATCTAGAGATACCTCGATATAAACACCCGTCTCCCAGCAACTCATCTACTTGCAAGGTCAATAATTCACAATGACTGAAATTAAATAAAATCGTCAAGTGGGTTCGAAATGTACCGCAGATGTAAATAGCAGAGCATCTGAGATTAGGTTTTGTTACAGGATCTCGCTACCAGACGAGCTCGCAAATCAGTACCCAAATTCTTGGTGCCCTGTTGTGTTCTGGTTGTGCCCTACATGATTATGACTTTACGTGGGCGTTTTCCCACACGATCAGATATTCATAATTATTCTTTTATCAAATGTTCACCAAATATAAGGACCAGGAGAGGCACAATGTAGAGGCTTACTAAATTTTGTTGTTGTAAGGATGAAGAACATGGGGAGATAGTAAGGATAATTAAAAGGATACGGACGATCGACATTAAATCTAAATAAGTTGTAGATGGTAAAGTATGGGAAAGCATCCATTCTTTTCAAGGTTACTGTATGTCTACTTCACCAAATCTGAACTTTGGATTTCGATACATTATGTTAGGCTTTGAATTGTCTAGAGTGTCATTTTATCAAGACATGAATTTATAACCAACTTCTCACCGCCCTCTGACCTTATTTTTTATTTTTCTATTTTAACTTAGACCTGACTTTTAATTGGTTAATACAGATTTCAAAAGAAGTAACGATTTCAAATTTCCCAAATAAGTCATTTGTATTATTTTATCTACCATCGCCCGATGACGAATCATTACCGGTTCGAAACGTGAAAGTGTGTGTAGTGATTTAAAACAGGTTTTATTGTAATCTATTATACCGTCTTGGGTATGACGAACAACTACATCCACGTCCTGGATAAGACGATAAATCACTTCCAACAGAAAGGCCTCTGATCAGAGGTAGTAGCACCTGTTGGTGTCCCAAGTATGGGCAAATAGTTAACCCCCCAAACTTGGATCAAAATTCTATGAAAGTGTAAAAATACATTAATACCAGAAATACCTTGCGAAAGATTATTGCCAGTAATACATTTTTGAAAAAATACATTACTATCGATACATTTTTAAAGGAAAAAATGTTACCAGCAATAAATTTTGAAGGAAAATATTACCAGTAATAAAAATTCTCGGCATTAAATAACTTATTATGGTTGAGAAGCAGTAAAACAAACCAAATCAAACTAATCTATTATAATAAAAATATTTTAATATTATATATATATATATATATATATATATATATATATATATATATATGGAATACGAAGGTAGGTATACAATTAATATATATATACAATTGATATCTGGCGTTTACACATTTATTTCCGGGTCCCGCCCAGGGACCTAAGGTTAAAAATGGCATCATGACACTTTGCACTGCAAACAAAAAAAATAAAATAAAATAAATAAATTTAAAAAAATATAATTACATAGATAAAGCCCTTCGTAAAGTGTGGGCTGTACTTGTCAGAACAATTTTTTGTATCTCTTTGGGGCAGGGACTTCCAGGGATCCCTTCAATCAGCCTACTGGAATCTTTTCCAACCAGTCCAAGGGCTCCAACTACAACAGGGATTGTTGATGTTCCCATGTGCCACATTTTTTAGATTTCTATTTCAAGGTCCTTGTATTTTGACAGTTTTTCGAATATGGAAAGTGTCATGATGCCATTATTATTTTATTTTTTTGCAGTGGAAAGTGTCATGATGCCATTTCTAACCTTGGGTCCCTACGCGGGACCCAGAAAGAAATGTGTAAATGCCAGATATCAAAGAAAATAAAAATAATAATGTGGGTAGTCTCTCATCTTTGAATTGATTGATGAATTCGTTTTCTACGACTTATCAACATTTTGAAGGTTATTTAAAGCCAGAAATTTTTTTATATATGTTTTACCAGTTACTACGTAGATTGGAGGAAAGGAGGTGAATTCATACACTTCCCAAGGGTATTTGTTCGCTCATAATTGAAAATAAAGAACCAAACAGGAATTTGAATTCAGCTTAACAATTCCGAACCATCACCGATTAACCCCCCTCGCACGTCCATGTTTCCAGTATCTGGTATTACCAAGCGGTCATCCATCTAGGTATTTAATTCAGTCGTAATCTTTGGGTGAAGCTCTAAAGAAAGCGAAAATGGTCTTGATATATTCTTATTAGAATGGCCAAAGGACTCGGTAAATAAAGTTCGAATTTTGGGTGAGGTTAGGAACTATTCGCAATAATATCCTTGGAAACGACTGCAAGAGACGACGAAATACTAAAGCCATGGCGAAAATGAATCAGTGAGAGTGCACTTGGGCAAATTACACCCGAATTGAATAAGCACACGAAATGAACTTCAATAGAAATTATTCACAAAGCGATAAACATGACGTGACGAACGATAGTTATGAATAGCGTGATCAAAGTACGAATTCTCATAGTAAAACGACGTGATTAAATGACAGCGTGACATCTATGCAACTAAATACACAGATTGACCCAGGAACATACACGGACGTAGACGTACACACATAAACATATACACACAGATTCACACACGTACATGCACACAGTCACACGTGATATACAACGTGCTGACAAATCAGTCTGACGTAAAAGTCAGATTAGCGATATGGAGTTGTGTTCCTGCTTTGTCCTAGCTTAATTTCTTGGTGCATTGAGCTGGCTGTTGTTTTTTTTTTTATCTTTTTGCTTTCTTGCTTGATTTTTGTTTTGTTTTTTTCGTTATTCTTATGCAATCTCCGAGCTTTCATTTTCTTCCTTGCTTGGGAGCCAGTGTTTCCTCTTGGTAGTGTTGACTCAGATTTCCCAAAATCTAACGAAATTAAGGTTGATGTCGAGTGGTGGACCAAAATATACGTTGTGTACCGTAGGGACAACGTCGGGAATCAAGGCTGGAAGGAGAACTCCTTCAATAAAGTGAGCATTTCTGTTGATAGCAATCTCAAAATATTTATTGAATATTAAAAGTCATCACCAGAAATGTTTCTATTATCTACGGAAGGACTAAATTCTACCCCACTGGATGGTGACCACAAGGCATATAACAGTAATTGCTGAATAAGGCCAGCTTCTTGCTTCTCACTTGATTCTTCTTTCACGCATTTTCATTTATATATATATATATATATATATATATATATATATATATATATATATATATGTGTGTGTGTGTGTGTGTGTGTGTGTGTGTGTGTGTTATGGTCCAGGTTAGGACCAAGGAAGAACAACACGAACACAAGGGTAGAAATAACGAAGATATATTGCACGGAATAATAATACAAGATATGGAAGGTGTTAGTATGACTGTCAGTCTGGTTTGGAGTGAACTACTATCGGCTCGACTCGATTCGTCTCTCTCTCTCTTGAGAGGCGTAGTATACATAGTGTTAGGAAGAGTTCATTCTGTAGTTATAGGTAAGGACTCATGACAATATATATACATACCCTTACCTAAAATCTTCCCATCTCCGATCACGCTATATTAGGAAATCTTTTCATAAACCACACGTCTTCCTTTGTTAAAGAATTGGGGTGAATAGTTTTAATGTAAACAAA
>OZ038493.1:6784270-6834270 GCA_964036315.1 Acanthosepion esculentum
ATGTTTAAATCAAATCAATCGTGGCGTCTATTTCAAACATGGATATCCACCCAAATTAAAATTTGACGTAATAAAACATTTCAGTATAATCTTACAGAGACAGACGTTTACACATATACGTACACAAACACACGCATACACGTATACGAAGCAAAAAAATTACTGCAAATGCCATGGTCAATGATGGAACCTGCCGCGTGGTATGATGACTAAACCCGACACACTTTCATACCAAACACTGCAATAAACAATGGAAGGAAACGAGAACGTTATAACTTCGTGTGCATGCGCAACAGAGGTCAATGTCAATCTGTGCCAAACGGCCTTGTATATATATATATATATATATATATATATATATATATATATATATATATATATATTGTGTATATTTAGGCAGCAATCTTTCATTAATGCATGTTTCATTAAATAATATAGACAAGTTTTGTCTATTTCTTTTAAGTAAGTTCCTTTCATATTGTCTGATAAGCTTAATAACATTATCATTGAAAGACGAAAGAAAATCACCATATTGATACATGTTTAAATCCAATCCAAGCTTTCGGTTTACATAAGCCATTATCAAAGATGACAATTACATTTCAATATATCAAACAACACACGGACCAAACAATAATGATAGTCTGTTTTTGCTGCATGAAAAATTTCAAAGCAACGACAAACTCGTGTAAAAGAGACGCGGAAGCGAAAATCGCATCGCAGCTTGTGACGTCACATATGACTACGCGATATAATTAATCTAATTTTTTTGCTATACTAATAATAAAATTCCCTTCCTTGACATATTGATAAACACAAATAATAACAAATTTACGATTTCGTCATACAAAAGCCTACTAGCACAACGCCCACAAAATATTTAGGGTTTAAAAAATATTTTCTGCATTTAAATAAACTCTTTCATAATCCATAGAAAAAAAATCTTTCAATCAATCTATTTGTTAAAACCACTGTCAAGTTTTTTTCTTCTTCCAGGAACGTCAGTAACATTAAATGCGATCCACAAGAATTACATTTAAGCTTTACTCCTGACTTTTCATTCTGAGTCAGCAGTGTACCTCATGGCATTTTCAGGCCTGTAACCTGACCGTTAATTCATTTGGCATTTGCTATCATTCAAATAACATTACTTTCAAGAACTACTTCTGTTATGGCCAAATGCCGTTTCAAGGGAACGAGTCTTCCATTTTATGTCATGGCGGCACATTGCATTCAATTTATTCCCATTCATGCTGAATTCTGTTATTAAGCCTTTGCCTGCAAGAGAAAAAAAATCAATGACCAAAACATGTGCTCTAGTGGGCTACTGGTGACCTCCTAGAATACAATGGGCGTCTGGCTTTCTATCAACCAGTAAATTTATGAGAACGTATATATATATATATATATATATATATATATATATATATATATATATATATATATATATATATATAAATGTACATGCATGGGAAACCGTATATATAAAAAAAAAGATACATGCATGGGAGAGACAAAAAGCATATATCTTGCAGATATATGCTTTTTGTATCTCCCATGCATGTACACATTAAATTGTAGCCATTCCCTTTGCGTTCACTTTAGGAAGGATACCCTTAGGAAAGGCAGACATCCAACTCTTTTTAAATCTCTTAAAATACTTTTTAAGGAACAGGAAAATGGAGCATACAGCATCAAAACTAGGCGCAATGTTTTAATGCTTTTCAAATATCAGTTCCCAAATTGAGAAAGTTTCCTTAGTTGTGTGTTTCTTGATTTTATGATATTCGCTTCAAGGATCTGTAAAAAATTTTAAATAGTTATTTCGTATATGAAGCAATTTCTACAGTAGTATTCTAGTGAAATTGTTGCCGAGCAGTTCATTAATACGAACACAAATGACAGTTTGGTCAAACGTATAACATGTTAACCGTCAGGATAAGTTAGTGGCTGTATGTTCACCCAATGTGTTTGTGCACCATAGGATCCACAATCTATATACTGAGAGTAATACAATTTGTACATTATATTAGTGTTGTTTTATAGATGTTTTTAACAGTAACAATTGATGTTAACATTTCATATTTTAAATTTTGTTTTAATACAATAGCCATCTCAGATAAAATGAAATAAAAAACATTTTTATAAGCTTAGCTGTCGTTTCTGCGTCTGTATGGGTGTGCGTTATGTGCTACGTTGTTTGGTTGGAATTTAGTGGTCGGCTTGCCTGAAGGAAGTCATCTTCTATGACTAGGACAATTCACATCTTGTCACTGATAGATCCAGAAGTGAACGGGGGAAAAGCGAATGATTTCTTTCCTTTTTGTAAATGGAGCATACAACATCAAAACTAGGCGAAATGTTTTACTGGGCCAAATGCTTTTCAAATGTCAGTTCCCAAATTGAGGAATATTTCCTTAGTTGTGTGTTTCTTGATTTTATGATATTCGCTTCGAGGATCTGTAAAAAATTTTAAATAGTTATTTCGTATATGAAACAATTTCTACATTAGTATTCTAGTGGAATTGTTGCCGAGCAGTTCATTAATGCGAACACAAATGACAGTTTGGTCAAACGTATAACATGTTAATCATCAGGATAAGGTTGTGGCAATATGTTCACCATATGTGTGTGTGCACCATATGATCCACAATCCACATACTGAGGGGAATAAAATTTGTAGATTATCTTAGTGTTGTTTTATAGATGTTTTTGACGGTAACAATGATGTTAAGATTTCATATTTTAAATTTCGTTTAATACAATAGCCATCTCAGATAAAATGAAATAAAAAACATATTTATGAGCTTAGCTGTCGTGTCTACGTCTGTATCGGTGAGAGGGTGTTCGTTATGTGCTACGTTGTTTGGTTGGAATTAAGTGGTCGCCTTGCCTGGAGGAAGTCATCTTCTATGCCTAGGACGATTCACATCTTATCACTGATTGATCCAAAAGTGAAGGGAGAAAAAAGAATGATTTCTATCCTTTTTGTAGCGCTTAGAATTTCCTTTAATGCCGCTTTGCTATGCCATCTGGTGAGCTTTAAGGGAACTCCCTCGGCAGACTATCTTAGTTAATCCCATAAGTTTCATACATTCTTCTTAAATGCAGTAATCAATGCCTTAAAATGAAGTACCTGGCGCTGATATTTTACGTTGTTTGTGACCGTGATCTATTATTTTGTTCCATATCGGTCGTCATAACTGTTTTGAATCACCACTGTGTGTACACACACCGGCAACTTAATACAATACATGCAAACAAATACTTTTTATGAAGATTTCTAATCAGCCGATGATGTGGCAGCAATTTAATGAATATTGCCATTTAAACATGGTCTGTACAAGCCGTCGAATTATATTTTATGATTTAGCATCGGAAACAATGTCTGTTTAACAGCCTTTTAACGTGGGGCCGGGTTGCTTTTGCCTGGGGGGCGGGAATGAGCTATTCAAAAAGTATTGATCTATTGGGATTGTATGCACAAATATCTTTAGGGCCTATAGAATATGATCAAACCAATTTCAGGGAGCGGCATTGTTGTGCATAGGTATTCACTTGTTGATGTAAGAGAGCAGAGAAAAAAGGCCCGAAAGGCAACACTAGCTCGAATAATTCGCAAAAAAGAGCATCTCTAAGCGCAAAACACATTGAACGTTGAAACAGATGAGCTCCAGCAGTGGAAGGCCACACCAAGTACCACTCCTGTCAGAAAATGAGGCTACAACTTGGCAAGGAATTGTTTTCTCTGTTAAATGGTTTCCATAATCAGAGGTTCACAATCCCAAAGAATTCTCCTGGGATGAGGTGGGAAGGGAGATACGTACAGCCAACCAAATTTGAATAATTACAGAAGGCTGCAATGAGTGCCTGGAGAAACATATTGTTTCTAGAATGTCGTCGAATCCATGCCAAGAAGTGATGCAGGTCAAATGGCAAAAGGGGGTCCAACTTCGTCATAGAAGTAATGTGACTGGAGATTATATACATATATATATATATATTTTGAACGATAAAAATTATTAGAAAAATCAATTAAAATCTTCAGACATACTGGGTTGTAGATTAATATTATTATGCTTTTATTATTATTATTTTATTTATATTCCTCGACTAGTTTCGACCAACATGGCCATCATCGGGAGAGAAAAAATGTCTCTGCTTGCTATAGCAGTAAACTACAGAAATGAATGTCTTGTTGAAGAAAACGAACGTTTGTCTGTAGTTTTCATTTGTTTTTTTATTGTTTATTTATTTATCTTTTTAACATTCCTTGTGTTGGTCAAACGGTCTCTTTTAAGTTGTCATTTGAGATAAGAGCTATATTCCCTTTTATATATATATATATATATATATATATATATATATATATATATATATATATATATATATGCTCCTGAAAAATTTATTTTGAGCTCTCTGGGGAGGATGTGTGGGTTTGTAAACAGTGACTTTACGGCTAATAATGCAAGACTCTTCGGTAAATCGAATTGAGTTCTCTCAGTCACTGTGTGTTTATCTAAAAATAAATACGCTTAAATTCACCTTCTTTTCTGCCGTGCGCCAAAGGCTTCAGGGTAAAATTCCCGACTGACGCGAATTTAGCCGGTTTTCGATTCTAGCCAGAGGCAACCGGACGTCTAGCCACACTGATGAGATGTGATACAGCGAAACTGTCTGTCTGTGCATGACCATATATATATATATATATATATATATATATATATATATATATATATATATATATATATATATGTGTGTGTGTGTGTGTATGTGTATGTGCGTGTGTATTACACATATTCCTTCTCAAATAACGAGGACATACCGTCAAGAATTGTCTAAACTTTATTTCGAAATTAAAAAATGAAGATAATATCGTCCGCGGTTTCGACTTTCTTAAGTCATCATCAGGAGTAGATAGAGATACAGATGTGCATTTAATAATATTTTAAAAATAGGGTCACAACGCATATATTTTTTAAATAAGCTGTTAGTGGTTAAACATTAGATAATATACATACATACATATATATATATATATATATATATATATATATATATATATATATATATATATATATATATATACATATATATATATATATATATATATACATATATATATATATATAGGGTGACCCAAAAAAACGAGAATTTTTTAAGTGCGTATTGCCAGACATGAACAAGTGGCAACACTGCGAGACAGTGACCTTGAGAAAGTAAACATTTCGCCATTTTAGTAACGAGAATGAAATTCACAGTATCCCAACTGAGATGTTGCAGCAGTCAATGAGGAATCCCAACAGCAGATTTCAAGAATGCATTCATACAGGACGTAATTTTAAAAAAATGAAAATTCCATCATTGTTTCTTAAATGGCACATTTTAAGGTTTCAATTACTATGAATTAAATATTTTTCTTCCATCGCTCTTGGTTTTATTGTATTGTTAAAAAGTTCCCGTTTTTCTTGGTCACCCTATATATATATATATATATATATATATATATATATATATATATATAGTCACGTGGTGTTGTCTTGGTTGTCGTCTATATATACACCGTTTCACTGTTGCCTCTTTAGCCAGCCGACCCTGACGATCTGCCTAAGTGAAACCTTGGTAGGTTTGTCTGGCTCATTAGGTTTGACTAGGTTTGCTCTACGTTTGTATCGAGCTCTTTAGTTAGTTGTTTACTCGTATCGGGGTTTTTTCTTTGGGCCTTGAACCTGTATCTGTGCGATTATTTTCGACAGACTTTCATGTTCCTGGCTCTTTCTTTTTTAAAACCTTTTTTTCCCTTCGTGATTGATTTGGCTATTGTTAAATCAAGAGTTCGAAGGTTTTTCGACACGAGTATAGTTACCTATATATATATATATATATATATATATATATATATATATATATATATATATATCATGCTAGTGCAATCGTGCAAGAGTCGCCTGACGATTGCACTAGCATGAAACAGACTGTCGCCTCTAAGTGCTGACTTCCATGTCCACTTTTATATTTACACACGCTCTATCTCTGATATTGAGCACTTTACCCCATAAATATAGCACACTTTAAGACTATATTTCTGTATATATATATATATATATATATATATATATATATATATATATATATATATATATATATATATATGAGATTTATTATTTACCGAAAAAATAGCAACTTAGCTATTAAAAGTAATATATCCAAAACTTTAAAGCCCCTATATACGACCAATGTTGTTAATGAATAAACTTGTCCAGTCGGAGAAAGTTTCTCAGTAAATAACCAGCACAAAACGTCTTTGATAGGATATACTGCAACTGCACTTTCACGGCGATTCACATGCTATCTTTCGGTTCATAGTATCAACATACAACACAGCAGCATAGAAATGATAATACCATTGGGCTGCTACTCATAAACAATACTAAAATACTAGCAAAAGCCAATAATAAAAAAGAGATGATTCTTGAAGAAATACTCCCTTATGACTTAAGACACAGTATTCTTAAATGTATATTTAAGAAAAAATAAAAATACACCACACTTTGCATACAATCACAACTCTCGTTGGTTTTACGAATTTAGATTTTTTTTTAAAAATGCGCTCTACACGCTTTTATCACATGACTTTTAACGTTTCACCACAGACAGTCAATTAAGTGGTATTCCGTGATACACAATTGGGCGATCATGTTATTTTTTATTCATGACTCACTAGGCAGAAGTTTTCCCACACTAGGTTTCCGTTTCTTTCTGCAGTAGACTGGTTACAAACGAAGGCTATAGAACTCAACCTGCCCTGCTATTCAACCCATAGCCGGGGGAGAAGAGATGAATTCATACCTTTCCAAAGGGTACTTTCGAGGAAATGTATATAATGTACCCGGCTGGAATTCGAACTCGACACTCGAACTGGAATTCAAACTCAGTTCTCCGATTTCATATTCTGAGCTGTTATCCATTGCACCAAATTGCACAACCACAAGACGCTGATTTTAAAAGAAAAGCGTTTTGACACCATTTCAAAAAAACATATTAAACTCACAAATATTTCCCTGCCTACCCTGATGATGACTTAAGAGAGTCGAAAACTCGGACGATTATTACTTTTATGTCTTCAACTGAAATAAACTTTAGCCAATTCTTGGCGAAATTTCCTCCCTGTTTGAGAAGAATTATTTGGAGAAGACGATCATTACAATTACTCGACACAAAATGTCTATCGTTTTCAATATATATATATATATATATATATATATATATATATATATATATATATATATATATATATATATATATATATATATATATATATATATGTATATAATATAATATAATATATATATTTGTATACTTAGGCAGCAATCTTTCTTTCATGCATATTTCACTGAATACGCCAGACGTTGCTTTGATTTAGTTTCTTTATACAATTTCTCATGTCCGAATATTCTATTAATCCGAGCGCTTTCGGCCATGCATTTAGCCTATTTTCTAGGATGTAATATTTTAACTGTTAAATAAGAAATATTTCTTATTTAACAATGAAAATATTAAATGTATAACCGAAAGCGCTTGTTTACAAAAGAACATTCGGAGAGTTTTTATGTAATTTATCATCTGAAAAAAAATATTAGATCGCATGAGAAATTGAATAAAAAACTAAATCAATGCATCTTGTCTGTCGTATTCAATGAAATGTATACATATATATATATATATATATATATATATATATATATGTATATATATATATATATATATACATGGTGAATTAACACAATATTTAATTACATTGATTCAATGTTTATTAATTATTTAGCATTATTTCCCTCTTTCCTGGAGAGTCCAGAATGATTGGAGAGTACCAGAAGAAGATGTCATTCACGTGTTCTCCTGACATGTCGAATGTTTCTTTTTGCAGAAGAATTACTTTCGTAGATAAATACCTGTCATCGCTAAATAAGATCAATTTTTCTTTCTGTGTTCCACTTATGCAACACACTGAATTTGTTTGCGCTTTTTTGGTCTCATTCGATTTCCGTCTTTTTAAAAATTCTTTTCTTCCTTTTGTTCGTTCGTTTGTCTATTTTGTTAGCGTTAATTTATTCCGGTTTCGGTGATTTTCTCCTGATTCGTTATTTTTGTACAATCTGCTTTTCATACTGGCAGTTGATTAGCATTTTTCTTCTCGTCTCTCGTTTTGCTTTTCCGCCATTACGACAATTTTCCCTCTTAATTAAATTTCCTTTCATTGATATTTTTTCTGTCTTTTTTCTTATTTTCTTTCTTTATCTATTTCATGTTGTTTTTCATTTAAATTTTCATTACGTCACTTTCTTCCTTCCTTCTTAAAAAGGTTTATTATCTTTTTTAAATTTACATTTAGTTCTCATTCGTCTTATTCTTTGTTTCATTATTCCCTTTGTAGAGAGAAATGATCATTCATCCGCTTTTCATTCATATATTCATTATAATTTCTCTTTCATTCATATTTTCCTTCTAATTCCTCTTTCATTCATATTTTACTTCTAATTCCTCTTTCATTCATATTTTACTTCTAATTCCTCTTTCATTCATATTTTACTTCTATTTCTTCTTTCATTCATATTTTACTGCTAATTCCTCTTTCATTCATATTTTACTTCTAATTCTTCTTTCATTCATATTTTCCTTCTAATTCCTCTTTCATTCATATTTTACTTCTATTTCTTCTTTCATTCATATTTTACTGCTAATTCCTCTTTCATTCATATTTTGCTTCTAAATCTTCTTTCATTCATATTTTCTTCTTCTTTCATTCATATTTTACTTCTAATTCCTCTTTCATTCATATTTTACTTCTAATTCCTCTTTCATTCATATTTTACCATTAATTCTTCTTTCATTCATATTTTACTTCTAATTCCTCTTTCATTCATACTTTGCTTCTAAATCTTCTTTCATTCATATATTACCTCTAATTCCTCTTTCATTCATATTTTACTTCTAATTCTTCTTTCATTCATATGTTGCTTCTAATTCCTCTTTCATTCATATTTTGCTTCTAATTCTTCTTTCATTCATATGTTGCTTCTAATTCCTCTTTCATTCATATTTTGCTTCTAATTCTTCTTTCATTCATATGTTGCTTCTAATTCTACTTTCATTCATATTTTACTTCTAATTCCTCTTTCATTCATATTTTGCCTCTAATTATTCTTTCATTCATATTTTGCTTCTAATTCTTCTTTCATTCATATTTTGCTTCTCACTCGTTTTTTATTCTTATTTAAATTGTTATTCGTTTTTTTAATTTCTTTTGAATTTATTTTTTCTTAAAATACAAATTTTTTCTTCACTAAGTTTTAAATTTTCCGCTATTGGCAATATTTTTTTCGAAATCATTTTTCAGTTTTTTCTTCATATTTTGTTGATACTTAATATTGTGAAAATTTTATCCTTTTAAATTATTTTTGATTCCTATTTACTCCTTTTTCTTTTTAAAATAATGCACTATTTTCTTTAATTTTTATTTAATTTATACACTTTTTATTGACTTTTATATTTCTTGGATTTTTTGTTTTTATTTCTTTATTATTATTATTATTATTATTATTATTATTATTATTATTATTATTATTATTATTATTTATATAGAATTAATTTTTATTTATTTATTTTATTATTTATTTACCAAAAATTTCTTACTTAATTTTATCGCATAGACATTCTTTTGAATTTGTATAATTTTTATAACTCTTCCTTTACTTTGATTTTAATTGATTTCATTACATTTTCCGTCTTCTTTCTTTCTTTCTTTCTTTCTTTCTTTGTATTTCGATAACATATGAGTGAAAATTAGCCTTAGAATATACAGAAACTCTTCCAGTACTTTTTTACCAGGTTTTTCTTTTTTTCTTTTTTCCCCCTAATATTGGTAAAACTAGAATTACTTTTCTTCATTCATTAATTTCTTCTTCATTATTATTATTCGTCATAAAAATGTTTGTGTTACTTATTTTATGTTTTAAGCTTTTCTTTCATTCTTTCTTGTCTTTTCTTCTCTATAATTCACGTTTTCTTCCCTTCATTATTTTTCAATTTTCTTTCTGCGCCATGCCTTTCTCTAGTTTCTGATTGCTCTTCCTTTACATGTTCATGCAACGCATTAGTGTTAAACTTGGTTTAATGAAAGCAAAGCAAGTAATCAGATCACGTGATTCCTGCCTACGGCTGACTAGTCGTTTTTGCCGACGAAGATGTAAACAAATGCGACCGGCCAGTGAGTGCAATGACCAAAGAAGGGGGGGTTGGGTGCCAGCATTATCAGGATTTTCCGATTTCTCTTTTCTCTTACAGAATGTGGAACGTAGACGATTTCAGTGAAAAAGAATGTTTTTTTTTGTTTTTTTATGATGTTAAACATTTCGAATAAAAACAAAACTGACCAGCAAAAATAACTAGAGCCCATTTTTTTTGTATTTTTATTGTCTTTTCATTAAAATGGCAATTAAAACCAAGATGGAAGAAGTGGTTTATTACATTACATTTTAAAAAAACGTATTTATTATAATTGGCGAGTTTCGTAAACATCATTATATTTCAATTCCTTTATTCTTTCTCTTCACTTCTCAATTTTTTTGTAGTTTTTCTTTTATTCGGTTTTTCATAATTCGAGTCTTTTTTCTTCTTCAAAATCTTTTTGATTCCTTTTTTCATTCATTTCTTTTTCTTTTTCTCTTTTTGTCTAATTTACAGAACATCTCTTTCTAGTTTTACAGAATTGCTTTATCCATAGTCTATTTATTTACATCTCTCCACATCTTCGAGGCTGCCATCCTTCAACCTGGCCTTTGCAGCAAATCTGCCTGCCTGCTGTAGAAACATTCGGATTGGGTGAACCGATACTTGCAAGTCTGTTAACATGGAGAGGACCTGTAACCTGCTGTCAGGAGGAGCTTACTCGCCAAGACGCGCCCACCACCCACACCCCTCTGTGATTCATGCTTACAACACTTCAGGTGTAGGATGGGCCTTCACAGTCATCTCTGACCCCGCCACCAGAGAGGATGCCGATCACGATGCTCGGGTGCTAGCGGGTAACGACTATGACTATTCGTTTGCTATTTTGCTGTTTTACTTTTAAAACTATATCTCTTGGTTCTTTGCTTTTAGTAAGGATATACGTATTATATTACTTATAATTAATTTTCAAAATCGTCAACCAGGCACTGAGAAAAGCCTTCCTAATTATGAATTAAACTAACATACTAACCATTATAAAATGGCAACAAGCATTAAATTATTTTAAAAGAGCCGTAAATCACATTTTTAGAGGATTAAACGAAGGCCAAAACCAGTACAATGTTCCATAGTCAAATTGTTTCGCCTGACGATAGACCAGAAAAAAGCCCTTTATTTATTGTCAGTCCTCTTATATATATATATATATATCAAGCTAGTCGGAATCTTAGGAAGATCGAATTCAGTATTGAGTATTGATCTGCTAGCCAAGATTACTTATTTTTTTAATCAATTCACTCTAAGCAAGTCGATGATGCCACTAAAACGCGAGGAACTACTGAGAGTGAGAGAGAAGAAAAAGACTCTAAATAGAAAGTGGAAACCCAATTCTAACCAGGGAACAATAAATAAACCCCTGTCCTTCTTCACCGTCCAATTTTAAGTCTACTCTGACTATAGTTCATCGAGATAATCAAAAGTGCCAAAATATGTTTAACTTCTTACTCTTTGCATGTAAGACATTAAATTGTTTTCCGCTTATTATATTAATAAATCACAATTATGGGGTGATCATTTTATTACTCATATATATATATATATATATATATATATATATATATATATATATATATATATATATATATATATCAAGTATGTGGTGCAGTTCAATTTACATTACAATGAATCATTCATACAGAAAACAGATGTATTCTCGCCATTTATATCATTAACTTCTCTATCTGTTTTCTGTATGAATGATTCATTGTAATATATATATATATATATATATATATATATATATATATATATATATATATATATATATTAAATTCATTGTAATATATATATATATATATATATATATATATATATATATATATAATATGGAGAAAACAACTGAAAAGTTGCAAATTTAAAAAAATTGAATGTTTGAATTGAATGATTTTTTTGTGAAAGTATTTATTTATATATTTATATATATATATATATTTGATATTTCAGAAAATTATGGGGTGATCATTTTATTACTCATAGATATATGTATATATGCCCCGATCTTTCGTCAGAATTAAATTAAATAACTGTATCCAGAAGTTTGTTTTCAAGTAGAGTCCGTCGCGAGATGCGGACGTCACGTGATGTGGAATGCAACTGTGTTTGAATATTTCTAAAGTAAATCTAACGATAATATTTTAGATGTTGTTTAAAAAGTATATAGAGGGTTATTCAAAAAGAATGAACCAATTTCATGACGCAATATTTTAATAAGAAAAAGCAATAGACAACTTCAGCCAAGTTCTACACACAATCAACTTTATTTCCTGTCTTTAAAGTGTTCAATGTGGCAATATCAAGGCGATAAGAGAATTTCTCCCAGATGCGTACTGGCATATCATGAGCCACTGAGTTGATCGCTGTTGTTATTCGATGTTTAAAGTTATCGAGCTTAATGCGTAACCGTGAAACATAAAGGCGATCTTTTACGTACTCCCACAAGAAAAACCAGTCACTCTGAGGTCAGGGTATCTCGCAGGCGAAGCACAAAGACCAAGGTCTTGGTACATACCAGAACGAGGCTTAATCTGTCAGGTTTCAAATGTAGACGTCTACTTAGTACACGACAGATAGTGGAGTGAGAGAGAGCAAGCATCGAAAAGCACGATGCACTGTGACAACCGTATTTGTTTTCGCGAACTCAGGAACACAGAAGGGCTTTTACTGAGGACCCGCCATTCCGGGGGATAAACAAACAATTGAACGTTGCCGGAGATGTGACCCGACTACAGCGCACCCTTTGGCAGCCATTCAAAACGTAAAACATCTCTTTCAAATGGTCACTGACGCATTTCATTACAATGCTTGAGAACTTGCTTAGAGGTGGAACATAGATGCGGTGTTTTACGCAACCCTACAAGAAAAAAAAAAAGATACTGTGAGGTATAGGTATCTCGCAGGCCAAGCACAAAGAAGAAGGTCTTGGTAAGTGCCTGAATGAGGCGTGGTCTGTAAGGTTTCAAATGTAGACGTATTTTAGCACAAGCCAGATAGTGAATTGAGAGATCACAAGCTCCGGGCTAGCTCGATTTGTAGACTACCATGGACCCCCCTCAAACGCAGCATGCATTCTTGCCATTTGTTTCACCGAAACTCGGCATACTAGACTTTTTTCCTTTACACAGACACCGACTCTCTTGAAACTGTTTAAAACACCGCCGAATGTTCTTAGGTGAGGGCGGATTAATGTCTTATGGCCTTCGAAAATCACGCTGCACCATGATAACCATATTTTTTTTTTTTTTGCGAACTCGAGAACGCGGAACGTCTTTTCCTGAGGACTCGCCATGCCGGGGGTAAACAAACAACTAAATGTTGCCGGAGATACAACGCGATTACAACTCCCCAGTGGCAGTCATTCAGAACTTAGAAAACTCCTCTTTCAAATAGTCACTGACTCATTCCTTGAGGGTGCTTGAGAACTGAAGCAATGCGTCATGAAATCGGTTCATTCTTTTTGAATAACCCTGTATATATATACATATGGATGTAATCAACTCAGAAAAATTGAATGAAAATATATTTATGGCCTTAGCTATAGCGTGTGCGTATGCGTTTGTGTGGAGAGAGAGAGAGAGGGGGGAAGCGGGAATAACGCGTCTCGTTGTTTGGTTGGAATTAAGTAGTCGGCTTACCCGGAGGAAGAAATCTTCTATGGCGTAGACGATCCGCAACATGTCGCTGTTCCATCCTGAAGCGAACAGAGAAAGGGAGAGAGTGTTGTATTTCCTTTTATATCGCTTATCATTTCCTTTTCATGCCGTACTGCCACGCCATCTACTGGGCGTTAAGAGAACTCCCTTTACAAACTAAGTTGCTTAAAACCACAGGTCCACACATTCTACTTGTCCATAATTGTAGTCTTCAAGGCATTAGAATGAAATACCTGTGACCGTATTCAATGCATTAAGACTTCTGTGTGGATTGAACTTGATACTTGGCTATTAATCTGCGAGCCTAGATTGCATATGCTAATGCATCACTTCAAAGCGCGTCTCTTTCAATATCCAAACCATTTATTCATTAGTTTTATTTTCATTTCTTTCCCTCAATTCATTCTTTGCTTTCTCGATTTTGATTTTTACCCGCGAAACATTTCATTCTTTTCGCCCTTTCTGTTGTTTGTATTTAATTTTTAATCTACCATATATATGTCCACGTTTAAGGCGACCTAAAGATAAGACGAGACCCCAAATCTAGTTAGATTTTCGTGATTTTATCTGATATCCGGAGTATAAGACGACCGACTGGGACTAATACGACGAAACTGTAAATAACAGCGTTTATGCTGAGCCATTTTGCATCAGACGATGATGATGATCAGAGTAATTTTGATGGGTTTTAATTATGCATGTGGCTGTCTTGTGTTACTTATTCTGTAATGACAAATAAAGATTACCTAAAGGTTTCTTAAATGTTTTGTTACTTAACACAGCCAAAGAAATACCGTATAATGTAAGCTATTGAAAAATAAAATTTGCCGGTTATACTAAATGTTGTTGTTATTTAACACCACTATGATAATGAATTTTAATTGGAAATATGGATTGTATATTATATTAAATGTTGTTATTTAACACTATAATAAGAAATAATGATTGGTGTGAATGCATCCATAGCTCTACAAATCAAGAAAGAAATATTTGTTTACGTTACTTGTAAATGTGCCCTTTGGTCAGAGGATCTTTTGCAAATTGTAGTATAATCGACTCTTGAATACGACATTTTAATGTGAAATCAAGAAGTAAAAATAAAAATGTCTTAAAATAATTGTCGTAATGTGTGACGTGATTTGTTTACATTTGGATACGCCATGAGCTGCTATGAATGTACGTGAGAGAATCATGGAAAAATGTAGTTTCAAGACAGTAAAATCGACCTTGCTAACCGAACGCTCCTCTGTGGCCAAATCAGTTAAAAGCACATCAGGCTATATGACGGTTTCGGTATAGGATACAGGTTCGATTCCTGTCGGAGGACGAATATTTTCTATGAAAATTCCTCGGACATTCGGGCCAGTAAATGTTGTTTAATACTGTTTATTATAAACAGAACATTTACTTAAATATTTGTATCTATAAAAAGAATGTATAAACATAAAAATGTCTTAAAATAATTGTGGAACTTCGTCCATTTCATAATGTGTATATATATATATATATATATATATATATTTACATATATATATATGGGGTGCTGGAATATTTTAGAGTTTTGCTTTTTGTTCCTGTAAATTTTCTTCTTGTATAATTTAAATTCAGTTACAACTGTGCTTTTCATTTTGTCAATTATTTTCGTTTTCTCACGTGATTTTTTTAAATAACTTCACATTTGCTACTTTATTTATTTGTGTAGAAATTTTGCGTTGCTTTGTTTCTTCCCGTTCCTTACTTCCACGCTTTCCGCCTTCTTTTGCATTTCTTTTTCATTGATTTCCAAATACAAAAACACAGACAAAAAAAAGGTTTTTCGTTATGACGTCAAAAAAGTAGTTCCTCGCGTGATGTCAGCTCTGCTCACGTTTGATACGAGACCAGATTCAAAAACACGAGTTAATGCTCAGAAAATTTAATAAAAAAAACTATTTATTTTATTGATGCCACGAAGCTATATCTTATCATACTGAGAGGTTTGAATTCGCTGTGTAGCCAATTAGTAAGCTGTATTTGATCTAGTGCAAGGCTCCGAGTGGGAATCAAAGTGAAAACGGAATTCGCTATGGTAGCAATAGTGTCATGTTAAGCGCTACTCTTACAAGAGAGTTTAGTAGAGCTTACACTGTGTAGCAAAAAAAGGTACTATTTTTTATAGTAGCAGTTCTACCCTGCCTTCTTTTTAATCACAGTATATGACACTACTGCGAAACTCCACGTACGATGACGACCTCGGACCCGAACTCGAACTCGGATTCGGATTCGGATTCGTCGACCTCTATTACCCGTTTGATGTTCTCTCGCTCATGCTCATTTTATCGAGTAGCTGAGGCCCGGAAATTTGCATAAGCTTCAAATTCATCTCTCAATATCTCAAGTCGTGATTAAATTGCAGCATTTTAATCGTACTTATTTTCTTTTACGTCTTTTTCACGAGAGACATGTACGAGCGTGTTTTGTTCCAGCAGATAAGTCGTTTGAAACGGTTCAAAAGAGAAAAGAATTAAATAAGAAATAAGAAAATCAAGGAAAACGAATAATTAGGTTGTTCTGAAAATAATGTCCGATTTTAGAATCGACATTTATTCCTGAATTAATGTATTTAAACAGTGCTGAAATGTGTCAAAAATAGGAAATCTGAATATCTATACGTTTCCGCCGTCGAGAGTTACAAGGTTATTTATGCTTTTCGATAAAACTATAAGGATGTCACTCGATAATCTGGGACAGACTTGGATCCCAATAATCGTTCAAAACAAAGAGCCTCATTGCATATCAAGGCTGGAGAAAATCCAGTGCCTAATCGATGATGATGAATAATTTTTTTAACTTGGTTTTGGAGATATTGAATATTATTACGTTGGAAATAATTAAAAAAATAATTTCCGATTTTAGAAGCATCTTTATTATTGAATTATACATTTCCGCAATCGGGTTACGAAAAAAAAAAAAAAAAACTCTAAAGGTTTGAACGCCAAGAAATGTTTGAATGCTTTTTATCTTCTTTGCAACTGAATGTATTTTGTTTTAAAAATGGCCACGACGCTTGAAAAAGAATTAGTCAGTGGGCGAGAAATCAGGAAAAATCTGGCGGGTGTGGCAAAGTCTCGTATCCCAAATCGGTGAGTTTCTGCAATGTCCTTCTGCCATGAAGTAGAATTGAACCTCGTCTATTAACCAGTGATGGCCACAATTTGCTTAACTGAATATACGTTTCATTCAGTTCCAGGCAGTAAACTTTGGTAGTGTTGCTCTACTTAGATTCTAGAGAAGCGGTAATGGATGACGTCAATGGCAGGCCACCAGACAGTCACCTGAATCTTCTATTGGGATAATTTTGGTTTAGGAAAGTTTTTGGATCTTTCATAAAGATCTAGCCATTCACCCAATTGTTTACGATTGTCATAAAGGATCTATTTCTCATCACAAGTTTTATTCATTACAAAGAAGTTGCAGTAACTGCATTTAAAGATTTCTTGGTGTTCAAACCTTTTAGTGTTTTATTGGAAAAGCGTAAATATTTGACCAAGAAATTAATCATTTCAAAAATTTTCAAGGTGCTTAAAACAATGATAGTTAGTATGTAAGGGATCAGGGGAATATGGTGGGTGTGGCAAAGTCTTCTATCCCCTATCTTCTGCAGTGTCATCCTGACAAAATGTGCCAGAGAATTTTCCTGAAGCGATTAACCAGTGCCGGTCGCGTTTTATTGAGCTGAATGTGCAATTCATACGCTTACCGGTAGTAAATTTCAGCAGTGATGCTCTGGATCGAGTACAGAGAAGCTGTACGGGATGACGCCAAGAGCGGACCACAAGACAGTTAAGATAAACCTTTATTGGTGCAATTTCCGTTTTAGAAGATGATTTGTTCTTTCATCAAGCCATTGAGCTGATCGTTTCCGATTGTCATAACGGATCCAATTCTCATTACAAGTCATTCTTCGATCAAGAAATGGATCATTCAAATTTCGCAGATGCAACAACGAACACACTTCAAAACGTCAAACTATTTGACTTTCACGGATTCCTTGTGCAACCTGTTAATCTCGTTTCCAATTCTCTAGACAGGGTCCGATATCGTTGAAATGCTGGCATCCAGTAGCTGAGACATTTCTCTGACATTTTAACGTGGGTTTTGTTCGGCTAGTGACTTCAGATGTTGATTGTGAATTGCTGAGAGACGTCCTCTATCGCCTTGGTCTTCAAGATTCGTATCCCCAGAGCGGATCAAACCAGCGCCGTACTGTCTGATCACAAGTTGATCCGTCACCCCATTTTTTTAAAAATATTACACAACAAGGAAAGAAATAATAACAGTAAGACACAAGAGGTTACAGAGTGCTAGAGAATATGAGAAAAATGCTATTGAGGAGTGAGACAAATAAAAGAGCAAAAATTAAGGAGACAGAAAATAACAATTGATATTGCATTTAAATTTGTGAAGATTAAAATTGCCTGGAAAGCAAGAAGCTGGAAGAGAGTTCCACAAGGGAGAAGTGCGATAGAAGAAATTATTAGCATAGAACTTACGGTTACATCTAGCCATGCCCTGTTTATTTTGGCAGCAGATTGAGAAGCATTACAAACAAGCCAGAAACCCATGAAAATAAAGTAAACGCATCTCTTCATTTTTCATCTTCATTAAGAGGGATAGATATTGTTTTAAGTTAAATTCTGATATTAAATTCACAAAGATGATATTTTGAATGAGTAACAGATTTTTCTGCAACTTTTACAATAATATATTTTTAAAAACAATTAAAATGTTTATTCTAAAATCGGACATTATTTTCCAAACAATCTAATAAAATATGTACAAATTCAAAATAATATTACTAACAGAAGAAGAATGAACAAATAGAGTAGTTACCATAGAAAGGAACTAGTAATAAATAAAACGAATATTAGTAAAATTAGTAATGGTTGACAAAACGCCATCTCATAAAAGTTCAAGATAAAATTACTAATAATGTCGGCTGTATAAGGTTCTGAGTAGTTAAAATGGATCGGAATTAAAATTAAAATTAAAATGAAATAAATTCTACATAAAAATTAATAATGTTTGACAATAAAAGTTCTATATTAATATAACTATTCAGAAAGATTTTAGGAAATCTATATATTGATTTCTGTATCTTTATTACGCTTTAAATATTTTCCTTCCTATCGATTGTTTAGCAATCATAGACCTTATAAAGGTTTGGAAAAGCGTTAAAACATATTGCAGAAAGGAATAACGGTATTTGGCGAGCGATGGGCGGCGGAAATAGCCGAGTAGTATCCGACTGCGTTCGGCGGTCGCCTGAGATGAAAGGACTGTTTGTTTTGATTGGCAGCCGATAACAAAAAGGAGAGTCGTTGAGTTTGGCTTGTGCCCACAATCCGCGAGTGGAAAACTTGTACACAGTACGATTTAAGTTTGTTAGTGAATTATAAACATATATCAAGCAGAGAGAATGCAGACACTGTGATAGACGCTTGCTTAAAATTTGAATTTCCAAAATATGTATGTTACATTTTGATTGGTGATAAATCAGCGACATTAAAATAAATCATAAATCAGCCAATAAAAGGTTTTTTCCTCTAAATTCCGAGCAGCGTATTTGGATCCTACATGTAGATTATTTAAGGTGGGGGCTTGCATTTGATTTTCGGAGTCGACAAACAGCTGCTACAATGCAAAAGAATTTAGACGACCACTAGACAATAATTGAAAGGAACAACACTGTTGCTCCCGCCTCAAAGAAAAGACTTCAGTGTTTGTCTTTAAAAAAGTGTACCAAATCATACGTTGGCAACTATTCAGAGAATGTCTCCTTTTCTTCAATTTATGTCGTTTTATTTTATGAGAACTCTCTTATGCATCAATATAATTTTTAATTATAAAAATGCATGTTTCATTTTCATTGATAATTTACAGATACAGGGTGCGATGAATAAATTGTCGTCTAAATTACGAAAAATGAAAATAACACTGACATCTCGTTTTAACAGATATATTTACCAAAATTAGACAAAAATATTTTGAGACAAGAAAGAGTAAATTTATTCAATAAAATAGCCATTGGTTTCAACTACAACCTCCAGATGACTTCGGAATCACCTGAAACACTTCTGGAAGGTCACATTGTTTAAGTTAGTGAATGCTGCCATAATCCTTGCATTCGGTTTATCTTTGATGTTACAAGAAGTTTTTTTCGTTTCTCGCTCAACCGAGCCACACAGATAATAATCAAGGAGGTTGCAGTCTGGGTAGTTAGGTGACCAAATATAAGGGGAGATGTGGTCGTGTAAACTGTCTGACAGCCATGACTGAATTCCCCATAGAATGGTTTACTAAAATATGAAGGAATATGAATGTTCATTTATCCAATTCGATATTTGTGACTTGTACACTTCCATTACGAAAATCTGCTAATAGCTGCCGTAAATCTATCAAAAAATACTGTCCCGTTAGCGATCTCGAAATAAATATCATAATGCCGACATAAAAACCTATATTATTCCATAAGGGTTATCTGTGGACCAAAAGAAGTAACCCGGACTTTAATATTGCTATGGGAGCAGCTCCATCAATAAGGAAACATCTGATAATGATAAAATTAAATATACGAGGGTCATTCAATAAATAAGGTGAATTTGTCGGTATAAGGACTTCTAATACAGATAGAAGCTTACTTTTTTTAAAATTTTTCAACGTAGTCTCCCAGCACTGTAACACCCTTTTCGCATCTGCGCACAAGCTTCCGTATTCCCTCAGCGTAAAACACTTTGGATTGATGTCTCAGCCAGTCGCTCACAACACTTTTGACTTCATCGTCACTTTTAAACTTCGTGCCTCTCATGAACGCTTTCAAGTGACCAAACTGGTGAAAGTCTGAAGGGGCAAGGTCTGGGCTGTAAGGGGGAAGAGGGAGCAGTTCCCAGCCTAGCTCGTATATGGGCTGCACCGTTTAGGCTGCTGTGCTGTTTATGCTCTGCAGTAAGCATCTTTGGCACCCACCGGCAGCTGACTTTGTGTGCTGTCCCAACAGATAAGCTCAAAGTCCTTGCAATGTCATCCACTGTCACCCTTCTGTCAGACTGAATGAGGTCATTGACTGATTCCGTCACCTCAGCAGACCCCACTTCTGTAGGCCTCCCAGGTCTCTCTTCATCCACAACACTGCTCTTTTTTTGGCTGAAACATGTGGCACCATATACAGTTGACATTCTCCTATGAATTTCAACTGGTTTGCACCCTTCAGCAACCAAAAACTTGCTAACTGGCCGCTGTTCAATGCCGGAGCATGCTTCTTGGTCGGCCATCATTGTTAATCGCCAAAACTCTGAAAGTTTTTTTAAATCTGCAAAAGAAATTAAATTCATGTGAAAAAGAAGTAAAACAAAAACAGAAAAAAAAGTAAGCTTCTATCTGTATTAGAAGTCCTTATACCGAAAAATTCACCTTATTTATTGAATGACTCTGGTATAAAACCTTTAGAACTAAGGAACCATAAACTAAATTTAGAGTATTTAGAAAAAACATAGAAAGTAAAAAAATAAACGTAAACACCGTATGCGCAACATTATATGGCTTAATCTACTTTTTAATCGTAATGTTAATACGAATATCGGAAGAATTTTCCTAAATTTCATACATAAGCACTTTAATCATTCACTAACGCTAAAAAAGACTTTTAACAAAAATAATATTAAGATCAGCTATAGTTTCATTAGTAACATCGATGAATTTATCTAATCCAACATAACAACATTATATTAAACAAATATATTTCCAACAAAGACAACGTTAATTTTTCTTGTTAAAATAAATGCAACTGCCGAAAAAATACGTCCCTTAACAGGTCAATGTACGGCTGATAATATTGTATACCGAGCTAGCAAACATTCAGGTAATGATATCAGATTTTATCTTGGTTCTAACGAAAACCCTTAGAAATTTCGTTTCTATCATCATCGAATGACTTTGGGCAAATATAAAATGCAAAAACAGCACTCTCAAAACATTTCAGGCAAGCAATTAAAGTACGGAAGTAATAGACCTATTATCACTTGGGATATTGTAGCAAGAGCCCTATCTTACAATGGGAAAGGTAACAGATGCAATTTATTTCTTACTGAAAAATTAAATATCCTAAGCTTATTAAGCATGAGAAATGAAATGATCTTTACATGTAGGCATAAAATAAATATCTGCTCAATTCCGTTGATCCAAATTAATTGTAAATGCAAATTTAAAATAGAAACAGAGACAGTAATCTTTCTTTATGCTTAATATAAAATATTCACAATTGTAAAATATTTTTTTTGGACAAAATAATTGGAACAGGTGCAAAATCCACTCTTATGTTTCAAAGACTTATTATATTAAAAAATTCGTAATTGCATGTTATATCTATTGTGAATATATTTATTTATATATCTAATTTACTGTCTTATTTATTTTTAGAATTTAGTAAAATTTTAGCTAAATGCGTGACCTCTCCGAGTTCGAAAATTGGCAAATTGTTAGAACTCGCATGGCAGGAGCTTCGCTCAATAAGGTTGCTGAAATGTTTGTTTTTTCAAGAGCTACCATATCAAGAACTATGACGCAATTCGGACCGGACTTGCAAACGTACTGACAGGGACAGACGTGCATTGAAACACAATGTGGTAAAAAACATTGGACTACTGCGGCCAAAGTGACTGCTGAGTTGAATAATCATCTGAATAGTCCAGTTTCTACGAAAATTATTCGTCGTGAGCTCCATAAGGCTGGATATCATGGAAGAGCCTCCGTAAGGAAACCTCTTCTCTCCACTCGCAACATTCAGAAGAGGTTGAAGTGGTGCAGAGATCACAATGCCTGGTCTGAAGACCAATGGAAGCAACTCATATTCTCAGCAGAGTCCAGTTTTTCTCTTTTCTCATCTTCAGGGTGAGTTTATGTGTAGAGGCAGCCCAAAGAAGCTTACCCCCCTGACTGTCTTCTTCCAACAGAGAAGTATGGAGGTGGTTCAGTGATAGTTTGGGCCGATGGTAGAATCAACAGCAAAGATTACCTGAACATTTTGGGAGATCATGTTCATCAGATGACCCAGACTTTATTCCCTGATGGCGACTGCATCTTCCAAGACGATAATGCTCTAATACATACCGTTCGAGTGGTTAAGAATTGGTATGAAGAGCATGAAATATAAGGGGACAGCAGCTGAAAAATATAAGAGGACAGCAGCTGAAAAATATAAGGGGGCATTAGCTGAAAAAATATAAGAAGACAGCAGCTGAAAAAATATAAGGGGACAGCAGCTGAAAAATATAAGGGGACAGCAACTGAAAACATAAGGGGACAGCAGATAAAGAAAAATATAGGGGGACAGCAGCTGAAAAATATAAGGGGAGAACAACTGAAAAAAACATAAGGGGACAACAGATAAAGAAAAAATATAAGGGGACAACAGCTGAAAAATATAAGGGGACAGTAGCTGAAAAATATAAGGGGACAGTAGCTGAAAAATATAAGGGGACAGCAACTGAAAAACATAAGGGGACAGAAGATAAAGAAAAAATATAGGGGGACAGCAGCTGAAAAAATATAAGGGGACAGCAGCTGAAAAGGTCAAGACATGACAAGTTGTTGGACGTTAATCGGAAACGTGTTGATTCAAATTTCAGGGAATTTTTTGAAACAATTTTGACAACAGTGAATTTTTGAAGATATTGCGTGAAGCTAAATTGGAATGTGTAATTTAAAGAAAATCGTCATATTTTATTATTATTATTATTATTATTAATATTAATATTTCATCTTAATTTTCTGCGTGCAATTCACTAAGCAGAAATTGATTGGCTAGTGTAAAAAAATGATGTTGTCGTCGGCTTCATCTCGCACCGAAGAATTTAATTTCTTCTTTGCTGGTCGCTTCCTTTATGGTGATGGCGTTGATGACTAAATTCGCTGCCAACCTGTAGGTTCAAGACTAGAAGCATCCAGTCCCACCAGAAGCTGCTCCCGTAGCCATTCCCTATCGACGTTTGGTTTTGCATGAGTTTGTTGGTGGTGAAAGAAAATTATAACAGAAAAAAGTGCCGATGGCGTGAATCTGTTTAAGGTGAACCCCAGTTTGGCAGTAACTAACCCATATACTTGATTTCATGATCTTCCTCTGCGGCACATAGGGAATTAGGCATGCAGAATCCCGTTATGAAACTGTAACGTACTGCCGCTGACTGTTATAAATTCGAGTGGCGCCTTCTGTAGCATGTCCGTCATACGTAGCCCCCTTCATCCGTGAATTTGTTTAAGTTGGATATATATTTATATGTGTCTGTGTCTATGTGTATATGTGTTATGTACTGAACATTTTATCAGTCATTGTTGATCAACTGTAGAAGATTTTAGTTATTCAAATAAAAATGATTATATGATTTTTCGTAATATATATATATATATATATATATATATATATATATATATATATTGTCGTCGCCGGCTTTATTCAGTACCGAAGAATTTAATTTCTTCTTTGCTGATCGCTTCCTTTATGATGAAGCCGTTGATGATTAATTCGCTGTCAACCTGTAGGTCAAGACTAGAAGCTTCCAGTCTCACCAGAACCCCCCCGTAGCCATTTCCTTGGAGGTGAAAAGAAAATTAATACAAAAAAAAGTGCCGATGGCGTCAATTTGTTTAAGGTGGACTTGATTTGATGACCTTCCTCTGCGGCACATAGGGAATTACAATCCCGTTATGAAACTGCAACGGACTGCCGCTGACTCTATTATAAATTCGAGTGGCGCCTTCTGTAGCATGTCCGTCATGCGTAGCCCCCTTCATCCGCTAGTTCAACCGTTGAAATCTGTTGTAACCATTATCCGCTTTTTCCACCGTTAGGGTCTTTGAGTTAGTCGCGCCTAGTTTGGGTCCTTGTCTTCAACCTTGCCAGCAATTATGCAATCATTGGCAAATCAAGGAAGCCTGAATGAAGCTCTATTCCAATTAAATACTATAGGCTGCTGAGCGAAGGCAAGAGAGGGACTGAATTCCTGAACTTACAACTGGATCAAATCCGCTGTGGTGGAGAGGGGAAGTGATCGTTTTGCCGAACAAAATGGCATGAGAACTTCAGGCCAAGGATGGTCGATATTATCAAGTAGCAATCTCATTGACAAAATCAACCATTGAGAGATTCGAACGCAGGGCGCATGGACAAAAGGAACTAATCTTGGTTTCATCATTACAATTCCAAAAACAGTCGAGAACAACTAACGATCATCCAAATCTCAGTACTTTTTCGTTTTAGTCTATTGCGTTCGCATAAAATAATCTGTGCCCTTTAGCACACTTCAAATTTGGATTCAGCGTTGCTTTCTCTTAAGCACTGGGGAACTTTTCTTTGAATTTCTAAATAAAAAAACCTTTTTGTGAATGACTGGCGAATTCCAATCATAATAAAACTATAAATAGATTGGCAAAAGAAAAATAACGAGATATTTTGAAAAGAAACCTACTAGCAGTCTCTTATCTTCTCGCTGTTAATGAGATTTGGACGAATCAAACAAGTTACCATATTTCGATTGGCCGTTCAGAAAGAAAGCATTCTTATTTGAACCAGGATTTACTTGTATAAAGCAGATAATGGAAATATACACACACGGGTAAGTGTAGAAAATATTCTATAATGGAATATAAGTTATATTGTAGAATATATATCTAAATAAGCATCTAAATACTACACACACACTCACACACACACACACACACACACACACACAGACTCACATATATATAGATCATATCATATATTTTTTCTTTTTCTGATAATACAATTTCTAATTTGAACTGTAGTGTATGTATATATTTGAAACTAAGTGAGAGGTATCGGCTGATCTCCTACTCCTTATTCTACTCATACATATATATATATATATATATATATATATATATATATATATATATATATATATATATATATATATGTATGTACGTATACGAGGGTCATTCAATAAATAAGGTGAATCTTTCGCTATAAGGACTTCTAATACAGATAGAAGCTAACATTTGTTTTTACTTCTTTTTACATTGATTTAATTTCTTTTGCATATTAAAAAAAACTTTAAGAGTTTTGGCAATTAACAATGATGGCCGACCAAGAAGCATGCTCCAGGATTGAACAGCGGTCAGTTATCAAGTTTTTGGTTGCTGAAGGGTGCAAACCAGTTGAAATTCATAGGAGAATGTCAACTGTGTATGGTGCCACATGTTTCAGCCAAAAAATGTCTACAAGTGGGCTAAATTGTTTTAAAAATGGCGGAGCAGTGTTGAGGATGAAGACAGGCCTGGGGGGCCTACAGAAGTGAAGTCTCCTGAGGTCATCGAATCAGTCAATGACCTCATTCAGTCTGACAGAAGGGTGACAGTGGATGACATTGCAAGGACTTTGAGCTTATCTGTTGGGACAGCACACAAGGTCAGCTGCCGGTGGGTGCCAAAGATGCTTACTGCAAGGCAGAAAGAGCACAGCAGCCCAAACGGTGCAGACCATCAATGAGCTGGGCTGGGAATTGCTCCATCATCCCCCTTACAGCCCAGACCTTGCCTCTTCAGACTTTCACCTGTTTGGTCCCTTGAAAGTGTTCACGAGAGGTACGAAGTTTAAAAGTGACGATGAAGTCAAAAGTGTTGTGAGCGACTGGCTGAGACATCAATCCAAAGTGTTTTACGCTGAGGGAATACGGAAGCTTGTGCACAGATGGGAAAATTGTGTGACAGTGCTGTGAGACTACGTTGAAAAATTAAAAAAAAGTAAGCTTCTATCTGTATTAGAGGTCCTTATAACGAAAAATTCACCTTATTTATTGAATCGAAGGAAAAAAAGGTATAAAAAAAGAAAGAGCCGAGAACATGAACATCTCCATGTTTGTCTGTAAATCGCCCCCTGCCTTTCAAGCCATTTTTCGAATAAATGTTCGTCCCCAACCCTCCCCGTTGTTGTTGTTTCTGGTCACGTGGTTTTGGTCTTTTGTTTATTGACTATAAGTATACCGTTCCTTTATTTTACCTCTTTAGCCAGCCTTCCATGACGATCCGCTTAGGTGAAACCTTGGTAGGTTTGTCTGGCTCTCTAGGTTTAACTATATATATATATATATATATATATATATATATATTCTATAATATAACTTATATTACATATTCGGTTCGAAAATGCTACAAAGATCATCTGAAGAATGCTAGATCGTACAATGGCTGAAACGTCGTGATTATGACAGTAAAGATGAGGAAATCAGTCCAACCAATGTAAATAGTGTAAATAGTTATAATACCTCATTTCAGATATACAGACAGATCCTGAAGAAGGCCGGAGCATATGACGGTGGAAAATCGGGAATGTGATAATAAAGATGAGGACAACAGTCCGACCAATTTTAAATAGAGTAAGTAGTTACATTTGTCCAGAAGAGGGAAAACTAATAAATAGTAAAATTGTGTAGCTTCCATCTCCAGATAGATTGTTTATATTTTCTTTATTTCGGAAGTTGGATTTTGTCTGGGCTCCATCTCTGACTACCGGAGCTGAAGAGTATAACATACAACTACTAAAGCCAATATCTGTTAATGTTTAATTGGTTTCTTCAGATGATCAGAGGGATAAAAACACTAAGAAGGAAGATCATCTTGCTCTAATCTTTAATGTTTGTGGCGTTAGGGTTTCTTCTGGGTTCGAACTTTGATCGCTCGCACTGAAGAAACATACGCAACTTCTAAATCATGCCCTAGGACTACATTTGTTAATATTTATTCTGTTTCTTTGTATGTCCAGAAAGTAAAAGGAAAGGGTAGAAAGATCTTGTTGGTCCAGTGTACAGCGTTTTTAACTAGGCTCAAACACTGGAAACAGGCGCTGAAGAGAAATAGGCCATCAGTTTAGACACAAAACGACTTAATGATATTGTTTAAAGTTAGATAAGGTTGACATATAAGAAAACTCAAGATGACTATTTAAGAAGATTTCTGTCGGTTATCTTTCAATGTGTCAGATAAAAAAAGGCATTATTGGATGTTATCTAAGTACAAGTGAAATAAGAAACAATCGCATAGAAGAAAATAAAAGCCAAATATTCAGAATTGTTTTGCGCTAAATTTCCAGATCAGGAGAATCAACCAGTTTGGAAAAATGACCCTTTGGAATTTTGGAAAATTTGTCATTTTGAAATTTTGCTTCGTAACAACAGTCGATAGTGTGAAACGAACAGTAACGCTAACAACAAGCGAATTATTTTGGCGTTTTGGTGAGAAGAACGTTGTCTCTTCAGTTTACATATAACAACACAAGGCTTTTCTGTCAAAAGATATTAATATTGTTTTATTGTATTTTAAGTCTTTTTTAAAAATTCCGAGACATTTTTGATATCTGACATTTGCATCATGAGAAATAACAGAACAAGTCAAATTCAGTAGTCTAGTCATAGCTTCTAGCTATGTTTTTCTTCACAATTGCATCTCATATATATATATATATATATATATATATATATATATATATATATATATATATATATATATATATAAGGAAGGATGTGTGTGTGTGTAACGAATGCACGGCCGCAATTTTCGACGGATTTGCACCAAAATTTACATGCACATGCTCCAAGTTAGCGGGAAGGCCAAGACCGACTTTGCATTTCCCAACTCCCATTGATAGTGGAAATAATCGATTTTTTTCATGCATCTACGGCAGTTTTCATGTAGTTTGCGGCCATTTTCTACTGGCCAGAGTGAGAGCCTATAACTGGCTGCCACGAATAGGCAGGAAGATTCTATTGGCCAGCGTGAGAGCCAACAGCTGACTGACACGAATGTTAACTAAAAAAAATCGATAGCTGCATTCGTCACAAGTGGAAAAAATTTAAATCTGCATGGCACTTTACTCCAATTGGCTCAATCGCTTGCTTAAACTCAACGTTGATTCTGATTTCGCAGAACTGTGTTGGGTGTGAAACAGTATTTATTGTTAACATTCTTTTTTCATTCGATTTTTCCAGCTACGAGTCCTTTTTTAAAGCTGATCGTTTTGTGTTCATTTTGTTTATTTCTTTTTTCGTAACAGATTTAATGTTTAGTATAGAGCTTAGAAAAAATTCGCAGTTTGAGATAGGCAAGAAGTAAGGCATGTAACAACATCAGCACGGCAAAGGGACACTCCTTTAAAGGCAAGGAAGGGCAAAGATATTTTAAGTCAAGTGATAGCGATTGCTGTATGAGTCATACGATTTTTTAATCAAGCACGGGCCATGCTGCTAGTATATATATATATATATATATTATGATTATTTTTTTGTAAATACGATTCCATCGCTACATAAGAGTTATCATGTTTCAAAAACAGAAGCTAAAAACTTCAATTTAATTTGAGGTAAAATTTGAGGTATAATTAATTTGAGGTACAATTTGAGGTATAATTATTATAATTAATTATAGAAATTTGAGGTACAATTTGAGGTACTTTGAATATACGCTCTTTAGCGCTAGAGGGCGTCATCAGTGATGTTCTGAATTGGGTCATTGGGCAGTTTCGTGTCTTCAAACATCATACTCCCCCTCACCAATCGGCCCCGTCACAGCTGATCAGTCTCTGATGCGCCCCCATCTAAATTAACAGCCTGCAGACATTGACTTATATTAGGAAAACTCTACCCCTCTGTCACGCATCTGATTGGAAGTTGACCAATAGCTAATCGCAATGGTGTGAGCTCTATTTTTTACTTTTTCTTTTTTATGTGGATACTCGTCGGATACTCGGGAGGTAGGTTTTTAGCTTCTGTTTTTGAAACATGAGAACTCTTATGTAGCGATGGAATCATATTTCTTTTTAAAATACTTATAATATGGGCTCTACTTGTGTATTGAGCACTGTTTTTTGTTTTTAAAAAATAAGACAAAAATACTAAAGAACTTCGGATTATTAACCTAACGCTTCTATCCTATTTTTCTATATATTTTCACATATATACATTATACATATACATATATATATATATATATATATATATGTGTGTGTGTGTGTGTGTGTGTGTGTGTGTGTGTGTGTGTGTGTGTGTGTGTGTGTGTGTATACAGGAATCCCTTTATTAGTGCGGCTAATGTGTACATTAAAAGATACACAGTATTCGAAAACGCATTAATCGTATATAATAACTTGTAGGAAATGATGGAATTTGTACCTCATGTTTTAGTCTCGTTCACAATTAAGTGCTAATTTGGGTACTTTTTAATTAATCACTGGTGGTATTGAGAAGTTGCTGCTTCATATTTTCAAAGATTGTCATAGTCATTAATATTTTAACCCGGGCGTTTGAACATGAGTAGAGATTTATCCCTTGTTTCCTCTTTAAGATTGTGTTTCTGGTTACTTCTAAAGACTTTCCTTCCCTTTTATTTCCAGTAGTCTTTTGCTTCTTAGTGGCTCACTGTTGCCTTCGACTTCGTGGCTCTTGAGCCTTATACAAGGTGAATATCATTGCAAAAGATTGAAAATACATGGCTCCTTCTACGATTCTCTATTTTTCCAAGAGTCTGATCTGAGCAAAAAAAAAAAAAAAATGGAGTAATGCTGTCATATCAGGGCTGGAGCTCTTCAGTTTGTTTGTTTTTTCTCTTCACCCTTGACAGAGTTCGAAAGTGTTTACGCAGACGATTAATTATTTCCCACAATACAATTCGTTTCCCACAGGTGAAATTGTGATAGCCTATCGCAATTCTGTCGCCATTTTTAAACATCAAATATTCAGATGCCTTTCATTCCCTAGTGCTATCAGTTCAGACATTCACAGTCTTGCCTTGTACTCAGACCCATTTTCCTTCCCTTCACATTCTTTAGGTAAAAGGAACGTTCCACTGCAACAGTTTATTTCACAGAATTGTTAACTTTTGGAACAAACACTCGAGGTGACACTTTCTCGATCACCATGATCGTACAATTTCAAGTCTAACTTAAATCTTTTCTATCATACGTATCCTCATAATATGTTGCTGTTGCTTCTTACTTTTATGCTCTTATAAGGACCTCATTCAGTAAGCCTTGTGCCCTGTGTGACCTTTGGGTCTTGTATTGGATGAACAATATTATAAAAACATTACTGTGTGTAACCTTGTCCAGACGCTTTCACTTGCTATATACGAGGGTAAGTCAACATTATTCGCACTTTCACCATAACATATATTTCTTACACTACTTTCTGCTCATGCGCACTGATAGTTGGTACTATATTGATCACGTGATCAAAGTTTGAGCTTGATCGCGCCAGTTTTCTTCCTGCTGTTACAGTGTTAACATGACCGCTCCGTTAGCAGTATACACAAAGGCTGAACATAGAGACAGTGATCCGAATCTGCAGAAAACATGTTACTTCATCGGTGGTAACTTGCCAGTTCGTCACTGTGTTATTGGTGGAGGTTGAAGTGTGTTCTGCTCGTCGGTCAAGCTTGTCCGACCAATTTTAAATTTCGGCATCGACACTTCTACGAGGTAGAGCACTGTTGCCGTATTAGGTTGAAAGTCGCCGATTCATTTCAGCTTTTGATTCGCTTCCAGACAAATAAAATCAGATCACTGCACTTTGTTCCTGCTTGGTGCACGCAGCTAGCAGATCGGCCATCTTAATACTGTAACAACAACAAGAAAACTGGCGCGATTAATGCTCAAACTTCACGTGACCAAAATAGTATCAACTGTATGCATAAATCAGCAGATGGTAGTGCGATGAAACTAAATATGTGTAATGGCGAAAATGCAGAAGATTTTCGACTTCTTTACTAATAATCCGAGTGCTCCGAATATTTTCATATTATTAATATCATTATTGTTGTATTATTATTCAGTCATATTTATATACTAATTCAGGCAGCAAGACTTCGTTTTGAGGAGCGTGGAACCACATCTTAATTGCTGTTTTTCCCAGCTCCACCCTGAACCGGGTGGTACCTCCTGTAAGGGTCCCAGCTATGGGAAAATAGGGAAACCAAACGAAAAGAAAACAGTATAAAAGTATAAAAATACATTTTTATAATAAAAATATCAGCAATACAGTTTTATATAAATGATTACCGCCAATAATTATTTATAGTAAAATAAGCAATACATTTTATCGCAGATTAACCAGCAATAATTCTTTCTGTATTTGAAGACATGCAATTGTTTTCAAAATATATTTAGCTGAAGCCATAACATTGAGTCCAAAATATTTAGATTTCGGTATTAAATAACCCCTAGAGGTCGATATGCCGCTAAAGAAAACCAACCATTATTATTATGATTATTATTATTATTATTATTATTATTATTATAGAATTAATAGATACCTGAGACTTTCTTTGGGCGTACTGCTGTTTAAGCCATCTGAACTCGTTCAAACAGGAAGAAATATCATATTTAAAATTCATGCAATTCTGAGGAGGCTCTGAAAATAGTTTTTGAAGCAGTTTTTGGCCAAATCTCTGTAAAGAATAACGGTAACAGACAGCAGGTAAAACAAGACAAAAAATCATCGTTGAAATTTATGGTACTGTCAATTTCATGCATTCTATGTCTAGCATATTTGCTTCCAGAAAAATCAATCGATAATAGGAAGAATCAATACAACACAACAGTTCTGAAACAGGATTTTAGGAGCTTGCAAGGTTTCAAAATACGCCATAGTGAAAGCATTCTTTGCCTCAGTGGACGAGGCAACCTACATAAATGCCATGTCATATATACATACATATATACATACATACATAGATACAGACATAGATACATACATACATACATAGATGCATACATTTGCACGCGCACACACAAGCACGCGCGCACACAAGTACATATAGGCAAAGATTATCCATGTATACTTTTTATAATGTATAGATATATTAGGACGATGAAAGAAATTCCAGAGATGAAAGCACAACAATAATAAATAAATGTCTATTCTGTGTAAATTTTTTTCTTAAGCGGGCAGATATTTAGCCAACCACACACACACACACGCACACACGCACACGCATGTATATATATATATATATATATATGTCATTGTGTGTATTTAGGCAGAATTTTTCCATTGAAGCATTTCAAAGTTTTGTCTATTTGTTTTATGTAAATTCTTATTATATTTTATATTTTTATATTAAACAATACACGGTTTTTGTTTCTTGTTCTCATGTTTAAGTATAGTTGTGTTTCAACGAGGATTTTCCGGAATAGTGTACGCGGCCAAGCATGTTGTTTTAAATGCCTAAAAATGTTAGAGTTATTATTCAAATGTAGTGTCAACATAGTTTACAATTTCAAGTGCCCTTTGGGAGATTGTATCTCCGACGGATTAAATAATATTTATGTTGGTCACACCACAAACTCGCTTTCACGATACCGGACAAAAACTAAAAATTCTTGAAGCTATATACATAAAACAGTTGAAACCTAACCTGAACAAAATAAACTATGAAATCTACACAAATATTCTTAAATGCCATAATTTATAAGAGAAGCCATTGGTTTATACCAACGGCTTCCCACTCCTAATACTTCAGGTTTTCACTCTCGCGTGGTCATGTGTGACGTCATCAGTGTGGTGTGATTTTCGCTTCCAGCATCTCATATGCACGAGTTTGTCGTTGTTTGGAAATCTTCTATGTAAACAAAAACAGACTATCATTATTGTTTTGTCCGTGTATTGTTTAATATATTGTAAATTGTAATGTAATTGTTATCTTTGATAATGGCTTATGTAAGCTGAAATATGTATGAATACTGTGATTTTCTTTCTTCTTTTAATGATAATGTTAACAGCGGGTCCTACTGCTATTAAGCATTACTTTTCAAGTATGAATTGAGTTCTCCGAGCCGCTGGCCTATTTCGTATAGAGAAAAACGTTAAAATTCCCTTATTTTCTGCCATGCGACGATATAAGATATCTATATATTCGTAAATAAAACTTAATGGGATATTACCTCACTAGGCAAACATTGAGACGAAATATATGTAGACCAAAAGATTTTTTTTAATTATGCTATTTATTGATAGTTGAATATATATTTTGGAACGAGCGATACCGCGACGTTAGAGTTCTTGTTCCAATCGATCAAGTGAGAATTTTGATTGAATTTTGGAAAGATATAAGTCCACGAAATTTTCTTCTTATATTTATTTATCCGATAAAGGGACTTGAGTATAATCCAATTAGTAGAGGAAAAGTGTTTGCTTATGTATGGGCAAAAATTGCACCCTGAAGATGACAATTTGAAATTTTCGAAAGTAAGTGGCAAGTGTCTGTACACTCTAATATATACATATATATATATATATATATATGTATATATTAGTTTAACAGCTCATCAGTGTGGCTAGACGTCCGGTTGCCTCTAGCTAGGATCGACTTGGCGTCAGTCGGAACTTCTACCACTAAGCCGTTGGCTCACGGCAGGGATGAAGGTGAATTTTAGCGTGTTTATTTTTAGATTTAGATAAACACACGGTGACTGACAGTGACTCAATTCTGCCGAAGATATATATATATATATATATATATATATATATATATATATATATATATATATTTGTGTGTGTATCTGTGAGTGTGTGTGGAGGGGGTGTATGAAGCCTGGAAAACTGTTGTTGAAGATAGATTTGGCTGGAGAAAGTTAATTTGGTAATGCTGCAATAATTTTCTGCTGAAGAGAATTGATTCGAACAAAAAGCGTGCCATTAGTAAGGCAGAAATAGAATCTGTCCTAGTGCTATTAGGATCCAAGACACTTGCAGTATTTGTGGAAAAGTTACCCTGTCAGCGGCTGGTTTAGTCGATAACGTGAAAACTCCAGTGACTGCAACCCAACCAGAATAACTTTCAGGTTACTTGTGCAAATTCTGTGACAATGTCTGTAGGACTGATGCGGCAATCAAACATCAGATGATTGTACACAGGAAGAGGCAAATTTCCAACTTAGGTATCACAGGCAAATTTTATGTTTGCCACGTGTGGAAGAGAGGTTGTAAAAGTGAAGCTGACATTAAGATTCACGTAAGGGGCATTAACAGAGTATTAGCTTGGTTATAAATCCTTGAAATAATAAAATTCTGAATTAAAAACACCCCTCAAAAAACTACCTAGTGAAGAAATGGTCTTTTTGGGCAAAGTGACAATTATCTTTATATATATATATATATTATTGGTAGTAGTAATCTTATAAGTATAAGTAACTACACTCGTTTCAGAAAACCTTCGATTTCTTGATTTGCAAAAAATCAAATCAATATCGGAGGAAAAAAAGGAATAAAAAAAAAGAAAGAGCCGAGAACATGAACGCCTGTCGAAAACAATCGTTCAGCATGCAGGTCCAAAGCCCAAAGAAAAAAACCCCGAGACGAGTACGCAACTAACTAAATAAAGTGCTCAATACAATAAGTAGAGCAGATCTAATTAAACCTAGAGAGACAGACAAACCTACCAAGGTTTCACCTAAGCGGATCGTCAGGGAAGCCTTCCCTGACGATCAGCTTAGGTTTGTCTGGCTTTCTAGGTCTAACTATATATATATATATATATATATATATATATATATATATATATATATATATATATATATGAATTGGAATCAAAAATGGATCAAAGATTACAGAATGTTACAATGAGTAACAAATAGGAAATATATATAAATTTAGGAGGCAGGGTGGAGTAATATATTGCGGCTCGAATTGAGGAATCGGAGAGCCAAGTTCGAATTACAGTCGAATCCATTACATTCACTTACGTGCTAACACCCTTGGGAAAGGTATGAATCCTCTTCTTCTTCCCCCAGTTATGGGTAAATAGCAGGATAGACTGGGTCTATAGTTTTGGATTGCAACTGGTTTAACGCAGATAGAAATGGCAACCTACTGCGGGAAAAAGTTGCCTCGCTTAGGCGATTATGTATCGAAAGATACGTGATCGTCTAAGCGTGTATCACGTATGGCACATAACTGATTATAAATTTATGCGTTTCGCTTTTTTGTAACCTAGAAGGGTCACTGAATGAAGACTAACCAAAACGAAGGTTAGAAATCAAATTGTAATCTTTATAACATCGAAAAAATACAATACTCGCCAGCGGCGTAAAGTAGGTAAACCACTGCTAGTGGTGAACTACTTACACAGCATATTGCCTCCTCTTACAACAGTGTCCAACATATTTGTGGGGATTGGGACATACCCATTATTAACATTTTTATTTAACCTTCATCTGAAGTTTTTCGAAAAATGTTGTGGAAGAGAATGACCCGAGTTCTGTGTTTGTTTTACATTGATCAAGAGGATCTAAGGTGCTTATGTCATGTGTGTGTGTGTGTGTGTGTGTGTGTGTGTGTGTGTGTGTGTGTGTATATATGAGAGAGAGAGAGAGAGTGAGAGTGAGGGTGTGTCTGCGTGCGCGCTTCTGCACGCTAGTGGTCATTTTAGTGTAGGTCAGCTAATCTCCGTGTTTTTAATTCCTGATGATGTCAATGTGAGGAAAATGTGATGGGTGTGCGCGTATGCGTGTATCAAATTTTGAATACACGCAAATTATGTTAAATTAATGACCATGTGTCTGACCCGGGTTCGAATCTCCTCATGGTCGATTTGTCAGGAAAGTGACTTAGGATATTATCGGTCTTGGGGAGGCGATCCCAGAGATTGGAAAAGTGTGAAGTGCCTGAAAAACCATACCACGATTTGACCCAAGTCTCGTGAGTGAAATTGGGTAAACAGAAGTATTTGGGGAAACAGTCGCAAGTCATCGTGACTGAGGTTTTGAGCGTGCTTGCCTTGTTCAGACTGCTAGATTCCGCGCTCTCTCCAAGGTTCGCTTAGCATGGTTCTGTATAAACCACAGGTAGACGCTGTGGGTATAAAACTAACACAAAATTGTCTGAACAAACTTCTGGAACTGGAATTGCCTAATCCCCCTAGCAGACTCATCCTCAGAACGAGTGGCCAGCAATTACACACACACACACACACACACACACATATATATATATATATATATATATATATATATATATATATATATATATATATATATATTATAGATAAAAAAATCCCAAATTAATTCATGTGGGTATAATCTATTTCAGACAAGTACAACCATAGGCCAGTCCACCTCGCTAGGGCTGAGGTGGGCTGGCATATGGTTGTGCTAGTCTGACATAGACTATACCCCCATGAAGAAATTTGAGATTATATATATATATATATATATATATATATATATATATAAAATTAAAAAAAGTGAACATTGAAGTCAACACGCAGAAGCGACAGGATGTTTCATGCTGGACGCAATCGTCAGGCCACCTATATGCTCTGTTATAATAAATACATTCAGCTCTCTCTGTGGATCAGTTTTAATATCTGATATTACTTGGATCCACCTGGATTATATACCAACAGATCTATTACTCGTACTATATATATATATATATATATATATATATATATATATATATATATATATATATATATATGGCATGACGATTGCGTTTAGCATGAAACAGCATGTCGCCTCTGAGTGTTAACTTCAATGTTCACTTTCATATGGTCTATCTCTGATATCGAGCACTTTATTCCATGAATTTGGCACACCTTAAAACTATATATATATATATATATATATATATATATATATATATATATATATATGTGTGTAATTAAGTAATTCATCGAGTCTGAAAACTCAACAGAATGCTGAAAGCACTGTCACAGTATGCAGAAAGCACTGGACGGCCGTTTCGTCCTATATTTGGGACTCATCAGCAGTGCGCATCCACTACCGAGAATTGAAACCCTACCAACTGTTCTACGGGCCTCGGTGACGAAGAGGTAGCAAATCAGACTCAATATAGCGCCGCTCACTCACATTATTCCGTGGTGGAACCCAACTGAGATTCTCTCTAAGGCGTGTGTCCCCGGGAGCCACGACTACTATCACCAAGCCTCCGCAACTGGAGCTATTAGATGCCGGATCAAGCAATGATATATAAGTAATAATATATATATATAATCAAATACTCCTTTTCATTAATGGTATAGATTTGATGTAGGTGGACCCGCAGTTATAATCAAACTGTTACGTATAAGTATGTATCGATGCTGTGCATAGTCTAACGAGCAACTCTTATATATATTATTTTCATGGAAATTTTACTTACAGTATCACTTGCTGAACATCTAATTTTCCTTCCGTTTTCAACCCATATCTCTTATCTTTCATATAAACAAACAGTTGCTTTTATTCTAACTACCTGTGCGTGTTAATTATATCTATATGAATTTACTAGAATTTCAAATATAACACCGTTTCTAGCATAATGAAGAAAACGGTATAGGATAGATAATTTCATCTGTAATTACCTATATATATATATTTGATGTACGAGAAATTTGAGCAGAAAATAAAGGAAAATAACGTTGCAGCAAAACAGGGAAAGGCGGTCGTTTCAATCACGTTCTTCTGTTCTTTTAAATCGCAAAGGGAACCTAGGGTATGTAATCGCCTTTAATATAATGTACAATTGAAAGAATATAATTTTCTTTACTTCCTCAGGGATTTATTCCGATAGATGTATGAAAATCACTAAGCTTGAAAGTTGAATATAATTATAAAGACATTCAAATCCCTGAAAATGTCCTCATATCTTTAATATACTCATTTTATATCTTCATATATATATATATATATATATATATATATATATATATATATATATATATATATATATATATATATCCAGGTAAGATGAGAACGAATACTGCAAATGTGTAGCAATTTTTTTAATAAGCTAAAATAAATAAAAAGTAATATATATCCATATATATATATATATATATATGTGTGTGTGTGTGTGTGTGTGTGTATGCATATATATGTGTATGTATATCAAAGTTTATCCCATAAATATACCACACTTTAAAACTATATTTCTTCATATCCTTAAATGCCTATAATTGGTAACAGAAGCCATTGGTTCATACCAACGGCTTTCCATACTCAATACTCATCGGATTCACTCTCGCGTGGTCATGTGTGACGTCATGAGCTTTCAGCGTCTTATATGCACGTGTTTAGCGTTGCTTGGAAATCATCCATGTAAACAAAAACAGACTATCATCAATTTCTTTTCGTGTATTGCTTAATGTATTGTGTAATTGTCATCTTCGATAATGGCTTATGTAAGCCGAAAGCTTAGATTGGATTAAAAAATATATATCAATATTGTGATTTTCTTTCATTGTTTAATGATAATGTTATTAAGCTTATCAGACGATATGAAAAGAACTTACATAAAATATATAGACAACACTTATCTATATTATTTAATGAAACATGTATGAATGAAAAAATGCTGCCTAAATACACACAATATATATATATATATATATATATATACATATATATATACATATATATATACATATATATATATATATATATATATATATATATATATATATATATATATATATATATATATATATATATATATATATGAGTAGAAAAAGAGATCAGCTGATTCTTCGACTTTAGCTTCAAATATATACATCACAAAAAGAAAAAAAATTATGATTAATTTTTGCTCTGTTCAAAAAATCTTCCTTTAGCCTTAATTAATGCAGCAAAAGTTTTTGGCATTCTTTGCAAAGTTTCTCAATGTATAAGTTTGATAATTGATTTCATTCTTTTTTCCATGTCCCTGAGATTTTTACCACTTTTGGGATGGAAATGTTTTAGTCTTCTGTCAAGTTCATCCCATGATTATTCCTGGGATCGCTTTAAACTTTTTAACTCTAGTGTACATAATACAAAGCAATAACAGCTATATATATATATATATATATATATATATATATATATATATATATATATATATATATATATATATATATATATATATATATAGTGAGAGAGACAGATAGGTAGTAGACAGAGAGAGATAGAATGTGTGTGTGTGTGTGTTTGTATGTGCATATGTTGGGATCGTAGCCATTTCGTTAGAACTTTCGCTTTCCGACTGCAAGTCTACAAATCGGTCGGGTTTCAATCCTGGCTTGAAATAATTTGATATCTAGCCACACGTATGAGCTGTGATACAGCGGAATAGTCTGCCTGTGATATTATATATATATATATATATATATATATATATATATATATATATATATATATATATACAGAGGGTGAGATGGATAAATTTGTCGTTTAAATCAGTGCTTCTCAGCCTTTTTTAGCCCATGGAACTTTTTTTTCTTCAAAAGATTCACATGGACCACTCCTACTTTTACTTTTAGGCTGTTCAGTTTTCGTACTAAAATACTCAATGAATAGACAAATAGTCTATTTACACTTTAAAATGTATTTTAGTAAACAAGGATAAAACGCAGAATATCAATTAATTTTGATGATGTCATTCAGTCTTAGTCAATTCAGCTTGTGACTACATTGATTTTGGTGTTTTTGAAAGAAGATATCATAATCAATTTTTATGGTGTCATTTAGTGTTAGTCTGATAGTTCCTCTGCTGTTGACATCTATTTTTTCTTCTGAAAAGATTCACAACAGCCAAAAATCTAGATTCCACCATCCATGTGATGCTTTCTTGTACATGTTGAAATATATTTGAGCGTGATTTCCTTATCGATATGTAGGCAAAGATACCTTCTTTGTCAACTCCTCTTCTCTGTTTCTCATTTTCTTTCAAGACCAGTAGCATTTCAGTCAGTTCAACATTTTCATCCCTTGGCTAATAATTTTCTAGGTCGTCAAACCAGAGTGTATAATCCATCTTTAACAGATCATTATCTTTTCTCAAAGTCTACATGAAGAACATCCAGTTGGCAAATGCATGCAGCAATGAATTCTGATGTAGGAGTGATGTTGAAATTTTAAAATGATACCAAATTCTTTTTGTTAACAGCTTTTTACCAAACTTTCAATTACTCCATATAGCCCTTTTCATCAGAGCACAGGTGACTAAATCTGATCTTCTACCCGGAATCTTCAAGTTAAGCAGATTCACTGTTTTAAAAATATCACTCAGGTAGAACATTTTTGATTTAAACTCAGGAAGTCTTTCCAAAATTCCCTTAACTGCATCAGCGTGATTCTTGGAGTTGTAAAGAGTCATTTGGGACTTGAACATGAGAAAGTTGATTCAGGGTTCCCACAAATTCATTAGTCTTTCAAGGCTCAGGCTTTTGTCAACCATCTTACTTCTGTGTGAAGCAATAGGGTTTTAAACTATTCATGTTCGCAGAAATGCACACAAATCTATCATTCATTGAGCTCGATTTGACAAAGTTAATTGCATGTACGACAGTATCGAGTACTTCTTTCATGTCTCCTCCAATATTCTTAGCAACCAAATGCTGTTTGCGGGTAATGCAATGGATATAAAAATGTTAGGCGCAACTGATGTCATTCTAGGCGCATTCAATTTCCCTGTCATGCCAGCAGCTCCATCTAAGGCAATGTTGAACAAATTAGCCAATGGAATATTTTTATCATTAAAATAGTGCATTACTTTATTGAATATATCCTCTCCATTAATAGTTCCAGGCAAACATTTAATGAATAAAAGTTCTCCCTTATATCATCTTCATGGTTGAATCTGACATAGACAAGAAGGATAGCTTGGTTATGAATTGTGCTCTCATCAACCTGGATAGAAAACTTTGTCTTTTGCAGAATTTCCACAATCTTCTCAACAAAATTAGACATTTCATCCTGTCTTCTTGTAATAGTGTCATTTGAAAGTGTAATTGTACTCAGGGTAGATGCAGCATCTTTTTTCCAGAACCTCATTTGCAGAAGGTAGTGTAGCAGACTTGACAAGCTTCTCACCATAAATCTGAGGTGCCCCAACCTTGGCAATAATTTCAGAGACCAAATAAAATGGTTTGACTGTCTTTGCTTTTGCAGTATTCATCTTCTTTTCCAAAGTCGGATAGCTTGACTGGCTTTTCTTTTTATTCTGGAAATATTCCCTATCTTTACCAACAGATGATGGATTCTTAATAAAAATAACAATGAGTTTATTTCTAGAAATAAGAAATATCAAATTAATTATCAAACAATATTGTGTAGTGACAAAGGAATAAATTTTTACATGAATAAAAATTTATATTAATATATAGTACATATAACATCTATATATAAATAGAGAGAGATTATAGGTACATATAGATGTATATTGATATGTATATAGAGACAGATATATAGATATAGATGTATAGATATATATAGAGAGAGACAGATACAGATATATATTGAAATATATATATATAAATATACATATATATATAGGTATATATATAGACATACATAAATAATATAGTATTATATATATATATATATATATATATATATATATATATATATATATATATATATATATATATATATATATATATATATAAATGTAAAAGTGAACATAGAAGTCAAGAGTTAGAGGTGACAGTCTGTTTCATGCTAGATGCAATTGTCAGGCCACGTGTTGCATCTAGCATGAAACAGACTTTCGACTCTAAGTGTTGACTTCTATGTTAACTTTTATATTTACACACGCTCTATCTCTGATATTGAGAACTTTATCCACACACACACACACGCACAAACACACACACACGCACAAACACACACACACGCACACACACACACACACACACACACATATATATATATATATATATATATATATATATATATATATATATATATATATATATATATTAAAATCACCATAACAACAGAACGCATATTTTATCGCAGTTACAATATGTTCGTTTTTGTAATTTACACCTGAAGGTGATCTTTGAAAATATTGAAAGTACTTGGGTTAAAAAACTACGCTGTATTTCTTGATGAAGTAACACCAAGAATCTGATGAGATAACTTGAAAGGATCAGTATAAAAATAGACACAATATATCTATATTATTCAAGTAAAGATGTTTAAATGAAGATATGCTGCCCATACATATATATATATATATATATATATATATATATATATATATATATATATATATATATATATATATATATATATATATATATATATATATATATATGTATAAAAATATATAAATATACGAAAACCTACTTTCGAAGTTCAAATTAAAGTTTCGTTGTTCTATCAACTCATCAGGCTCGAATTATAACTTTTCATTTTTTTTTAATTATATATATTGGGTCTAATAGGAGGAACGCTAAATTAACCGCAGATTCAAAGCTCAAACTTAATATAAACTAAATATAATATTTGGATGTAAATACAGGAAGTATAGTGTAGGTAGGCGGCCATTGTAAAAAGAAATGTGCCCTTAAATTTTAAAAGAGGAATGCAGTTTAACTCGATAAGTAATAATAGACGTTAAAATCGTTAATGTGGGGGTCATGAATATGTGATATTAGATAATAAATTTATTTAGAATTAAAATATTTTAAGGGAAATTTCTTACAGTGATTACAAGCTAACATGAGTTTATTCTGTTTATTAAGTAGATTTCGGTCATTAATATTTTTGAGGATTAATATTTTTTTCCAGCAAACACAGGTTGCATCGGTCGAGGCGGCCGGTAAAGGGTGTAGTTTTGGCGACGAAATTCCAATTTACTACCTGTATAGAGTCATCTGTTTTAATAACCCAGTAAAATTTTAAGAGTGCCGTAGCATTTGCAATTTGATTATTGTTAAGAGACTTTTTATGATGGTAAAATTTGGTTTTCCATTTATTGGCTGTGGAACCGAAATAAAATTTTGTATAGCCATGGATTTAAGTCACTGAAAACGCCACCGAGTGATGCCCTTTTTTCGGTCAATAAGTATGAATGCCCTGGGTCTTTCATGTTAAACGTAGGTTTTATATTCTCGTCTGCGACAGTAGCTTGTTAGAAGGAGGCGGTCACGTATATACAAATCAAGTTTAATGCTGAGAAAGCACTTATTCACAGAAATATTGCTTTCTCGACGTTTTCTTTATTGTCCGTACCTTAATCCAACGACATCCAAAATACTGAACATTAATCATTAATCGATTGAAAATTTCAGATCAACTTCCAGTAAAATAACTAAATCAAGCTACTTACTTAATGATTCATCCTCGTGCACCCAGCCCAGGCCAGGCCAGCCAAGCCAAGTCCAGCCCAGGCCCACTGACGCCGATATGAATTTATATGTAGCATGTTTGTTCGCTGGTATTGAAGAAGAATCTCTTCAGCCAGTTTGTGAATGCATTTTGCTCCTTGGCAGTTTTTCAAACAGAAAAAACACAAGAATCAAAAAGAAGAAACACGAAAGAAATAGTCAAATATGAACGAAAGAACACATTCAGCAGAGAACTAGAAATTCTGCGAGGCTGGAAATTGGAATCAAAGCCAAAATCGTAAATATCGATTCCTTTTCACGGAGAGCCGGCAAGAAATGCAATTTTTTTCGTATTTGGAATCGGTCAAATATGAAAATTGCAGGGACGTGATATATATATATATATATATATATATATATATATAGATAGATAGATAGATAGATAGATAGATAGATAGATATATGAGTTAAAGATCAAATATAGAATATGGGCCGGAATACGACAAGATGATAAAATAAAAGAACAAATAGTAAAACGTGTCTCCATCTAAGATGTTTCACTTTTATTAAAGCTTCGTCAGAGATTGAGAGAATAAAGACAGAATACACTGATATTTTCAGTCATGTTTGGGTCAGTTCTTATTGATTAGAATCGTGACACGTATATTAAAACAATGGCTAACTCTATATGTAAGTAGCTTTGTGAAAATTGTTTTTATGTCTAAGTGATCAATGAATCGTATTGTGTTTGTACAATATAAAAGGGAGTCATTGTGCAAGATGTGTTTTGTGGGGAGGAGGAAGGGCAGAAAAACTGAAGATTTTCCTGGATAGACATTGAAGTCAACACCTAGATGTGATAGTCTGTTTCACGATAAACTCAACCGCCAGAGTAAGAGACACAGCTTATGGATATACGAGTGGAAGCTAAAGGTTAAACCTAGGCTTGAAACGGTTAAGATTATAGTGATCAGGAAAGAATGGTGTTGTCTCCATAAAGCAGGGGTTCGTTGAAAGATGCTTCTCGAGTGAAAATTATATCTCACCAATGTGACACAAAGGAAATGAGCGTTGTCGATTTCAATGTCTGCCAAAGAATTAAACTTCTCATTCGAATGTGTAACGCTCTCAGTTAAATAAAATGGAGAAAATCCGTCTGAGTGGAATTAATTAAGAGAAAGTAAATATTTTTTGAAGATAGCCCTAAAAGGAACATTTCCTTGGTTACGAATATCGTGACAGCTTGGCAATGAATTGTTCACTCCGATGCCGTATTTAACAAGTTATTTCATCGCAGGTCACAGAATTCGCTTAATAAAAACATTCCGTGCCAGAAAGAAATGAGTTCAGACTACAAGGAACTGGGTTGTCATTGTTCAGAGATAAAAGAACCCTACTTTTACCAAAGGTAATTCATTTGTTTATTCAAATGTTTTTCTATAAAAAATACATTGAGAATCCGGAAGAATGGGATTGTAATTGGTTAAGATTTAAGGTAACTTCTTCTGACACAATTTGAATGTATGTGTGTATGTGTGAGCCACGGTATATATATATATATATATATATATATATATATATATATATATATATATATATATATATATATATATATATATATATATATATATATATATATATATATAATTGTTAGTGATTTTACGATAGAAATGCTTAGAATAAATAAACGAACGATATCTCAAGTCGTCAGAAATTGTGGCAAGCGTTACTGACACAGTATGAATGTTACAGTTATACAGTAAATGTTTAGGCTTTTACGATAGAAATGCATAGAATATATGGAAGAAAAGTATTGTCAGTGGTCATGAATTAATAATAACTTTATGACACAATACATATGGTGTATTATAAAATAAGTGTTTATTATTTTTACTATATAAATGCATAAAATGTGAGAAAGAAATGCATTGTCAATGGTCAGGAATGAAAGATATATTTTAAAATATAATAAAATATAAGTATAAATGCGAAAGTAACGTACTTTACCGTAGATTTATACTGACAATTTGAAAGGTAGGCATTGTCGATGGTCAGGAATTAATGCTAGATTTGTTGAGCGGATAGGGTTCTTCATAAATCAAATCCATTGCTAATATATTTACTAGAGAAATACATTGAAATTCGTGTAGTAAAGCAAGCATTAATGACTATAGGAATTTTATATGCGTGAAATGCTCAGGATATTATAATAAACATGCGTACAATATATAAAAAAAACTATTGTCGTCTCCTATGTACCGTGTCACGTCGGGACGTTGGCGACCATGGCTCTCCACAGATTCCTCTTCTTTGTAGCCCTTAGGAAGGCTCGTAAGGTGGGTGATACTCTGCTTATCTCTGTGATTCTTGCTTTGTCTTGTGAGTGTCAAAATTTCTAAGCCCTCTTTCCTTATTATGTATCCTATTTCAACTGTTTCTTTATCTACGTATAAGTACCCCTTTCATGGAAATGGAAATGAAAAGCTATTGAGGATAGTCAAGAATTAATGATAGCGTTACTGCTACAATGATTATATATATATAATATAAAAGCATTGCTAAAGTTTTACTCTAGTATTTTAAACATTCCCCTCGAAGCAAAGCAACAAATCCACTAAAACTGAGTGTGAAAGAATATAAGACAAAGAAAACCATTATTAATGAGCAAGAACAATAAAAGAACAAGAATTATGAAGACAGAAGATAACGATTGCCTTTAAAATTTTACAGATCAAACTTGACAGGGCAGCAAAAAGCTAGAAGAGAGTTCTACAAGCGTCAAGTGCGATAGAAGATGTTTACATTGAACCTACGTCCATTTTATCTGTAAAAGGATGCGGATGTAGTTTAACGTCTTACCCAGGACGATGTTTGAGTAGAAGTGATGATTACATTTAACTATTTCAACAGTAAACTGGAGGGACCTAGATACCAATCTAATAGCACACTTAAATTCATGTAGTCATGGCACCAAGGAAAAAAGTTCGTCAGAGCAGTTGCCATGAAAATATTTCTAGAAAAGACAGGGAAGCCAAGTCAGGATTGATTATATTATAGATCTTTCTTTGGAATTTTTAAAGAGCATAGAGACGAATAGCAAGAGCCCCAGACCAGATATGGCAACAGTACTCAATTCACGAACGAATAGTAAACTTGAAAATGTGTAAAATGGTCTCTGATGAGAAAAACTATCTGGCATGACACAATAAACCAACTTTCCTTGTAGTAAATTGTTACGGAGTTATTTCCACAATAGAACTTGTAGTCGGACTAAATGCGTCCTAAATAGGTTAAACGTACAGAAACGTTAGGAACTTGTAATAAAGTGTTACGCAGAGTAATCGAGTTGTGGTCGCTGAACACTACTCCTTCTCTCGACTACTCCTGACTCCTACTTATAATAGGTGGGAGAGTCTATTACCTAGACAAGGTGTCTTTCACTATAACATAAATGCAGCTATCGATTCAATGTACCTGTTCCACCTCAAGTCATTGGAAAACATGAATACACATTGAGAGGCTCTCCTGGATTTGAGACCCAGCCATGCTGATGGCGGACAGGGAAGTGATTATTTGAGAGCAGTTTTGTTTTGGAGGCATTGAAATTTACAAGTCATTTCCGGACCCATTTAACTACTAATTGGGGGTCTTTTTCGAGAGAGCGTTCAGGTTAACTATGTCAGCGCTGACGGATTGACTTGTGAGACAGGAGTAAATGAGATGCCTACATGGGAACTGGTGACATCAGGAAGATCTTTGGTGAAGTTCACAAACAGTGTAGGAGCTTTAGGGATTTGTTACCAAGAATCACCGATTTAACATCGAAATAGGAGCTAAAATCTCCCTGGGAATTAATGTTATTCACTAGGTTTGTGACTGACTGACTGAAGCTGAGATGCCAGGTCAGAATCGATTATATTGCAGACCCTTCTTTGTCTAGAACCTCGAAATGAATAACAGGCGCACCAGGCCAGATATGTCAATAGTGTTCAATCCACGGACAAATTTGTCTGTGGATGACAATATATATATATATATATATATATATATATATATATATATATATATATATATAAAGCTCTTCAGTAAAATGAATGGAGCCCTTTGGCTGATTGGCATTTGTTTACATTTGTAAAAACAATACGCTAGATTTACTTGTGTAACTCTACCGAGTGAAGATAGCTCTGGCTGACACCAAATTAGATGTGTTTCAATCCTGGCTTGAGGCATTCGGAAGTCTAGTCGCACTGAAGAGATGTGATACAGCGAAACAGTGCTGTCTGTGAATGACATATATATATATATATATATATATATATATATATATATATATATATATTTCTGGCACTTAAAAGAAACCAATAAAACACCTACAGTAAAATGTAAATTAATAAGAAAAGCTAGAATATGTAGGTCATTAAATGTTCTTTGTGCATACATGGGAAACTATATATTACTATGTTTATAAAAAATAAAAATTTACTGAATCAAAGAAATGAAATAGCTATTCTTTACCGACATTGTCAAAAAATTTCCTTAAATAATATTTAAAAATAAAATAAAAATTATAAAAATTTTTTAAAAATGGGAGCTGGTAATATACACACTTATATTTGATATAACATTTTTTTTAATAATTTAAGTAATTCTATTACATTTACTTGATTTAAAAAGAAATATATTCTATTAGTAATTAAGAGGAAAAATAATATTTTAAAATTGTAGTTAAATATAACGTATTCTAACCCAAACACCCCTTTTAGAAAGAATCTTTAAGTATACAAGTACGAATTTAACGGAAAAAAATGCCGAAAAAACTTTTTGCCGTTAATAATAAAAAAACAGACGACATATGTTTAACGGATGTCAGAATTCGTTGAAAAATACACCCCTACCCTCCCTAAACTTAACCTCTTCTTCGAACGTAACTCATAATTGATACAACAATAGTTAATAAAAATGAAGACGCTACCGCCCCTGTCTGAATGATTGAATTTTTCTGTATCCTTGGAAACAGGAAATTATGAATTTATATGTCCGTTTAAAAGAAGTTATTCCAAAATTCGCTTGAAGATGAAACAGAACTAATGCTTTTAATTTAATTATATAATAAAATTTGAAGTTTTTAGCTTCGTTTTTTGGAACATGGTTATTACTGTGTAACGAAGAAACCATATTTGAAATCAGTTAATTTATAATATTTATGCTCTGTAAATTTACATTGAGCACTGTTTTGTAAAAATAAAAATATCAATAAGAACACCGGATTATATATCTTACTGTTCTTTCTTTTTATTATAATATACGTGTAAAATTTCAAGTCAATTATCTTAATTAGCTCTTAAGTATTATGACACAGTTTTATAATGTTGAGGTCCATTTGAAAAAATCGACTAGCCTTGAACTCGTTTAGCGACAGCTAATTTTACTCTCAACAGAATTTTGTCGAGCCTAATTTTTGCAAAACTCAGCCATCCGCCATATTTGAAAACTAAAAAAAAATATCGCTTCCGTATTGTGCAGGCTCAAGAACCAAACCATGAGAAATAATTTGAAATTTAATGAAATACTTTAGAATTCGGTCCTTTTGTTATTCTAAAAAGAGAAACACAGAGACGATGTAGAATTCTGAAAAGATGTTGTCGTTGAGAGACGAAGTCTTTCAGTGAACTTCTTTAATTGAAGTCGCCATTGATTTGACGTTCGCCATATAATAAATCATTGCAGATAACGCAAATGAGATCTTTCTCGAAATTTCGAGTAATTTCCCGTCGTGAACGAAATTACAGGTTCTCTCCATTAATCATCTGAGAGACCCCTCTCTGCCTTCCATCAGCATGGCTGATGCTAACCTCCAGGAAAGTGACTCTTTGCGCCTTCTCGGGCTAACGTTCTCAGTTGACATAAATTGGAAAGATTATCCATTGCTAGGTTA
>OZ038493.1:6839270-6849270 GCA_964036315.1 Acanthosepion esculentum
AAATGAAGTATTCAGTTCGACATTCCAATCACCTGAAGAAGGCCGGAGCGTAAAACGGCCGAAACGTTGTAATATATATGGCGACAAAGATGAGGACAATAGTCCGAATAATGTAAATAATGAAGAGGAGAGGAGATATTATTATCAGCATTACTTTAAAAAAAATACCAGCAATATAAACAGCTATACATTCTTTGAAAAAAATATGATCAGCTATAGATTTCTTCAAGGAAAAATATTCCCAGAAATAGATTTTTGAAGAAAAACATATTACCAGCAATAAAAATTTTGTCGGCATTAAATAACCCATCGAGCCAGCATTACCCTAAAGATCCGTTTAGGTGAAACCTAGGTAGTTTTGCCTGGATCCTTAGGGTTATATATACTCATATACATACATAAATATATATATATATATATATATATATATATATATATATATCACAGTTCAGAAGTTTGAAGCCACACTCACAATTAGTATTGGATAAACTTGACCGAAGAGTGAGAAAAATGAAATTAGTGATGACGTAGCATTGCTAATTTGATTTTGTATGTGTTGAGCCAATTATTCCCCAATCGAGCCGTTAGATCTAGATCAGAGGAGAGATTAGGACCTCTGTTCATCGAGATTTTACCGGTGCACTCTTACACTGTTGTATAATCTGCATAGATATTTGCTAATGATCTTCGTCCTGGGTAAGACGATTAACTACATCCGGTAGCAAGGCTTCGGATCGGAAGGTTTTTTAGGAGCGTGGAACTACGTCTTAATTGCTGTTGTTCCAAGGTCCACCATGACGTTGGGTGGTAGCATTTGTTAGGTTCCCAGCTATGCCCAAACAATGACCACCTCAAACTGGGATCAAAACATAAATATATATAAATATATTACAAACAATTACCAGCGACATTTGGTTTGGCTTGGTTTGGTTTGGTTTGTTTCCCGACATATCAACCTCGATGGGTTATTTAATGCTTACGAAAATGTCCATACCTAATAACATATTTTACCATAGAGATTCCTCGGGCATTGCGTTCTTCACGCTTATTAGAAATATCGGTTCCATTAACATCTACCATTGGTGTCAATAGAATACTTTATTAATGGACCTGTTAGATAGACAGATAATTACTAGAATAAAACAGAATAACAAACTGTATTAAACGAAAGTGTTAGGAGGTGCTTTCTTTATTTTAATTAATAGGTATTAAAATTGATCAGTGGATCAGTTTCAGTTTGTTACTCTCGTTCCTTACTGGGCGACAAGAGCTCTTAATCAAGCACGATCCTGGGTTTGTTCTGTATCTTCCCTCCAAGTCAACCCCATCTCAGCCAGGTCTTCCTCAAGGTTTGAATGGTCTGCACCTCCGTCTATGTCGCTGATGCGGCTTCCACTGCAAAGAGATTCGCTTGTCGAGTGCATCTGCAACACGTGAACTATCATCTTGTGCCTCTGTATTGTGATTTTGTCTGGCAGATCACTTTGGCCAGATCTCACCATGTCTTCTTTGTTACTTATGCGGCCTCGCCATGATATCCCAAGTATGGTCCTCAAGCATCGTCGGTGGCCGACATTTTCCCTCTGGCAGATTTTGCTTGTTTTTTTATATGACTCACTGACATAGACTGCCATTGGTATAGTAATAGAATATACACTTAGAGTTTAGGATTTGGCCTGAAGGAACTGCCGGACCATATCGTTCTCATACATTGGCAGCTTTTCAATGTCGTTTCTCCACATCTTTCGTCGACTCACCATTCCGCGTGGTGTTATTCCTAGATAGATGAACTCTTCAACAAATTCCAGTACCTGGCCATCCCCAATAAACGACAGTTTGCTCTTTTTTTTTGCTGATGCGAAGACTAAACTTGGAACTGTTGCTGCTGAGACTGTTAGTCATACTTTGTCAGACAGGTGTTGTGGCACTGACCAGACGAAGATCATCGCAAAGTCGATGTCAGTTAGCTTTCTAAATCGACGTTTCATTCCACAGTTAGGGTCGGCCATAGAATTTCTCATGACAAAATCCTAAACCAGCAGGAAGGGGAACATTTCTCTTGAAGATAACCACACTATATGGAATTACTCCTCGCTGCATCAGCACCATGTGGTTACTCTATAGAAAAAGGTTCTGCTGTATCAGAACGATTGCAGGAAACACTGAGAAATTTAATGCTGTCGCAGGGTTTTGGTATTAATCCATTTTCTCGCTATTTCCGATCCGACAATTTTATTTGGGTGACAGAACTAATTTCAATTAGAGGATAATTTGCAGCTCAAAATCCCGCACTCAGTTTCTAATAAAGTTTTCGCGAATAGTTGCATTTAGGTATAAATGTGCATTCTTAATTCGAAATTAACAAAGACATTTTGATAAAATCTAACATTTTGGAGTTATCAATAATAAAATGTCGTCCTCATTCGCGTCGCGGTGGGTGAATTTGAAATTCATTCTGCACCTTTTTTATTCTTGGCTATTTTAATGTTAGGAAATACATTATTCACAAGCGATTACGTCATTTTGATGTTACTGGCATCAAGACAAAATAACTCAGGACATATTTCTATTCAAAGCAATCAAAAACTCAGGTATGTATTGTATATTTATTAAATATAGCCTAGTATGACGTAATATCACAACTTTTTGAAGATAAGACCAACGACAGTACGAATGACCTTTACATGTGTTCTTCTCCTCTCTACTGCATTTCTTCTTTCCATGCGTTCAAAGAGTCTTGAATTATGGAGGCCAAGATCCGGGAATTACTCACCCGAGGGAGCGACTCTCTCATTGAACTGAAGAGGGGAGGACACTAACGCCAACGTTATAACAGGAGACCGTGAAAGGGAAAATTTATTTTTGTTCAATATTGACAACCAACGTTAAAACGATGATGTATTATATCCTACCATCGTAGTGTGGCGACTAAAGAACACATCGGAGTGCAGTACATGGACACACTGTTAATATTGAAACAAATAAGATGCACACACACACATGCACGCACACACACACGCGCGTGCGCGCGCGCACACATACGCACACAGACCGGGTGTAAAAGCAAAATTGTCCAATTATTAGATTAAGATCTGAACCGTTCTATCTTAGAAATGATTTAATATATCTAACTGGAATTTTCCGGTGTTTTCATAACATTATTAAACTCTACAGTGAACAACAAGAATGTATTATTTAATCTCCAAGATTAACGGAAGAATCGTAGTGAAATCGATAATAAACGAAAATGACATGTTCATCATTAATTTTTTTAAAGCATTTTACCCCAAGCAAGGAGGGAGGGCACTAGTACGCAAGGGGTTACAGAGAGTGAAAGTAAGAGAAAAGACTGGATATAGGGGGGATTGGGTAAAGATAAAAAGAAAAACGTGGATCAATGCATCAGAAGATGTCGATTGACATTAAATTTAAATTTTTGAAAATTATACTTATCAGGAAAGGAAGTAAGAGGAAGGGAGTTCCACTTTTGGGAAGTGCGAAAGAAGAAGCTGTGAGAGAAGAAGACGCGGTAACATTTAACAGTTTCGACAGTAAAAGTGTGGGACCGAGATGATAACCTAGTAGCATGCTTAAATTCATGAAGTCGGGGAACCAGTGAAAATAGCTCGTCAGTTCAGTTGCCATGAAAATATGTGGAGAAAAAACAGAAGGAAGCCACATGACGTCTGTGAGAAAGTGACTGGAGTCGACATAACAAGTCAGGACCGATCACATTGCATATCCGTCTTTGGATTCTGTCGAGAACCTTGAGATGAACAGCGAGGGCACCAGACCATATATGGCAACAGTATTCAATGTATGGATGAATGGTAGATTTGTAGATTTGAAGGATGGACTCAGACGAGAAAAAACTTCTGGCGCGACACAGAGATCCAACTTTCATTGCGGTAGATGAAGCTATTGATTCAATGTAGTTGTTCCACCTCAGGTCAGTGGAAAGCGCGAGACCAAGCAGGCGCAATGAGACGCTGTCGTGAAGTTGAGCATCAACCATACTGATAGAAGGCAGGGAGCTTTCTATGTGGTGGGTAAATGAGAGCAGTTTCGTTTTGAAGGCATTGAAAATTACAAGCCATTTCCTGCTCTAGTCAACCACAGATTGGAGGTCCTTTTCGAGACCAACTTCCGGGTTAACTTTGTTAGCAATGCCTGATTAGACGACACTATCATTTGAAGCTGTGGATGTTCGGTCTCCGAATTGATTGAACAGAGGCGGGGTTGATGATTTACTGTTGTTCATTAAACACTTGCAGAGCCGCCAATAATCTATTGGACCAAAATTGCGAGAAGCAATACGTTGTGTTAATCTACCAGCAAACAATAACTTTGCTTCATTGAGGACACGCTTGCACTCATTACAAACAGAGGTCTGTTGCAATCAGACATGCCAGAAGAGGTGATTTATATGGGCTATAGCAGTTGTGCAAGCAGGTTAGAACGAAGTAGATGAGCTCGATTAAACTTGTTTTTTCTTGCTGGCCTGAAAGCTTCGATGTCGTCTTTCACACAGGAGGAGACCTCAGACGCACATTTTTGAAGGGAGCGATTAAAAAAACCATATTCCAAAGAACAAAGGTAGAAAATTACAGAACGAGTCCCAGTCTGCGCGTTGATAACAGAAAGATATTCTGTTAGTAGGAGGTCCATGGCTGGAAGGGGAGGACAAAGAGATGATAACAGACATTACCGCGTGATCAAAGAGGGAAAAGCTGCATAACGCGATAAGAGTCAGTGATGAAGGTAAGACAGAGATCGAGAAGGGAAAGTTTACCGTTCCGGTTACTGGAGAAACGCAAAGGAAAGTCAACCAGTTGCGTGAGGGACTGAGGGAGTGAAAAGTCAAAAGTGGGGATGCCAAAAGGACACACCCTTTCATGCGCGACATAGCACTGAAAGTACCCCTATATTATTAAACTCTTATCAGTGAAGCTTCTCAAGACACTGTGTTCGGGTTCCCAACTACCAGTCGGAAACAGAACCAGAACACTGCCAACCCGCAACCCTCAGTATGAAGAGACGTTGCCACAAACCACGTACATCACAAGGGATTCACGTCAGGACTACTACTGAGGTCAGAGAATAAGAAATGATCTGGGAACCCCTTCCTAAACAGGAAACGAGGGATGAGCTTCAAAATCCTGTTCAAGAGAAGTGCTATTAGATTGGAAGCTCACAAAGGATTGAAAAAAGTTCATATATATATATATATATATATATATATATATATATTAATCCAACTTATTCAAGATTATCTACGCCCTCTCTAAACTTCTTATTTTGTGTCCTAGTGTAACAGGGTGCCTCACAGGTTTCACATACGATTTTATCTTTTTTCACTGATCTTTGGACTGTCATAGCTGAAACTCTTCTCTTACGTGCCAAACGTGCTATGAATTGTTGGATCCTTTGCTCTAAGTTGAGAGATCAGTCCAAAGATTATTACGCTGAGGTAATACGGAAGCTTGTGCACAGATGGGAAAAGTGTGTGACAGTTCTGGGAGATACGTTGAAAAATTTTTAAAAAATAAGCTTCTATCTGTATTAGAAGTCCTTATACCGAAGAATTCACCTTATTTATTGAATGACCCTTGTATATAAGATTGTTTAAAGTGGGTAAAAAATAAATTTAACCTTGAGAGCACAAGGAGACAAACTATTAAATATTTTATAGACATCATATAATGTCGATACTTTAGTGAAATTAATTTAATTTGATTATTTTGTGCCTTACCTTATATTTAGTGTTATATAGTATTTTGGTACTATCTACTAATGTCTGTCATGTTTTATTTTTGTTATCTATGATGTGCTGTTGATATGTGCAAAAGTTGCACTAATTGACAAGTTGATATAGGAAAGAAAGTGGTGATTATATAACCAATGGAAGTATTGACAGGTTTTTTGAATATCGGTGTTGAAGATGCAATCTCTCACCCCCCTCCATGAATATAGTCTTAAAGTGTGCTATATTTATGGGATAAATATAAAGGTGAACATAGAAGTCAACACTTAGAGGCGACAGTCTGTTTCATGCTAGATGCAATCGTCAGGTCACGAGTGCTGTTATTAACCGCCAAAATAGACTAACCAAAATGCACCACTGACCCGTATATATAAATAGCCGAGAAAATAACAGCACTCGTGGCCTGACGATTGAATCTAGCATGAAACAGACTGTCGCCTCTAAGTGTTGACTTCTATGTTCACTTTTATATCTATCTATCTTTATATATATGTATATGTATGTATAGAGAGAGAGAGAGAGAGGAGGAGAGAGATAGGTGCATGTTCCGTTGAATAAAACGGACAAGAAATATTATATACTGTCTTTACTGATGTTTTTCTTTTTAAGAATAAGATAACTCTGCTAAATGTTCAAGAAGAATTTGAAAGGATCATGAATTGCCATCACTATTCAACTTTTTCTTTGAGTCACTATGCTTTGTACTTATGTCACAAGCAAGAAACCTTTAAACACTTTCAAGAGAGTCTTCACATTTAGAATTACGCAAGAGTATCAAATGCATGTGTCATAATGTAGCTCGACACGAGAGAAGAAATTCAAGTGCAGAAAATGAATTATTTTGTCCGTAGCTTTCATTGTTTCGAGCGCTCTAATCTAATTGTTTAATAACATTTAAGCTACATGATTTATAGCAATTACGGAGAATTCCTAGACACATTTAGCCATCAAGAATTGCAAGATAACTAGAAAAACTGAATAAAACATTACAAAATATTCCATGTCCATTATATTTAAAGAAACAATCACAATAGTAGGGTTGCTTCACAAATATATACTATAATAGAACAAATATATATATATATATATATATATATATATATATATATATATATATATATATATATATGTATGTATTTAAATAAAAACAGATTACTTTAAGGTTCCATATAATAAATTATTTCACCACAGCCCTTTTAAAGGACAGTGGATCATCAGATTTATTTCCAAATGCTGAAATGAAAAAATGAAAATAAATTGACACATTTATGACGGGCAATAATAAGGAAATTAACGAAGTGGGAGCAGTGTAGGGGGTAGAGAGACAGCTTTGAGTTAGATGTAACATTTCTATTGTTTCAAATTTAAATTTTCGCTGAAATCTAGACATTGACACATTAAATCTGTTAACGGAAGTTATATCTTGATATGGGAATGGGATAGAATAAAAGAAAAAGAAAGAAAAAAAGAGAAAGAGGTTGTGATAAAGTGTCATTAACTTCCATTGGAATAGGCGTTGTTTTTTTCTTTACTTTGAGATTTCGTAAATTTTTTGTTTAAACAGTCTAAGCAATTTAATTATATGTTAAAGTTTTTTTAAAAAAATTTTATTATGAACATTTTGGGGATTTAATGTAAAATAGTCGATTAAAAAATATTTATAGAATTTACATTAAAACACTAAAAGATTTTTCTCAAATATAAGTTTACATCTAGTAGTAAAGGATTATTAACGTGATATCTCTATCAGTTTGAATTTTATTTATGAGTTTGATTAGTGACTATTTTTACATTGGTAATTTCTATTACTTAAAATTTAGTTTTAATTTAATATGGAGTGGCATTTTAACGCAATATTAGAGATCATACTCCATCATATATTGTAAACATATCTATGTAAATTTCATACACATACGTTCTTTCACATTTGCAGTCACTTATACAGGTACACGTGTATTCACATACATGGGCAATTTCATATATCTTCTCAGATGTTCTCGTATACTTCCACATATATATATATATAGGGGTGCAACTAGATTTCCCTAAAAAATCTTCTCTAAGAAAGAAATTAGGTAATGAAATATTTAGATTTTTGATGATTGAATACTAAAGTCATTACCTAATTTCTTAGCTCTGATTTACATTGAGCTCTCTGGATTTTATCCTCCTTGTGTCTACCCATACGGATTACCTAGTTCTTCGTAAACTAAATAACTATATATATATATATATATATATATATATATATATATGTATATATATATATATATATATATATACCATGAAACAGCCTGTCGCCTCTGAGTGTTCACTCCAATGTTCACTTATATATATATATATATATATATATATATATATATATATATATATAATTTTAGGGTATGCTATACATATATATATATATATATATATATATATATATATATATATATATATATATATATATATATATATATATGGAGTAAAGTATGAGTATCTAGTATAGAACGTATGTAAAATAAAAGTGAAGACAACAGCCAGAGGCGACAGTCTGTTACATGCTAAACGCAATCGTCAGGTCATTATTGTTTTTTCTCGAATTTTTATATATTCAGGTCAGTGGTGCATTGTGGGTAGTCTATTGTATTTTTCGAACGCTTATTTTGGTTGTGCTTCGAATTATTCTCGGAGCTATTGTGGTTCCGAGTAGCTCAAAGGCTATCTTTCAGCTATTTATAGTGCTGTTAGTTAACATTTTATTTTTTATTGATTACACACACACACACACACACATATATATATATATATATATATATATATATATATATATATATATATATATATATATATACAGGGTGGCAATAAAGTCACTATAAAATTACTTACAATAACAATTAAGACAAAACAATTAATCAACAGTCCACAAATTTATTAGTAAAATGGTTCTGGTTAATTCTCGCCAATACCAATAAAATGCTTGGTAAACAATAGTAAATGAATTAACGATACTGTTCGAACTACGATCCACCTGCTTCAAGGCTTTGCTTTTTATCGTAAGTAACTGTATAGTGATTTTATTGCTTCCCAATATATATGTATATATATATATATATATATATATATATATATATATATATATATATATATATATATATATATATATATATATATACGAAATGATTGTGTTTCTGTAATATATATATATATATATATATATATATATATATATATATAGAGAGAGAGAGAGAGAGAGAGAGAGAGAAAGAGACAAGTTTGATTAAAGACAGCTGAAAAAGTTTGTCTCTTTAATTTTTTATTATATTTTTTCCTAATTTTAGCATAAGGTATTGAGTCATGTGCTCGAATTTGTGGATAAAGTGGCCATAGTTCATATATTGTTATTTTTGTTCAAGTACTTTCGACTTTCGTGGTCATTATCAAAGACCAATGTGAGGGTCTTCTTTGTGTAGTTAAATGTTTGAAATGGTATAGCGTGTCGTCATGTGTAACGGCTATTTTGAACGAGGCCGCGCAAAAGAATGCTTTATATATATATATATATATATATATATATATATATATATATATATATATATATATATATATATATACATATATATAGGATCAAATCCATTTCGTCCATTTACGTAATAATACTCTTGGTATAGGTATTATAGACTGGGTTCTATAGCCTTGGATGGCAACTGGTCTAGGAGAAGGACAACTTTGAAATCAAAACCTGCGGAGGTTCGTTTGCGGACCTTGTGGCATGTGCGGTTGCTCGGTCTCACGCTGTCCGCTGATCTGAGATGGAACAAATACATCGAGTCAGTTGCATCATCCACCGCAAGGAAAGTTGGTTCCCTGTGCCGAGCCAGGAAATTTTTCTCCCCGGAATCGATCCTCCAAATCTATAAATCGACCATTCGCCCTTGCATGGAGTATTGCTGCCATATATGGTCTGGAGCCCCTGCTGTTTGCCTCAGGGTTCTTGATAAGATCCAGAGACGGATATGCAATGTAATTGGCCCTGATCTGTCATATCGTCTGCAGTCGCTCTCTCACAGACGCGACGTTGCCTCGCTCTCTCTTTTTTACAAATACTTTCACGGTAATTGCTCCGATGAGCTGCTTTCGCTTGTCCCTAGGCCTCATGAATTTAAACGTCCTACGAGGCTGGAATCCCGTTCCCACCCCTTCACCGTTGAAACTGTTAGATGTAGACGTCTCTTCTACTCCAATAGCTTCATGTCT
>OZ038493.1:6854270-6914270 GCA_964036315.1 Acanthosepion esculentum
TATATATATATATATATATATATATATATATATATATATATATATATATATATATATATATATATATATATACATACATACATACATGCATATACACGGTGTCAATAAAAATCGTGTGCGCTTTAAAAAAAATTATAACTTAATTAGTATTTGAGATAGAAATAATCTGTAAAATTGTTATAAAGTTTAATGTACTTAGTTTTAAGTATAGCTAAAATAACTGATTTCAGGCATTACTGTAAATCAGTTGACAAATGTTTTCCGTGAACTGCAAAATCGTATTACCCTTTGTATTCCTAATGATGGAGGACATGTGGAAACTTAAAAAAAATTTCAATAAAAATTTCAAAATATAGATTTACATCTTTCTAATCCTTTTTACGAATTATTTCTATCGCAAATATAAATAAAGTTATACACTTTTTAAAGTGCACACAAACTTTATGAACACCCTGTATACATACATATTTATATATATATATATATATATATATATATATATATATATATATATATATAAATATATATATATATAGAGATAGAGAGAGAGAGAGATATTGATAGAGAGAGAGAGAGAGAATTCTTTGTGAATACGCGTTTCGTACGATTTCACAAATTCACAACTATCAATGAAATTAATTTTTTGTCTCAGCAATTCATCCCTCAAGATGATATTGAAATGACCGAAACTACTTCCTTAATCAGTTTTTTAACAATACTAAGAAATTGATAGGTGTATTTGAGAGGATTAATATAAAATAAACATAGATATTCATTCAAGCATGTTTGGTTAAATAATTTTAACGATGACGAGAAGGCTTAAGATTCAATTCAACGATCATATTTAAATTTCAGAACATTTAAATAAACACTGATATCCACATTAACATATTTCGATCAGATATTAGTGGAAAATACATCAGTGTTTCATGAAGATAATAATAAGCAAATACTTAAAATTCTGGTAGCTCTTTATATAAGAAAATTGCGGCCCAAAATAAATAAATTCAGCTACGAATATACCAACATGTATACCAAGTCCTTAAATGTTTGTAGCAGCAAAGTGTTGAATAAATATACTAAATTAAAATACTACAATTAAAACATCTTATAAAATATCATATAAATTAGAAGTAAAACTAAAATACATAGACATAATACGTCTAAATTTTTTACCCAAACAAGCTTGAATATGTATATATATATGTCATATATATATATATATATATATATATATATATATATATATATATATATATATATATATATATGTCATATATATATATATAGAGAGAGATAGATAGATAGATAGATAGATAGATAATATTAGTAGCCATTATACATACATATATATATATATATATATATATATATATATATATATATATATATATATATATAATATCTATATAAATCTCTCTCTCTCTCTCTATATATATATATATATATATATATAAATCTGTATAAATAAATTTCAAAGAGGATAGAATCCAGGTAGAACTTAATGTCCAAGACAGAGTAATAATATAATAAAAAAAGGCTCAAACACTAATATTCCATGGTTATACCGATCCAATTCATCAGACCTACAAATTCAAAAAGAAATCGGAAAATATAACTCTTTGTATGTCTGATGAATTGAATCGTGATTACGATTCCAATGTAATAAATTATAACCATGGAATATTAGTGTTTAAGATTTGTTATTATATATATATATATATATATATATATATATATATATATATATATATATATATATATATATATATATATATATATATATGACATTCGTACTGTTTGACTGTATTACAGCTCTCCAGTGCGACTAGATGTCTGGAAGCCTCAAGCCAGAATCGAAAGCTGATCGATTTGGTGTCAGTCGGAGTTTCTACCCCTAAGTCATCAGCACTCCGCAGAGAGAAGTTGGTAATTCTACCGTATTGTTTTTCGAATGTAAACGAACGTCAGTCAGCCAGAGGGCTTGTATTCATTTTGCCGAAGAGCTTTGTGTTTTAGCGTAGGCGTCTTGTGTTTGTAGAATTAGGCTGTCTCTCAAGAGAGCTCAGTTGAAATATTTTTGCAAGAGCTTAATTATGTCATTCGTAGACAGTACTGTTTCGCTGTATCACAGCTCCCCAGTGCGACTAGACGCCCAAAAGCTTCAAGCCAGGATCAAAACCGATTTGTTAAATTCACATTTGCATTGTATTTGTGTAATATTTTAACATGATATTGTACATCGGGATCAAAATTGTGGATAATCTGTACGAATTTCTGTTCAGTTTCTTCAAGTGATTTTGACCGACTCAGTAACCAATAACTGTGTAGTATCAGTGTAAGAAGATTTTGTGGCTCGTAATACGAATGGCCGGCACAGAAGCCACACGTCTCCCGACCCCCTACCTCGATCCCAAACATGACTCATAATATAGATCTGCACCCGGATATACCCTATTTTCGTTTTTTTTTTCAACTTGATCTCCAAAAATCCGTTATCATATCATTTACTTCACATTCCCTTTCGGTTGAAATGAGCACTAACTTTGACCGCAAGAGACCGAATTTCAAAAGGAATCATTTGCTGCTCCATCAGACAGAAGCTACTGAGATTGAAATAAACGTAGCTATCCATAGTATCCTATTTTTTATTTTTTGGTTTTCTATACTTGAAATAGAAAACCGGAATTGGATCAAATAAATTGCTCCATTAAAATAAATCAAAATTTAAACAATATATATATATATATATATATATATATAATTACACGGGGTACCTCGGTGTAGTGTAATGATTAGCAAGCTTACGACTGGAGAGTGAGTTCGATCCTCACTGGTTCCCCCATACTTTCGGCATTGTGCCACATCTAATCTAAGCTTACAAAATCAGTATATATAATTTCACAAGTTTTTTTGGATATCTAGTATCTATTTTTTTCATTATTTGCAACAGGTTTATTATTGGAAGCACAGAAATCTTACAAAAATGGAAATAAAAGACTCAGTATTCTAAGAATAAGTTTGTTGTTTGGTTGATTTTGTTTAGCGGCATATCAACCTCTATGGCTTATTTAATGCTGAACTAGAAATGTTTTGCACGCATTTTGTTTTTATAAAATAATGGTTTTAGTGATACAACGCTTACTAATTAACCCATAGGTGAGAAGGGGAAGAGGTGGAATCATATCTTTCGAAAGATTATTTGTGTGCCATTGAATATACCGAATCCAAATGGAACTGGAACTCGACTCTCCGATTAACAATTTTGAAATAATTACACCACCCGCATATCCAAGCTTACAGGTACCTTCCTGGTACACCCAAGTGGTTACCCATCTAACTACTGATAAGGTTTCCTTAACTTCGGTAAACGTACGGGAACCGATGTTTCAACGTGATGGCCCTAAAATTAAGATGTTAGCCTCGCATTGAATCTAAGCTTAGTAAATATCATTCCAAAGATGACTATTATTGAATTCATTAATAACACAGAAAGTTATTAAGTGATACAACGGACAAAAACTTGTGGAGAATCATAATCATCAACGTCCCGAAAGGACACAACGCATAGAAAATGATTTAGAAGGTAACTTGTAGAAATCGAAAATTAAACACTTGTACAAATTGAAACAATTTCTGGCTTTTAAGAATATTTAGAGTTAGAGGTGTATATTTACTAAATATGCAAACAAAACACGAAATATTGTCAGTCCCTTGAAGATCTAAATGTAAAATATTTTGTTTTTATCTGTGTTTACCGTCCTGGGTATGACGATAAACTACATCCGCGTCCTGGGTATGACGATAAACTAAGTCTAACAGCAAGGCCTCTGATCGTGAGATTTTGAGGAGAGTGGAACCACCTCTTAATTCCTGGTGTTTCCAGGTCCACCCTGACCCGAGGTGGTGGCCCCTGTTAGGGTCCCAGCTATGTGCAAATAGGTAACCCCCAAACTTGTGTAAAAATAGATTTTAATACCAGAAATACTTTGTTATAAAAAAGATTATTACCAGCAATCATTTTTGAAGGAAAAATTATTATCATTAATACTTAAAAACATTAAGAGCAATACAAACAGCTATACATTCTTTGGAAAAAAATATGACCAGCTCTAGATTTCTTCAAGGAAAAATATTTCCAGAAATAGATTTTTGAAGAAAAACATATAATCAGAAATAAAAATGTTGTTTGCTTTAAATAACCCATTGAGGTTGATATGATGTAAGACAAAACAAACCAAACCAAACTTATCTCTGTTTAAAGAGTTTGTCATCTATGAAAAATCTTCAAAGGGGCCACTAACTCTACCCCGCCCCCAGCTAAGACCTTCGATCTATGCCAACGATATATGAGTGCCCTTCCTAAACCCGTGATGACCAGAGATTCGTAGCTGATCTCTCATTCGATTTACCTCTAACATCCCAGTTTGGGGAACACTAACTGGTTACGTTTAATGTTTCGTAAACCAAACTTCATCGCAGATCGGAACCCGATGAATGGATTTCCACTAGAGGAAGCCGTGTGCATTGAGCGACGATTGGTCTTTAAACTCAAGTGAATGTCGTACATATGAGATATCGCTAAAGATGCAGCAAAATGTTTAATCCGTACCTGTTTCTTCGTGCTCTCCTCCAGCTTTACAAGAAAGAGACCAGACCTAAAATGAGGGATTGTTATCATATTTGTGCAGGAGCTGCTCAGTCCTCACTTTCCAGTTTTGATTGAGTTCAAAAGCGTCTCCAAATCCTTGTGGGTGACAAATTATTTTCTACCCAGCATCATTTCTCATATGGACAGGATGTTGCAAGCCTCTCACTTTCTACTGCTACTTCCATGGAAAATGCTCAGATGAACTGCATTCCTCAGTTCCACCAGTTATAACCGTCATGGCTAGGGCCTCACCATGCCACGCCCATTAAAGAGAACTACCCTCATTCCTTCCATATACCATTAGTGAGATGTAAGTTCCACTTAAGCAGCTTCTTCTCACAAACCACTGCTCTATGGAAGCAACTCCCAAGAAGATACTTCCCCGACCACTAGAATCTTGTTCTAGTCTAGGGTTAACCATTATCTTCCCCACCAATTCGCATAAACTGTGACTCTTACTCTGTAACCCTATATCTAGGTACATACAATCCATTGGTAAAAGTGCAGGTAAAATGGTTGGCTCCCTGTACTGCTCCAGTAACTACCCTACTCCTTATGCTATCATATACCTTAACAAGAACCAGATTAGACCTAAAATGAGCGATTGTTGTCATATTTGGACAGGAGCTGCTCAGTCCTCATTTTCCATTTTCAAAAGAGTCCAAAAGCGTCTCCGCATCCTTGTGGGTGACAAGGTATTTTCCAACCTGCAACCCCTCTCTTCCTGCTCTATCGTTATTTCCATCGAAAGAGCTCGGACGGACAACATTCCTTGGTTTCGCTATTTCTAACCTTCATGACTAGGACCCACCATGCAACACGCATTGTAGCAAATCACCTTCGTTTTCTCTGTATTACATTCGTGAAAAGTAAGTTCCTCTTGAGAAGCTGCGAACCACTGCTCTAGATGATGATAAGATGATGCTTCTCGAATCACAACAATCTTAACCTGTTCAAGTGTAGGGTTAACCGCTATCTTCTCCACCTATCCGCATAAAGCACACCTCTTGCTCTTATAGCTCCCATAACAACCGCCTTCAATAACGTTCTAGCTTGAACGGCCCCTGGGCTTTGTATATGATGAACATTAGTAACAAAAATACTTGAATTTTGACACGCAAGATTTTGTTTACGTTCAAAGCGTGTATGGCTGTGTATCAGCAGCAGTAGTAGCCGTAGTACAGCAAAAAAAACTTTCGACTACCGATAATGTAAGTTTAGCAATCATTTTATATCATGTAAATAATAAAATGGAAGGGAATAATATATTTCAAAATAATCCACACATTGAATATTCCTGCGACATCTGATCTGGTGCTAAGTATTTAGAGATTCAATTTCGATAAAATCCAAAGAAAAATCTGCAATGTTATCGGTCTTGACCTGATATCTGGGCTTCATCCACTTTCCGCCTTCGTATCGTAGCTTCCTAGTGACTTTTCTATAAATATTTTCATGATAATTGTTCTGGTTAGTTTTCCTCTTTGGTTCCTAGACTTTAAGAATTTAATCACAGTAATAGATCAGCAATTAATTTGGCTGTCGGAATGGCTGCCTGTTCTATGCTATCCGTTTCTTCTCTCGTATTTGCCGCTTGTGGAAATCTCTTCTAGCTTCTTGTGTTCCAGTCAACTTTGATCTTCAAAAATTTAAAGGCAATGTCGATCGATATCTTCTGTCTTTTTAATTTCTTTATTTTTTCTCTCCTTACCAATGTTTTTTATAACTCATATTCTTTCATACTGTGGCATTATTACCTTGCTTGGCGTGAAATAAGAAATAAAGAAAATACCATTCAGAATTTGATAAAGCCAAAACCGAGTAATCGGTAATTTACGAAACCTATGACAATGAGAGTGTATAATTAAGATTAGTTGTCGAAATGTTTAGAAAAATAATCGGCTCAAAACGGAGCCAAAAGATTTAGAATTAATTCTCTAAGTTTACATTGTTTGAAAAATATATTTTGTTGGTTTTCTAATAAATAATTTAAAATGGAAACGCGGTTAACATTTGCAATTATTTGATCTTTCAATTATTCTAAAGTAGACGCAAAATGTAATGTCCTGTTTTCGAGGGCTCTCATGAGTCAACGAGTTTAAATTCGAAAATTCAATTTTCTCTTTGTCTGGAGCCTGTATTTTACACAAAAATTGGCAACATTATTTTTGTAGGAAATAACATGAGTTTTGTTTCTTGTACACCCGAATCTTAGTGGCTTCCTCAGCAGGTTTCTTACCCATCCGCCATATTTACCAGTTATTGGAAATGTAGATTAATGTTTATTTTGGCCTTTGCAGAAGAATCTTAGCAAAAGGAAAAAATTGAATTTCTCTGGAAGACTAAAAAATGCAGCAAGATTATTTTTTTCTTCGGAAAACTGTGAGGACGAAATAAACAGGTTTCCTCAAGATGGCAGGTGATAAAGAACAAAAACCCAGTAAATACGTATTTCAATAATGTTCATATCGAAAATAAATGTTTGTCTATTCCAGACCCCTATTTTTGTGGAACTGCAATCATTTGATTGTCTTTTTCATGAACTCAAACAAATGAAAGTTTAAAATTAGAACACAAAATGTCATCTTGCAACAAGTACACTTTGATCCTACGTAGAGTCAATAAGTATTCTGGGAAGACAATGTAGACTTTTGAATTCGGAATACTTTGATGGGGAACGCATGTTAAAAAATCATCGTAGCCACAACGATTAACTTGAAAATAATTATTATATAGCAAAGTCCTTCGTGCGTGCTTGCAAAATCACTATCACAACGATTACAGTTAGATTAAGTTTGTCTTTACAATCCCCCCCTGAGGATGATCTTGGAAGAAAGTGTGTGTGTGTGTGTGTGTGTGTGTGTGTGTGTGTGTGTGTGTGTGTGTGTGTTTTGTACAATAAACAATATTAAAAAATTAAAATCTTCAGACACACTGGGTTATATATTAATATTTTTCGTTTTTATTATTTCAGTTAGATTCCTCGACTAGTTTCGGCCAGCATGGTCATCATCAGGAGAAAAAATATTGCTTGTTAGTAGCAGCGAACTACAGAAATGAATGTCTTGATGGAGAAAATGAACTTTATCTGTAGTTTTCATTTGTTTTCTGTTTTTTTTTTGAATTTTGGTCAGGCTTGTATTGGTCAAACAGTCTCTTGTAAGTTGTTATTTAAGATAAGGGCTGGATGGATTCATGCTGTTCTGAATTCTCTGAATGTTCTTGGGGTAGGTTCTGGTGGGTTATACACTCTTGGACGAGTATCACCACCATAATTAGCAGTAGCAAGTAATAACCTCCCTCATCGTCACTGAGACCCGCTTGACCAGATTTATGTTGCATGCGTTGCATCATAAAATGTCCGGGTTCGATTCTCGGATGTGGATGCTCACTGTTGATTAGTCCTAAAAAAGGACGAAACGGCCGTCCAGTGCTTTTGGAGGATTCTTGTTCCAGACTCGATCAATTATTATGTGAATTTATACATATATATATATATATATATATATATATATATATATATATATATATATACATATATATATATATATATATATATATATACATATATATATACATATATATATATATATATATAGTTTACGAAAAACTAGGTAATCCGTATGGGTAGACCCAAGGAGGATAAAATCCAGAGAGCTCAATGTAAATCAGAGCTGATAATTTAAATAAAAACAGACCACTTTAAGTTTCCATGTAATAAATTATTACACCACAGCCGTGTATTTCACCATGGTCCTTTAAAAGGGCTGTGGTGAAATAATTTATTACATGGAACCTTAAAGTGGTCTGTTTTTATTTAATATATATATACATATATATATATATATATGTATATAGTTTCATTAAAAACTGTCAGGGTTAGTTCTGAGATTAAGTTTTTTATTTAATTTTTTGTATTCATATACGTGTTGGCTATTCTGGATATAAAGTGTGTAAAAATTTCTATATATTAATTTATAGATTCTATATAGGCTAATAGAATAGCCGAAAGCCTACTGATGTATATGACATTTGTACAATTTTAAATTTCTATCACTATTATAGCCCCCATATATATATATATATATATATATATATATATATATATATATATATATATATATATATATATATATATATATATATATACTCTGGACACTTGTAAAGTAATACCAATTTTGGAGATCGAATGAAATGCCGCAAAAAACAAATTTATTAATATTGATAAAATGCCACTTGAAACATATTCTTTGTTTTGCATAACGACTGAACGAACGAACGAACGAAAGAAGGAAAGAAAGAAAGAAAGAACGAAAGAAGGAAAGAAAGAAAGAAGAAAGAAAGAAAAAGGAAAGAAAGAAAAAAGAAAAAATAAGGAAAGAAAGAAAAAAGTAAGAAAAAAGAAAGAAAGAAAGAAGAAGGTACGGCAAGGAGAACAAAGTGTAAGGTACGGAGAAAATTAAGAAAGACTATGAACGGTGAAGAATCAAGAAAGAAAAGTTCATGTAAAACGATGGAATATAATCATGAAAAGAATGAAAGAACGGGAAAGAGTGAACAAAAAGAATAAAAACGAGGAGAAAAAGAAAATGAATGAAAGAAAAGAATTTGAAAAATTAGAGAGTTTAAAAGTTAAGCAAAATGTTTAGAATGAAGATTGATGGGTGAATTGAGAGGAAATAATTGGTAAGAATTGTAAAAAAGAAAGAAAGGAAGGAAGGAAGAAAGAAAAATTAATGAGTGAATAAATAAAATAAATTGGGAAAATGATAGTAAAATAGTAATATTAAGAAAGATAACAAAACGCGAGAAAGAAAGAAAGAAAGAAACGAAGAAAGGAAAAAGAAAGAAAGAAAAAGGAAGAAATAAAGGAAGAAAGAAAAAAGAAAGGAAGAAAGAAAGCAAGATTGAAAGAAAGAAAGAAAGAAAGAAAGAAAGGAAGAAAGAAAAGAAAGAAAGAAAGATGGAAGGAAGGAAGGAAGGATTTATTAATGAAGAAAAAAGATGGTGGCCGTGTTAAAGAGGGAATATGTGACAGAATAAACAATAGAGAAGAAGATAATAATGATAAAGTATATGAAAAAAAAGAAAGACAGAAGAAAAAAGCAAGAAGAAAGAAAATGGCTAAATACCCCCCCCCCCAAAAAAAAACAAACAAAGAATTCAAATTACAAATCGTATGAAGTAAATCAATAAACTAGCTTGCATATTATTTGATAAGAACTAAACAACTAAAGCAAAGAATTTGCTGAAGGAAAAAAATATCGACCAAGGAGAAAGGATTAAGAAAATGTCTGAAAGCCATGGGGTCGGGGAGAAAGAACAAAATCTAGAGACAACTGGCGAATGCTCTGCTGCGCTTTCATGCTTTATCCAAAACAATTAGAATGTCACTCTGAAGAGAGAACATACTGTAAACGATGTAATGGCTTTTAGCTTCTTGTGCGCAGGCGCAGATTGATCATCCACGCTATTGTACATGCATTTTCCTATTTTCACTAATTGGATTTGACTGATCCTCACAACTGTCGAAACCAGCATCACAAATGCCAGTATCAAGACATAACATGTATTTGCAGATTATCGATATTATAATTCCTTTTGTAACTTGCGATTTCTTCTTCAAAATACGAATAAATATATTTACAAGGAATATCAGGATTTTCTACCAGAGAAAGATTTTGGTTCCAAATGCGATTTAGCTCGAACAAAAGATGACGTTTGGGGCGCGGATATCGAGAGGAATAACTTTTCATTTTTGTTTGTTTGTTTCTGTATCTCTTGGTCTTTTACCTACGTTTCTTTCCTGCATTCTTTCTTTTTATTTTCCTTATTTTTTTCTTTTTGCGTCGTTCTTCTAGTTTTATAGTTCCTTAACAGTTTTCAAAATCTCCTTTTTTTACCTCCACTTTCTTTTTTCCTTTATTTCTCTTTTCTTTCTCTCATTTTTTCCCTTTATCCTCATCATTTTTCAAGAAAGTCTTTCCTATTTTTTTTATTTTTTCTCTTTTTCTTCATTTTTTCAAATTTTTTTCCTTTTTTCATTTGATTTTATCCTTTCTTTCTTTCTTTTTTTATTTCTTTCTTTCCTTCTTTTTCTGTCTTTATTTTCTTACTTTCTTTCCCTTATGCTTAGGTATTTTATTTCTAATCTTTATTTTTTTTATTTTCTCATCAGTTTTCAAATGTTTTATTTCTCTCTTTCTTTCACTGGTTACAGAATATTGTATATATATTTGGGCATTTCATATTGTATATATGTTTGCATTGGTGTAATGTTTGTAATCTTTCTTTCTTTTTTTTCTATATCCCTTTCTTTCTTGCTTTCTTTCGTCTTTTGCACTTTCTTTTATTTTTTTTCCTTCCTATTCATCATTTTTCAGGCAAATTTTCTTTCTTTATTCTTTTTTGATTTTCTATTTTGTGTCTTTTCTTTGCTTTTACCCTTCATTTTGTTTCGATTTTTTCCTGATTTTTATTTATCTGTGGCTTCGCATCATAACTGCATTTTCTTTCATTCATATGCTTGAGTGCTTCCTTAGTTCTTTCATGTCAACAACATTTGAGTTTGGGTTGATCTCAAGCAGATTATAAAGTTTACGTTCAAATTACATTCCGAGAACCGGTATTCGTTTGACCATCGGACTGAATCAGGGTTTAGCCTGACCAGTACTTGGAAGAATGGACGCTGGGTATTATCCATTATTAGAAAGTGTTTGTGTCTTTTCACAAAAAAATATGTATAAACAGTAATTTATTTACATTATTCTGACTGTTGTCCTCATCTTTGTCGCCATATTTATTACAACATTTCGACCGTTGTACGCTCCGGCCTTCTTCAGGTTGTTTGACCTGGCATCTCCGTCTACAGTTACTTTCACAAAGAATATCAAAGTAAATGCGACATGGCATCTGCTCGTTATTCCCACCACAAAAAAAGATATTCCAGAAATTTTTTCCTCATTGAAAACGGCATGGTATAAAGTGTGTGGCTTCCGAAGGTGATTACTACTACTGGCGATATGATATGTGGTTTTGATTTTTATAGCACCTGTCCCGATACCGTTTGATCAGACCTCGTTTATCAAAATATAAGCAGGTATTCTGTGTCAGGGGATGTGCAGCTGGCGAGATGATTATCAGTTCAGAAAATGGAATGGAAGTGTCGAGATCAAATTCCTGTCTAGTCTGTTGCATTCAATCTCACCTCTTCTCAAAGACATACATTAATGTAATTTCACTTAGCGAATTATGAGTTAAATTACAGTGTAAATGACTTTTTTTGGCTTTGAGTGGCCACTGGTGTAGGTGAAAGGCTACCCTGGTTACAAATTCAAATAGAAGGCAGCAATAATCCAGCTTAATACCTTTCTCAAGAAATCGTGGCAATTCATAGAAAACGGATGTGTAGGGCCATTGCATTTTGAATCGGCATATTTCAAACGAGGGCAAAATAAGCAAAACCTACCTCAGCCGAAATTTGGAGGTTTTCTTATGCAGCGTTCCTTTCTCTGTATTTTCTGTTTTAATTTTGTTACAAGCGTTTGTACAGGGTTTCTCATTTGTTTGAGGGCATTTGTATGGATTTAGTTATACGTATACAAGTTATGAAATAAAAGCTTTATCTGAGAAAAGAATTGACATGAAGAAACTTGAGATGCATATACAGGGTGACCAAAAAAAACGAGAACTTTTTAACAATCCAATAAAACCAAGAGTGATGGAAGAAAAATATTTAATTCATAGTAATTGAAACCTTAAAACATGACATTTAAGAAACAATGATGGAATTTTCATTTTTTTAAAATTACGTCCTGTAGATGGCGTCCTCCTGTACGAATTCTTGAAATCTGCTGTTGAGAATGACTGATGCAACATCTCAGCTAGGATACTGTGAATTTCATTCCCGTTACTAAAATGGCGAAATGTTTACTTGCTCAAGGTCACTGTCTTGCAGTATTGCCACTTGCTCATGTCTGGCAATACGCACTTCAAAAACTCCCGTTTTTTGGGTCACCCTATACTTGAAATAAACTTAATGCATCCAATGAATTCACCATTAGCATTGATAACTGCTTCAATACAAGATCTGAGACGTTTACATGGCCGAATCAAATTATCTTGATCTATTTTGAACATTGTTCTAATTATGTCGAACTTCTGAGATTGTATAACTTTATGGAGTGGTTGATTGATTTACCTCTCGACTACGCCCCATATGTAGTAGTCAAATTGGTTCAGGCCTGAAGAATTAATAGGCCATATGTTTGAGGCGACATATTTGTGGAGATTGTAACTCATATATTCTTAAGTCTTTTCGGCCTTATAAGGCTGTGTAATGTCTTGTTGATATTCCTTTACTCAAGATCTCTATCCAAGACCTTAGAACCCTCTCCAACACCTCCTGATAGTCAGAAGCATTGACTTTTAAGCCCTGATGAAATAAGTGAAGAGGAACGACATCTGCCTAGTTGCTTACGACTTCCAGTGTTAGATTATTTTGGGTACTTAAGTAACTAGTGAGCCAACCCAAATAACTTGACTCACTTTATAGTTCCCAAATAGAAGGTTAACCAATCAGGAGACATGAAATATTCAATCCGTCGTGTATAAAGGCGGCCATTTTGATTACTCTCTCCGAATATCCAGTGCCAACCTGTCAGGCGAAAGAACAGAAGGAAGAACTACGCACTGCTACTTTATCGGGATATCCACTACTAACCTGAACTACGCTTCCCTACTGTCTTCGAAATATTCACTGCCAATTTCTGGATTCTATACTCAAAGACTACCGTCATCATGAACAACATCCAGAACCATACCATTTTCCCTAATCTTTGTGTGCATGACTGTTTCAATTCCCGTAGTGTCTCTACAAAACTATCTGCTATTCCTACGGTTCGCCTCTTTAACCTGCTCAAAGATTTACTCATCAGGGACAAAAGCAAAGCAACCCAGACTCTGGATGATTCAACTTGCTCGACAAGCATTTTGCGAGGATCAGACGGTTATCTTTTGTCTTTGTGGATGTGAATTGGTCGCTCCACATCACATATGACTTTTATCGAAAGTCATCAGGCAAACGTCTTTCGATAGATTTCATTAAAAGAATGTCTACATTAGCAATGGCGTTAATTGATTTCTGGGATTATTATCGACAATTTACTGCATCTTTCATACAAATTTGAGTGGTATGATGGAATTAGGACAATCAGTCGGATTTTTACCTTTGGCTGATATCGTAGAATCTTCGTCAGCGGCTTTCTGCTCTATGCGAACTTTGACAACAAACGCGCAACTTTCAGGAAACGACACATTTTGAAATCACATTTCTCTGCCTTATAGTGTTTGCCTTTTCATTTACTTTTCATTAGTTTAATGTTTGTAATCATTTGTCCCAAAAGAAATGATAATCAGAACAAGTTAAAACTATTACAAACGTCTCCTTAAAGAACAGAATAACCCTGTATATGAGGCTCGCTAAAAAAAGTGATGTTTTGTCTTACAATCGATTTAATAATGATGGGTGGGCTGTTATCGGGGTGCCTAGTCACGAACCCAAAGAGATGAAAGTCTAAAGATGCCATATCAGCAGTATAGCGTGAATGAACCAATATTATCCGTTATATGGATTGGGGTTGTTTTTCATTGAAGTTGCTCTGAAGCCTTAACTTTGGATGTTGCCAATGCTGAAAATGAAGCTTAGCTCAACTAAACCTTGTTTTGAGTTTAGAGAATGAGATCATTCTGGAGTTCGAATCGAGAGTGGTGCTTTTGGTCCCAAAACAAAGTCTTAGACTGAGTTTCTTTTGGTTTCTTACTTGTAATGGTGAACTCCGGTTTCATCTCCTGTGATCGTCCTGCTTGTGAACTTGCTATGTTGTACACCCGCAGAAGCTCTTGAGAAATTTTCCCATTTATAGTCTCTAAGTATTATGGAAACTAGAATTGTGCAACAATTTGAGAAGCCGAAATAGTGATGTGCTTTAACCATTACTAAGTTCTTAAATTCTGATTTTGTCACTTTTAATGAGAGTATCAATCTGTTTGGTCTTATCCACATTCACATCGGCAATTTGCCTGTCACTGAAATCAGTCCCATCCTTCTATTTAGCTCAGTAATTTAATTACATCAGGTTCAGCCTTTCTATACGCATTTGTTCATCACCAGTGAATGTTTTATGCGATTTCTCCTCCCAGAAACAAAAACCTTCATGACAGCTCTTAGCTTTCTATGTGAGATCCGAGATTAAAAAGCATTATGAGTAAGAAAAGAAAGTGTATATTTGAACTTGTCGGAACTTTATTGTTTTATATCTAAGAGGAAACTATGAATTATAAGATTTTCTAAATTATAGAAGGAATTTGTTTTTAAACAATTCTTGTATGCACAAGACGAAAGCAAACTAATGAATTTAAACTGTTTCGAACAATAATACTTTTAGATTCTTTTTGTATCCAGTCGTTGTGCAAATACGATGTTAACTGCGTCGTTAATTTATGTGCAGAATAGTTAAGTAATTTGAAGAGAAAGTCAGTAATCAAAAGACGACATTGCAATGTAGAACCTCTAAAGAATTATTAGGTTGGTGCAAAAATAATGTCGTTTTTTGAAGTTCAACTTATATATATGTAAAACGACATTATTTGTGCACCAACCTAATATTATAATCAAGGCACCCAGGCAGGAACATATCAAAGAATGCTTTCTCAGACAAACTTGCAAGGAATCTATCAACAGTTTGCATTCTTTAGGTATTTTTATGTTTTGCTTAATTTAGTACAGCGGCCCATTATTAAAGCAATAAGAAACGATATCCATTATATTTTGGGATATTCAGACAGTAATTACGTCATTTGCAGCTATGAAATATGATTCAACCAATCATAACAGAACTAATGTTGAATGTTTCAATTTTTCTTAATAAAACCAGCATTTCACTCTGTGCTAATACTGAGGGTTGATGTGATAATTACTGACGCCAGAAATTAGATTAATAGCGATTTGCAATTTTGAGCATTTAGTTTTAACGTTAATGTACAGAAATACCTAATTTCACCAGGTCTGTGCTTACAAACTGGCTTCGAATTTTACTATTCCAGGAAAAATCCAAAATAAACATTATTTACATTATTCGTACTGTTGTCCTCATCTTTGTCGCTATATTTATTACAACGTTTTGACCGTTGTACGTCCCGGCGCCTTCTTCAGGTGGTTGGAATGTCGAACTGAACACTTTATTTCGCTCACTGGGGTAGACTGTTCTAGTTTCACGTACCATGTTTAATGGATGTCAGTTATCAGTTATTTACTGTTAATTCCGCTCTACAAGTTCTCCACTGCCTTAACCGGGTATTGAACACACACTCTTTGGGTCCTGTCACTGAAATCCTTCAGGACATCTGTGTATGAATTTCTGGCTATTATAAACCTAATGTCTCAGCCAACATTTTTTTACCAGTGCTGATATTGCAATTTTTTACTGTTTTTTTCATTACACATTTTTACCAGAGCTCATAGTGCGATTTTCGTTGTTATTATCACTTTTCTCTGGCATTCCTTATTACTGGTTCCCATATTGTATTCATTTCTATGCTTGGTCAGCTCAGGAGATTTTCGTGGCCTAGCATATAAATAAACATGATATATATATTTTTATATTAGATACATTGATGGAAAATATATTCAAACAAGATTTCTAATCATGAATCAACACAAGCAGAGTATGCAATTATTTTACTGTATTCGATAAGTAAAATAACTACAAAAAGTCTAATCAATAAATAAGATCTTACACCATCTGTTAGGTCACATTTAATAATAACGAAAATAGATTAAAGTGTATATATCAACATAATACTGATGAGCACATGTGATCAGACAAAATGTTTTAAAATTGCATTTCTACTGAAAATCGTACTAAAACTACCGCAATGTATAATAAATCACATCAAAATAAAGCTAAATGCTTCAGTATAATGTCCCTTTGAACTAAATGAATATCTTATTTGATGGCACAACACTTTAGTAATACTGTACTTGTGCCTTGCTTCCTGTTCATATACAATTTACGACGCATCATTCGTTAATTTAAATGCTCTTTCCACACCTTGCAAATGTGCAGGTTAATTTCGCCAACTTTAACGTCGTTACATTAATTAAGTTCATTTGCAGTTCATTGTTGGTAAACAAAAAAACCTTCTGCAAGCGTAGTTCCAAAAAAAGGTTAATCAAATTTGACCAGTGTCTCTCTATACGCAACAGATTAAGCAGCTACAGATCTTCATCTTTTTCAATCTCAATTACATAAATGGCTGAACCTAGGGGAAAAAATCCAGAAGTTGAATCGAAAACATCCCTTCTCTTTAGGTTGCAGTCGTAGGAAATAAATTTAACATTAGTTTTTATTTTATAATGTTGTTCTACGACAAATGATCAGTAGTCAAGTTCATGTCGTCTGAATCTTTACCCTACACCCATACTTACAGTATTTGCTTTCTTGCATTCCTTCTTTATACTGTAGGTTTCAACATTGTCCTCGATAAAATTATACTTTTTAATAAATTCCAGCTGTTGTATAACTTCCACACATACAGTAAGAGACAAATTATCCAATTGTAATTGTGCCAATATCTTATATTTATGAGATATTTTCAATCAACTGTAACTGAATCAATTCGTCATCTATAATCAAATCTTGAGTTCCCCCTCTCTCAAATTCGCCGAATATTCTAGATTCTCTTAATCTGAAGATACTGTATAATTCATGCATCGTGTTTCTCTTTGATGGACATAAATTCCATTTTTTCGCCATGACAAGTTTCTTCTTTTCGTAAATTTATTTTTATAATTTCTGTAAGTTCGACAGAAGTCAAATCCACCAATTCTTTTGGTTATGTCTTAACAGAAATTTTCATTGTAGATTCTCAACCTGCCGTAGCTCGGAGTAGGTCATTTATCATTTCTCCCCCTCTTACCTAGCTGTCTTTCAATTTTTCAGCCAGCGACCTGGTTGCAAAACACCGGATCCAAGTCTCGACAAATTCTGTTCGTCCAAGCGACTTAAACATCGACGCCATATTGTCGTATAGTGTTGTTTTACGTCACGTGATCAGTCCTCAAATTCCTGTCGTCTGACTCTTTATCCTACACTTTATTTATTCTATAACCAACATATGCAAATAGATAAAAATATCTTATTTGCCAACCGCATTATAGTTTTTATGTACTTTCTGGTAAAATGTAATTAGTTTCCAAACAGCGTAACATATATATAAGCCTTAACGAAGATTAGATTTGAGACATAAAAATGACTACTGAACTCTTATGTAGTAACAGCGCTCTTATATGGCAGTGAATTCAGGACAATCTACTCACAGATGAAAAAAGGACTCGATGCAACAGAAATGGAGTTCTACAGAAAGACGTTAAGAATACCATGGGCCGAACATGTCAGCAGCGACGAAGTTCTAGAGACAATGGCAACAAAAAGACACTGATGTTTAACACCAAGAAGAGACAGTTGACATTTCTTGGACACAAGGAATGTTTGGAAAATCTAATACTCACAGGACAGATTAAAGGTAAAAGAGCCAGAGGAAAGCAAAGCACTTCCTACCTGGCGAGTTTGGGCGAATGCTGGAGCAGGTTATGGGAGAGATAGTAAAAAGACAAAAGTTATTAAAGCTGCAAGTGACAAGAAATTGTGGAGATCCATGATCACCAAAGTCCTGAAGGGCCCGACACACAGAAGAAGAAGCTTTCAAATGATTGCTTCACTATTGATACATATTAAGCTTGGATTAGAAGACAAGAAGATTTGGGAGGCCTATGAAGATTGAACATATAGCGCCAGAGTCTCTGTAATCAGATGGACTCGATTACAAGCTAATCCGTTGCATTTTCCACGTGTTTCCATTTACTCTAAAACCTTGTCGATGCTCACATGTTCAATTCATTATATCATAAGCATCCTCATGTGGAACAACATTTCTGTGGCCTCAAGTCTCCTCTTCGTCTGTGAGAAGATTGTCCAGCATTTACTACCATACAGGATCAATGGTATCAAGTAACAGTTCAGTACCATTTTTTATATTTCTAACCATTTTTTTTGTTTCTTAATAATCTGCTTAGCTTATGGAATGCATTCTTGGCTATCAGAATGCTCGTTTCCGTCTTCTGTTTAAACAATTCCAGAATATTTAATATTTTTTGAATTAGCACAAGAAAAAAACAAAGTCAGCCTGAAAGAGACAACATAATGCATTTATTTAATTTTTTAATGAAGAATATAATGAGAAAAAAGCCTTCAAGAAGGGGTTTAAAAAAGGTTATTTGATGATATAAATATTACATTTATTTCATAAAATGACACTTTTCTTCGGGTTTTTCCTATAATTTTGATAGTCACTTCTTCAGAATTTTAAATTAACCGGACATATTTTTCAACTCCTGTTCCAATGCAATGACTGCGAGTCAAAAAGTAATGCCATTTGTTTTATTACATAAGAGATAAAGAAAACAATGAAACATATTGTACGAAACCAGATCAAAAAGTATCGGGACTGATGCTATAAAAAGAAAATTACAATACATATCAATTCTTCATTCAATTTTTCTTTGAAGTGGTCCACTCTAGAGCCACACACTTTGGCCAAGTTGTTTCTATTAATGGAAGTATTCCTGAAATTCCATTTTTGAGATTCCTAACAGCTGCCTTGTGACATTCTCTTGGATTTCCTTGGCATCTTGTTCCGTGCAAGTGAGGTTTGATTATTTTACAGCTAGGATCCGCCATGCTACTTCCACGGAATAGAATCATCCTCATTTCCTCCATGTTTCAAATATTAGGACAATAGTTTTCTCCAGACCCCAGAACAGTTACTTAGAGGAAGACTCTCCCAAATTGATATTCCCCTACTTAATGCAGAATAAAGTAATCTTCTTCTTCGCCTCCTCCTCTTCTTCTTCTTCATCGCCTCCTCCTCCTCCTCTTCTTCTTCGCCTCCTCCTCCTCTTCTTCTTCTTTCGTGCGTCAACAGGACGTTGGCGATCATTACACTCCACAATTTCCTTTCCTTTGTAGCCTTTAATAAGTTTTATCTCTCCTATACCCTGCCCCACCATCCATTCGTTCAAGCTTGCGAAGTAGGTTGAGCTTTGATTTTATCTGACTCTCTTCCCTTCAATCTGTCCTATGAGTATCAGATTTTCCAAGCCTTCTTTCCTTATTATATACTGTATAATTTTCAACTGTTTCTTCTTGATGTCAAGTAAGAGTGTCTTTTTTTGTCGCCATTTTTTCCAGAACTTCGTCGTTGCTAACAGCTTCGGTCCATGGCATTCTCAGCAACCTTCTGTACAGCCACATTTCTGTCGCTTCAAGGCTCTTCCTCATCTTTGAGGAGATTCTCCAGCAATCACTGCCAAACTGGAGGACAGATACTACATAAAAGTTCAATAGCCATTTCTTTGTTTCTAACATTTTTTCTCTTTCTTAATATTTTGCTCAGCTTTTGGAAGGCATCTTTCGCTGTTCCAATGCACTATAGGATTTCCGTACCGTACCTTCAGACCTCTTTTTATACGCTTCGCAGATATCTAAATTGTTGCATCTGTTTTTGATTTCGTTATTTCCAATTTGTAATTTGCATATTGGCCTGTTCCCTTTTGCCAACAACCATTCATTCAGTAATCTTCAATTGATGTTTGTCAAAGTTCAATCTTTATCTATCCTCCTTATCTTCAGAATATTCCCATATCTCATTCATCTTAAACATTTTCACCTCACTTATCAAAACCAGTTTAACCTTTCAGATACTGGAGCTTGTATTGCATGAACTTCAAAAACCGCTATTGTTCAAATACAAACTTTGGTAACGGCCTCTGACTTCTCAATTCAGCACGTAATATATATGTCACACAAGATCATGACAAGAATATATCTTTGCACTCATTGCCCTCCAGAGAAGCTAGATGCAGAGGTGATGTGGCATATCATCTGTAAATGATAAGGTTTACTTAGTGAGTGTGCCATTAGTGATTGGAGGAATCTTGGTCACATATCAACCTTATTTTCCTCTACGTTTGGGCACTTCTGCGTGCTGTAATGGTTATCAAGCTTGTCTCGCTAAAACAGTTACGACTGAATAGTGATTTCGATTCTCACTGGGTACTTCATACTTTCAGCCTTGTGCCATGCCTAAGAAATCATTTGCATACAGTCAAATCACGATGAAAACACCGGTTCTCCTTCGATCACCGAAGTTAAGCATCTTAGAGCCAGGTCAGTACTTAGATGGGGTTCCACTTGGGAACACCTGATAATGTAAGCAGACCTCATACCGGGGTAAACTGCCAAATTTTGGGGATACTTCGACGTGGTGTAACGGTTAGAATGCTTATCTTGCTAAATCAATTACGATTGAGTAGTGAGTTCGATCCTCCCTGGGTGCCCTATACTTTCGGCCATGTGCCACATCTAAGCTGTGTTTAGAAAATCACTAATTTCCTCTACGTTCTTTTTTCTTTTCTTGCCAGGTCACCAAGTTAAAATTGGAATTGCTTAAGTTTTGATTTTAGATTGTGTTGAATATCGTCATATTGTCACGTCAACCAATTACTCCAACCCGATGACATTTGTGACACAAATTATTACTTTGATCAAAACAGATACGCATTCTAATCTAAATAAATTTACCGATTCTAAAATTAAAGAATTCTATCCTTGCAACGAGCCGCAAATGTTGCTTTCGAATGAATGGATGTTCTAACGAATTGTTTTGTTCTATTTTCTGCTTTGAAGTTCAAAACAGAAATGGAAGTTTCGGAAATAATAAACAATGAAACTCGGAATACAAACAGATAATTAAAGAAGAAAAAAAGAAAAACAAGTTTAAAATTTAAAGATAAAGTTTTTTTTGTTTTTTTTTCTGTCGAAGTAAAGAAGTTCAGAATTGTGAGGAGAAAGATCTGCCTTGTAGGAAATTTCAGCAAGGTGATAGAATTTGGTGTATTTAATTGAATCAGATTCCATAGCAAAGAGTTGTAGATAAGATTTCATTGCAAACAGAGTTGCAGGAAACTCTGCTTTTAGCACAGTTCTACAAAGAGAAAAAGAATAACTCATTCAACAAAATATCGCATACTGAAGTCATTAAGTGATGCTGTATCCGCGGTTTAGATCACGCTCTTTCTTTGTGTTATTTATCCACGATTTCGAGAACGTCAGTTTCTTTAAAAAAGCACTTACGCTTTCTGTCGTTTTTTGTTCCTTGTTTTAATTCATCCTTTTGATTATACAGTTCAAACGAAATACTTCTACGGAGATATTTTTTAAGCATATCACCCCAAGCAAGGTTGGAAGCCACTAGCACGCAAAGGGTTACAGAAGGTTTGGAGGAAGAGCAGATAGGAGTGGTAAAGGAGGGGATGTGGAGAAAGATAGTGGATCGATCAAGGCAAGGGGGTTACAGAAGATTTGGAGCGAGAACAGATAGGGATGAAAGGTGAAAGGATGTGGAGAAGGGAAGTGAATAGATCAAGGCAACTGGAGATGTCGATTGACGTTACACTTAAATATTTGGAGATTATATTTGTCAGGGAAACAGGAATAAGGAAGGGAGTCCCACAGGCGAGATGTGCGAGACATGAAGCTATTGGAGTAGAAGAGATGTCTACATCTAACAGTTTCAACGGTGAAGGGATGGGAACGGGATTCCAGCCTCGTAGGTTTTGGGTTTGAAAATAATTGCGATCGAAGGAAAACGCATCTAACTGGTTTGTAGAATAAACATTTAAATTAAAGACGGGAAACTACCTAAGTGAGGATATATATATATATATATATATATATATATATATATATATATATATATATATATATATATATATATATATATAAATCACTGATTGATGGCACCTTGAGTGGCGTGGAATTGTTTACAACGCCATAACACCGGAATTAAACAAAAAGAGTTCCGGAACAAGACACAAAACACAAAACACAATCCTTGCAAAAATAATATAAAATAAATATAAATATGAACTTTTGAAAATATACCGATAACATAAAATAACTAATTCGGAAATTTGAAAAATTTAATAATAAAATATGATAGACGGACTTTGATTTTATTATTCAAATAAACATGTTTCAAAGAATTATTGCAGTCGAAATACACCTTATTCATGGGAGTTTAATTGTGTGAGAGAGGGTGCACTAATTTATTACTAGGTATTTAAAGTATAGTCTTTATTACATGCATATACATATGAAATTATTAGGAGAATTTGATAATTATATTTAAGTGATTCATCGAGTCTGAAACCTCAACAGAATGCAGAAAGCACTGGACGGCCGTTTCGTCCTATATTTGGGACTCATCAGCAGTGCGCATCCACTACCTAGAATTGAAACCCTGACAGTTAGGTTGTCAAGCAAACACGATATCAACTGTTCCAACGGGCCTCGTATGTATGCAAAAATATGTACATATATATCCATATTTATACATATATGCATATATATACATATATATGTATATATATACATATATACATACATATATATCTATATATATATGTATATATATGCGTATATATACATTTGTATTCATTTATATATACATATATTCATATATTTACATATATATAAACATACATATGCTTATATCGATATATATATGTATATATATACAAATATATATGCATATATACATATATATAGATGCATATCTATACATATATATGAACTTACATATGCATACATATATATATATATATATATATATATATATATATATATATATAACCTATGCTTATACCTGCATCTCATGTTAGTATAAAGCAATGCATAATATTGCACAAACAGACGTATATATATTTATTACAACGTTTCGGCCCTTCAGTATCTGTCTATATTTCTGAGATGAGGTATTATGTATACTATTTACATTATTCGGACTATTGTCCCCATCTTTGTTACCATATTTATTACAACGTTTCGGACCATCAGTATATGTCTATATTTCTGAGATGAGGTATTATGTACATTATTTACATTATTCGAACTATTGTCCTCATCTTTTTCACTATATTTATTACAATGTTTCGGCCGTTGTATGCTGGAATGTCAAACTGAACCCTTTATTTCGCTCACTGGGGTAAACTATTCTAGTTCCACGTGCCATGTTTTAATGGATTTCAGTTACCAGTTATCTCCTGTTAATTCCCCTATCCAAGTTATCCACTGCCTTAACCGTGTATTGAACTCACACTCTTTGGGTCCTGTCACTGGATCTAACTAACGTTTTTATCAACTGTGTCCTTGAGGATATCTGTGTTTGAATTTCTGCGTTTTATAAACCTAATATCTTCGGCAATCATTTTTTACCAGAGCTCATATTGCAATTTTTGTTATTATTATCGCTTTTCTCTGGCACCCCTTATTACTGGTTCCCATATTGTATTTATTTCTATGCTTGATCGGGTAAGGAGATTTTTGTGGCCGAGCATATGTGATGATTCCTTAAGTTTACGAATTTTCCAATGGTGTTCTTTTTCTATGATCTCAACCTGATCCAACAGAGGGCGATGATCTCCCTTTTCTCTCCATATGTGGTCAGCCACGCCTGAAACGTTGTAATATATATATATATATATATATATATATATATATATATATATATATATATATATATATAGATAGATAGATAGATAGATAGATACATACATACATACAGGGGTTGGACAAAATAATTGGAACAGGTGGAAATTTCATTCCTCTATTTCAAAGACCTATTATATTAAGAACTTTAACTAAAACTTCATAATTTCAGGTTATATCTATTGTAAATATGTTTATTTATCTAATTTACTCTTTTTGTCAAATCTATTTTTAGAATTTAGTAAAGTTTAAGCTAAATGCGTGACCTCTCCGAGTTCGAAAAAAGGGCAAATTGTTGGAGCTCGCATGGCAGGAGCCTGGATCCCTAAGGTTGCTGAACTGTTTGCTTTTTCAAGAGCTACCATATCAAAAACACTGATGCAATTCGAGAAACAGGGCAAGACCTCTAGCAACCGTAACAATTCGGGCTGGACTTGCAAACGTACTGACAGGGACCGACGTGCATTGAAACGCAATGTGGCAAAAAATCATCAGGCCGCTGCGGTCAAAGTGACTGCTGAGTTGAATAATCATCTGAATAGTCCACTTTCTACGAAAACTGTTTGTCGTGAGCTCCATAAGGCTCCATATCATGGAAGAGTCACCGTAAGGAAGCCTCTTCTCTCAACTCGCAATATTCAGAAGAGGTTGAAGTTGTGCAGAGATCACAAGGCCTAGTCTGAAGACCAATGGAAGCAGGTCATATTCTCAGACGAGTCCAGTTTTTCCCAACTTCAGGGCGAGTTTATGTGTGGAGGCAGCCCAAAGAATTTTACAACCCTCACGGCCTTCTTCCAGCAGTGAAGCATGGCGGTGGATCAGTGATAGTTTGGGCCACTATATCATGGTAATGCCTCGGTCCAGTAGTTGCCCTGCAGGGTAGAATCAACAGCAAAGATTACCCGAACATTTTGGGAAATCGGATTCATCCAATGGCCAAGATTTTATTCCCTGATGGTGACTGCATCTTCCAAGACGATAATGCTCCAATACATACCGCTCGAGTGGTTAAGAATTGGTATGAAGAGCATGAAAGTGAGATAAACCACATGGAGTGGCCTCCACAATCCCCAGATATCAATATTATTGAACGTTCGTGGTGCATTTTGGTGCGACAAGTTAGGAGCCGTTAAAGAGCTGGAGTAAATATTAATGGAAGAATGGCAGAAAATTCCTCTGGATGAAGTCAGGCAGCTGTATGATTCCATTCCTAGACGTATTAAAGCTGTATGCTAGGCTCATATTATAACCTGGTTTGACTAGGTTTGCTCTACGTTTGTATCGAGCTCTTCGGAAAGTAAGATATATTCACTTCTTAAAATATTTGAAACAAAAATTTTAAATGAGCATTTCATTCGTAAATTGGCTTGTCATATTTAAAGAAAGCTTTTCAAATAGATGCCAACTTGTTGGATGCCAAGAAAAATGTAAATTTCAAACACTTTTCTGCATTATATGAGACAACATTCATAAACAGTGCTATTTTTGATATGAAATTCTAAACAATATATATAAAATGATGTACATAAACATTCAATATATATGTATATATACTTACCTTACATATAGTTATACATATATCGTTTATATACTTGTATATTTAAATTTATATAAAAAATATCTAATATGAATTTGGCTCCAGATTTTGTTCATGAATGTATTTTTAATCATCTTTCGATTTTTGCTTTTTAAAAATAACATATATTTGTTTATATACGTCTGCTGATATAATATTATGCAATGATTTACATATATATTTATAGAGATAGCGATAGTGAAAATGACTTCGAAAAAGCGTCAAACAGGTATATATATATATATATATATATATATATATATATATATATATATATATATAATGTAACATAACATCTATAATTTATACTTATATTCCTTTATACTCTTTTTCATGAGTGCTTGGTTCAGAAAGCTGACAAGTGACGCAGATATTTCCAATAGTTTTTATTCCTTTTTATCTTGCACGTCTTTCAAATATGGTTTCCTTTCTATACGATCGATATTTTCAGTTGTCAGGACTTAAAACATTACACTCTAAAATATGTGATCAGAATTCACTTTCTAACCGGCTACTCTGCCCAACAACATTCAAACAAAACTCGCCAGACAGTTTTGTCCAACACTCACACAGAAACCACCAGTGATTGTCAATCCATTTGCGCACATGACACAGGATTATTTCCTTATTGTTTTGCTTATATTATAACCTGGTTTGTGAAATTTAAACAAAATATTCTTTCTACTTCTTTTTTAAAATTCTACGTCACATTTGTTTTTTGTTTTTTCTGTTTGTTTTTCTTTTTTGGTGATGAATTTCTAATTCCACCCGCATGAATCTGGAATAAAATAACAAAGACAGCTCCAAGACAGAACCAAGACACAATGATGGGGAAACTGCTTCTAGAATTAGTCATTTATTTATTATATCCAACAACAGGTCATTAATAATGTATTTCGGAGTTCGTGAAAAGTTTCGAAGAGGAAATGTTTTCAATTAGATCTTTCTATTGAGAACTGAACATAAAGTTTCATCGTCTTTTAACCTGGAAGTTCAACCTTTCATCTTTGCATCGCATTGTTACGGATGATGAATAATGGGATTTGCCTGTCAACAGAAAACCAAAAAGTGTTTACAACAAAATTTAAAACCAGTGCGAACGACAAACACAGGAGTCCATCGACAGAAGTCATGATATAGGGAAACAGGGAAGGGAGATAACTGCAAATATTTATCAGCAACAGTTTAATCGACTAAACGAATCATTGTGCTTTGAGAAACAGTAAAAGTGTTATGCTTCGGCATAACGATACAAGCATTTACTCGGCAAAATAACAACAACTTCCATTCAGATTTAGCACCAAAATCTGTCTATATTTCTGAGACCCATATTTCTCAAGGACACATGGCACAGTGGATAAAGGCGTTAGTTAGATCCAGTAACAGGACCCAAAGAGTGTGAGTTCAATACCCGGGTAAGGCAGTGGAGAACTTTCAGAGGGAAATCAGAAGGAGATAACTGATAACTGACATCCATTAAACATAGAGCTAGAAACGTCTACCTCAGTGAGCGAAACGAAGGGTTCAGTTCGACATTGCAGCCACCTGAAGAAGGCCGGCGCGTACAACGGCCGAAATGCAGTAATAAATAAGGCGACAAAGATGAGGACAATAGTCCGAATAATGTAAAGAATTAGCACCAAAATATGTTCATTTCTTTCGATCGCTCGAATATTTCGATAGCGGTAAAGATTGTTAAAACTATCAAGTTCAGAACATTCAAATATGTCTTCTTTTGCGGGGGGCGGGGCTGCGCTCATTGACAAGAGGGCTCCGATTGCACAGGCGAGTTTAAAAAAAAGATTTGCCAGCTGTTTTTAATGTTTATAAATTTATAATTATTATCTTATATTTCTGCTTTCCCTCTCTTACTTAGCTCGACACTTACGCCCTGCCAATACCTTATAACAAATGGACTGTTCCATTTTTATCGCGCAGAAAGTACATACTAATGGTTACTTGGTTTCAATGAGAAAAAAAAGGCGGGGGGAAAGAAAAGAAAAGAAAGAATGCGTGATAGAAGTGTTTAACGATTTTTTCAGTGAAATGAGATAAGTTGTCAGTTTCAAATCTTTTGAATTGTAGCCAATTACTTCTTAAAATAACAACCAGAATTCATATTTATGATTTGTTATTGCAACTGAAGAATTAACCGAAAAGCGGTTCTACAGAAGGAAGCTGAGGATACCATGGACTAAACATTTGAGCAACGGTGAAGAAAAATAATTGAAATAAAAGGAAAATTATACTTAACATCAGGTACACAATGAGGAAAGGAGGCTTGGAAAATATGATACTCACAGGACAGAATGAAGGTAAAAAGACAGAAACCCAAAACAATGCGTAACCGACTTAGGGAGCTTGAGTAAATGGATCGCAGAATAGGGTTTAGGAGAAATAACAAAAATACAGAATTAATTAGGAGCTACGAAGGATAGGAAGTTGTGGGGAGCCATGTTCGCCTACGTCCTGAGTAGACACGGCATATAAAGAAGTTTTGAAATATTTGTTTTAAAGTTGTTAAACTTGAATATTTAACTATGCAATAGGGAAATTTCTGTGGATGTTTTATCGTCGTAGAACTCACTATGAGCTTATTGAATCATTAACTAGAGAATTAAGATTCATCAGAAAATTAACGTCTGAAAAGCGTAAAATGTTCATGGGTGCTTCTAGTAAAAATATATCACGCAAAAGAATATGTAACTGCTTAAATATTGTAGTGGGTGTGTTAAGCTGGGCAATTTTCAGATCTTCTTATAAAATAAATGTTTAATTATATGAGACACCTTTTTTGTTCGATTTAATATCCAAAGTGCTTCTTTAATTACACAGATTTTATCAATGCAGTCTTAAATTAAAGAATATCAATACGCCGCCAAGAAAACTATTTTCACAAAGTGACGACAATTACAGGATCGGCCACTGAACCTAGCCATCGGCCGCTTACATTAATAAACTGTACAAAGCGTTGTCCTAAAGTTTCCGATGGAGGAATTCAATGCTACTGACGTGAGAAGAATTCTATTATAGGACGTTTCTTGTTCGCCCATAATTTCGTTTTGTAAATTTGTTTACTGACTGAAAACCGTATGGGGTTTGTTTGTAGGTGGAAGCTGTGCATTTTTATTGTTCGTTTGATAAAGAACGCTGAAGACGGCACCAAGGTGAACGATGTCTCAAAGAGTGGGCATCTCCAACCGTGAGAAAATCTGTTTTATTCTTTGGTAATATTTGCTCTATGGAAGCTGCAAGAAGTGTGAGGATGAAGAGGAAGAAGGCGAGAGGAAGTCGATGAGAATAAAATGGCGATTGAAAGCGAAAGAAAAGGAAGGAATGATGAGAGAGAGAAGAACGGAATTAAAGAAAGAAATAAAAGGAAAGAAAGAGGGAAAGGAAGGAAGGAAGGAAGGAAGGAAGGAAGGAAGGAAGGAAGGAAAAACATGCAAGCAAACAAACACAGGGAAAATATTAAGAAAAAGAAAAACTGAAAATAGTTTGGTAAAAATATTAAAAGAATTAAAAAAAGAAATAGGAGGAAAGAAAGAAGCAATAAAAGACAAAATTGATAAATCTGTGTAAGAAAGAAAGAAAGAAAGAAAGAAAGAGAAAGAAATAAATAAAGAAAGAATGAAAGAAAAAAAGGAAAACCATATAAACAAACGTAAGGAAAATATTAAGAAAGAAAGAAAGAAAGAAAATCTGTAAAAAAATGGTACCAAGAAAGAAAGGGAGAAGTTGCACAGAAAGAATTCATGTGACAAATAAATGAAAGAATGGTTTTAAAAAAAAAGAAAAAGAATGAAGGAATAAGAAAGAAAGAATGAAAAAAAAATTTCTGAAAATTCTAATCAAGAAAGAGATATGAAAGGAAGAAAAGTGAAAATATTTCAGTAGAAAGAAAGAAAGTAGGAAATTGGAATCAAAACGAAAAAGAGAAAATGAAAAGTACGTAAAGAGAAAAGATTTCAAAAGAAAGAAAGAAAGAAAGAAAGAAAGAAAGAAAGAAAGAAAGAAAGAAGGAAATTTGTACGGAAAATTCTAGTAAAGGAAGGAAAAGAGAATATAAAAAGTGAGAAGAAAGAAAGAAAAATTCTAAGAACAATTGTGATGAAGAAAGAAAAGAGTAAAGTAAACAAAGAACACAACAAGAAAGAAGGCTGTCATTTGCAACACGTGGATAAGATTGAAATTTGCAAAAAAAAGAAAGAGAAAAAAAGAAAAACAAGTCCCAAGAAAAGATTTAATAAATCACAGGAGAGCATCTAAGAGAAATTCTAATTTCAAATAAAGACGCCGCCAAACAAAATGGCACAATAGAAACGCTTGAAAAGCCTCGAACTTCGCCATTTACAATAAAATCCTTACCTTTCATGTCTTTATTTCTCCTCCTCACTTATTGCTCTTCTTCCTTTCCTTCTGTTGTCTCTTTTCTTCTTTCACTGTCGCAATCTTTTAATTGTAAAACGCATCTCTTTATGATTCTTGCTTGCTTCACTATTTCCATAGCATTTTTTCGTCTTACCTTTACAAGAGATAAATCAGACCAATAATAGAATATCGCTGTCATATACTGCCTAGTGCTGCACAATCTTCTCTTTTCCGCCTTGACAAAGTTCAAAACTGTCATTGCTGGGGATGAATTATTTTCCTTTCTACAACCCATTTCCCATAGACGAAAAGTCGCTAGCCTATCGTTACTCTATCGTTTTTTAAGCGAAAAATATTTTAACAAGCTATATTACTTACCTCGAAAGTATCCTGATTTGATAAACAGAAAATAGCAATACAAGGCATCACACTTTAAGGGCAAAACCTGCAAAGAATCCCACTGCAAGTGCACATCCTAGAAGGGTAGACCTTACAAGAGATCACTCTGCAAGGGCACACCCTGGAAAATCAGCTAGGAGAAATAAGATAATTTGGGTAGGAAGGTGTTCCCAATCCACCATAGTTATCAGATTTAGCACCTACAAATTTCGTTTGTTTTAATTACTGGAATATTTCATAATTAGTAGAGAATTTTAAACTAAAGACAAACTTGCTTCCGTTTTTTTGGACTGGATTCCTTGAAAATGAAGGCTATTGAATCATTTATAAATATTTATATAAATTTAACATACATTTGTTTTTACATGGTTTCTGTTAAAACGTAATTATTTTAACAAAACCCCAATATTTTAAAAATTCCGCGTCGGCACCCGCTCGCATCTGAGCATCGGGATCGTCATCATCTTTCCTTATTCCCATTCTCCCTTCTGGTCACGGTGACGGAGATGACGGTGAAGGCGCAGCCTAATTCTGAAGAGTCGTGAGCAGGAGCCACAGAGAACTGTGGGTGGTGGTCGCAGCTGGGTGAGTCAGGACCCCTTGACAGCCCGTCACAGTTCTTCTTCATGTTGATGGTTGGACTCAAAAGTTTCCCTCCTGCTTAGGAACGTACTACACCAGGAAGCCCGATTTGCAGCAACGTTTCCCTGGGTGTCAGGGTTGATGTTGGCCTGTGTCAGGAACATATTCAACGGATCCTGGAAATGTTCTCCAAACACGATGATACGTGGGAGTCGAGTGGGAGGCAATTTGAATACGTGACCCGCCCAGCAGAGGCGACAATGAAGAATGCTAGCCTCGATACTGTGGTAACTCGTTTTCGGTGATACTGTCCTCCCAACGGATGCAAAAGAGTATTCAGTGCTTCGTTTCCTGGAACCGTTCTAGACGTTTAATGTCGCGACGATACACACTCCAGACTTCAGTGTACAAGAAGGAGGCTGGGAAGACCTTGATTTTGGTTTTCATGTTGAGGCCGTGTTTGCTGAAGACCCGATGTGAGAGTGTTCCCTACGCAGCATGAGCCGCTTAGATCCAGTTGTCAAGGTTTCTCTCGCCGGTGACATTATTCGAGATGATTTTGCCAGGGTAGGTAAATTTATCGACGACTTCAACAGGCTGTCTGTCGATGTTAATGTTGATGCTGAAGTTCGGTGTTGCTTCTCCGAGGGCCGCCTGGATGAAGATCTTTGTCTTTTTGACAAAGATCCTCTTTTGTCTTTCGTTTCTGCTAAAACACAATTATAGTCAGAAAAACCCAATGTTTTCCTAATGTCACACATAATGAGAATTCTATACGAATATGAAATGTGGAAATGGTGTAAGACAACAAATACAAAGAGAGTTTTTCGTGCAAATCAGCCGTTTTCAAAAAGTGAAGCAAAAAAATACACGTTGTCACGTGTGCGACAAAGAAAAGAAAATAAAGAAAAGCAAACCGAACGGCAGGAAAGCCAACTACGTTTTTTCTACTAAACAGAGGTTGTATTTTAATTTTAGTAATGTGATCAGTGGCTAAAAACGAGAAAAACAAACATAAAAGGTTTACCAGCAAGAAGTTAAAAACACTTCAAAGTTACTTCAGTCGCGAGTTGCTGAGTTTTGTGATGCAGTTCAGATGTCAAGTCAAGGAAGTTAGTAAACGGATTGCTTTGGTTTGGTTTGGTTTGGTTTATAAACCAAACCAAACCAATCCGTTTACCTTAATGTGTTATTCAATGCCGACAAGATTTTTATTGCTGGTAATATTTTTTATCTATCTATCTACCTCTCTCTCTCTCTCTCTCTCTCTCTCTCTATCTATCTATCTATCTCAGTCTTTTCTATCTATCTATCTATCTATCTATCTATCTATCTATCTATCTATCTGTCTATCTCAGTATATATTGGTTTGTTTTGTTTTATGGCATATCAAAATCAATGGTTTATTTCATGCCGACAAGATTTTTATTGCTGGTAACGTTTTTTATCTATCTATCTACCTCTCTCTCTCTCTCTCTCTCTCTCTCTCTCTCTATCTATCTATCTATCTATCTATCTATCTCAGTCTTTTCTATCTATCTATCTATCTATCTATCTGTCTATCTCAGTATATATTGGTTTGTTTTGTTTTACGGCATATCAAAATCAATGGTTTATTTCATGCCGACAAGATTTTTATTGCTGGTAATATTTTTTATCTATCTATCTACCTCTCTCTCTCTCTCTCTCTCTCTCTCTCTCTATCTATCTATCTATCTCTCTATCTATCTATTTATTTATGTATCTATCTATCTATCTATCTATCTCATTCTTTTCTATGTATCTATCTAATTATTTTTCTATCTATCTAACTATCTATTTATCTATCTCTCTCTCTCTCTCTCTCTATCTATTTATCTATCTATCTATCTCAGTCTTTTCTATCTATCTATCTATCTATTTATCTATCTATCTATCTATCTATCTATCTATCTCAGTCTTTTCTATCTATCTATCTATCTATCTATTTATCTATCTATCTATCTATCTATCTATCTATCTATTTATCTCAGTATATATTGGTTTGTTTTGTTTTACGCCATATCAAAATCAATGGTTTATTTCATGCCGACAAGATTTTTATTGCTGGTAATATTTTTTTCCAAAAATGTATTGTTTATAATATTTTTTCAATAAGTATTTTTGGTAATATATTTTCCAAACAAGTATTGCTGGTAAAAATGTATTGCTGGTAATAATTTTTTCTTCGAACATTTATTGCTGATAATACTGTTTTCAAAAAATGTTTTGCTGGTATTAAAACCTATTTTTACACGTTTTGACCCTAGTTTGGGGTTTAACTATTTGCACATAGCTAGGACCGTAACAGGTGCTACCATCTCGGGTCAGGATGGACCTGGGAACACACCAGCAATTAAGAGGTGGATCCACACACCTCAAAACGTCATGATCAGAAGCATATCCTCTTATCCAGGACGTGGATGTAGTTTAGTCATACCAAGGACGGTTTTGTAAACGGATTGCACTGTAGCAGGTTTCGGCTATAACTATCTCCGCCAGAGGACTTGCTTAATTATGACGCCAACCAAAGACTGCGAATATCCGAATGAACGACATCTACTTAGAAGGTCATCTGCCCACATCAAATGATTAAAACTAGAAGTTTTATTCATAATATTCTTCTTTAGAAAAATTCTATCAGTCTCCTCTGTTCAGGAGGTAAAAAAAAGTCTGAGCAGCCTTGTGAGTGATGAATTATTTCCCGCCCTACGACCTCTTCCCCACAGATGAAACACTGCATACCTATCACTACTCTGTCATTATGCTCATGCTAAATATTCTAATGAGCTACCTTCTTTAGTCTCAACTTTACAGTTAGGAATAGCCATTTTATGTACTCAGGAGCGAATTATCCTTGGTTCTTTTGTATTCTACTGGCAAGAAGAAAATTCCATTTGGACAGATTATCTCCAAGATACGCTACTTTGTGAAACATATTCCTCGATCCCTACATACTTAACCTCTTCATGTCAAACGTCAACCTTTTTATATCCTACATATCCTCGTAACCTGCAATTCTTGCCGCCCATAAAACAATCTCATTTAATAACCCTCCGCCTTCAGTAGCTCTTGTGACTTGTACGAAATCAACAATAGTGTCAAAGAAAGAACCATTTCCTTCCTTCTGCTAACTTTCATATCTCATTCCTCCTTTTAGTCTCCCGATTCTTTAGACTTCTGTCTTTCGTCAATGGCTTAGTTCGATTCTTTCATTCATTCATTATGTGTGTCTTCCTTTCGTCCGTTTTCTCTTTCTTTCCAAGCATCAAATCTGTTCGTTTCTGCCTCCAAGACAAAGAAAGCAGAAAAAACTTTGGTTGCTTTGTTTGCGATAACACTGTAACACCGGAAGCGGATGATCGATCATCTGAAAACGAGGCAGGAGGAAAACAGAAAAACGGGCAAAAGAACGAGACGCTGTGATGTTGCTTGGGCTTAGAATTTTGTTGGTACAGATCGAATTTATCAACGATTGCAATGGTTTTAAATCAATAAGATTTCCAGATTAACTAAAAAACGAATTAGTCTGCCTCAACATAACGTTAATATACAAACAAAATTACGAGAAAGATAAGAAAAGGTGGGTTTGTCATTGTTTCAGATTTCCAGTTTATCCCTATAGAGGACTCTGTGTGAATTTTATCTAAATAGGATATAGTTTTTTTTTTCTATGTCTTTTAAATTATTTTTCAGCTCCCGAATACAAAAGCATATAACGAATACAACTACCATATCAACATTTCGCATAGAATTTTTATTTTTCTTTGAAATAAATGAAATTTAAATGTATATCGTCAAGAAAACCACCATTCCCCTGCAAAGCACCAATGGAATTTCAATTTTTAAATCACAAGAAGACAAAATGCTTGGTTGTCGGCAAAAGGAAACAAACCAACATATAAATTAAAAATTAGCTTATACAGTGTTATGGTGTAAAACCATAGAAAGATAACACGGACTCGGATACAAGGGTTAAATAGTATATTCTAGGAAACGTAGTACAAAGGTAAATGTGGACAGGAAAGTACTTTCTCTAACTGGTGTCCCGGCTCACTCATTCACTCACTCTGTGGCTACTACTCGGTGACTAGATATTTAGCAAGCCCCCACACGGGTCGAATGTGGCACAAGGCCGGTTTAATGTGGGCTTACCAAGCCCATAGGCTCGGCCAAAAATATGCCCATTAGAACCCGTATACACGGGTTCAGGGACTGCGTACCTCCTCGGACGGCACTTTGCCCTGCGGCAAATCCCCGTCCGAGTCCCTCCCCGCCGAGACGGAGAGTTCGACAGCAACTGTTCCAGTCACGTGGTGACTGAATATTTAGCAACCCCCCACACACACACACACGGGTCGAATGTGGCACAAGGCCGGCTTAATGTGGGCTTACCGAGCCCGTAGGCTCGGACAAAAATATGCCCATTAGAACCCGTATACACGGGTTCAGGGACTGCCTACCTCCCCGGACGGCACTTTGCCCTGCAGCAAAGCCCCGTCCGAGTCCCTCCCCGCCGAGACGAAGAGTTCGACAGCAAAGAACAGTTTATAGAACTGTTCCAGTCACGTGGTGACTGACCGTACTCAGAGTTGGTAGCCCTAATATATAGGTGTGGAAGTGTCCATTTGTAGGTAGATCCTCACAATCTACAGAAATCAAACAGATACCACAATTTAAATATATGGGAAGTTTTCTAACAGAAGACGGGAAGTTTTCTAACAGAAGACGGAAAGTGTGACACTAAAATTCATAGACGCATTGAGATAACTAAAGATGCCTTCCAAAAGCTAAGCAGTGTATTAAGAAACATGGAAAATCTTGTTTGAAACAAAGATGAGAATACTGAACTGTTATCAGTCCTCCTATATGCAATACAGGAATTCATAGAGGAAGAAAAGTCTTGAAGCATCATAAATGTATTTTACAGAAGGATGCTGAGGATGCCGTGGACCGAAATTGTTAGCAACGGCGAAGCTTTAGAGAAAATGGAAACAAAAAGGAAAATTATATTTAACATCAGGAAGAGACAGTTGACATTTGTAGGACACATAATGAGGAAAGACGGTTTGGAAAATCTGATGCTCACAGGACAGATTGAAGGCAAGAGAAACAGAGGAAAACAAAACATAGCCTACTGAATGGGCTTAATTTTATGGACGGCGGAACAAACTTTGGAAGAAATAAAAAAAGACGAAATTTATTAAGAATGATAAAGGATAGAATATTGTGGAGAGCCATGATCGTCTACGTTCTGGAGGGGGTGGGTCAAACGGCACATGATGAAGAACTTTCGACCGTCTCAGTCGGTTACATCCTGTTACATTACAGAGTAAACAGGTAATCGGTTCAAAATGACATCATATGTAACGGTCAAAATGTTATGGCCCGTGTGAGAGGAGTTTAAGCTATGACAGTTCAAAGACCAGTGAAAAAACAACTTGAAAATGAAATCGTACGTGAAATATGTGAGGCACCTTGTTATTCCAGGAAATAACGTTAGAATGTTAGAGAGGTCTAAGTTCATCTTGAATAAGTTGGGAAATGATTCTGAAATACGATATATATATATATATATATATATATATATATATATATATATATATATATATATATATATCAATTATGTGGTGCGGGTTCAATTTATATTACGCGAATCATTCATACGAAAAGCAGATAATGAAGTTAATGATATGGCAAGAATCACTCTCGCCAACAATTTTTAATAATAAAATACATTAACATCGAATCCGTTAATGAATGGTATGATCCTTGTTTATAAATTCCGGAATGTATAAACAAGAATCATACCATTCATTATCGGATTCGATGTTAATGTATTTTATTATTAAAAATTGTTGGCGATAGTGATTCTTGCCATATCATTAACTTCATTATCTGCTTTTCGTATGAATGATTCGCGTAATATATATATATATATATATATATATATATATATATATATATATATATATATATATATATATATATGGTCGGATTGATGTAAGTTTGTGACCCTGGGTTTCACGCTTTTGCGATCGTCAGAAAAACTGATTAATTTTTTTTTTAAATTTGGATTTATGTAGGTTGCGTGTATTGGTGTTTTTATTGAAGTGGGAGGGAGGTTTCTGAGCTCCGGTGGGCGAGCGCGTGTGTATGTGTGCCTGTGTACCTCAACGGGTGTACGGACATGCATCTATGTTTGCGTTAGCATGAGTGACATCACAACGACGATCCCCCCCCACTTCCATAATAACACCAATACACGTAACCTACATAAATCCAAATTTTTTAAAAAATTAATTAGTTTGTCTGACGATCGCAAAAGCGTGAAACGCAGGGTCACAAACTCATATCAATCCAACCAAATATGTCTGTATGCCCTATCTCTGATATTGAGCGATTTCTAATAAGTATCGCGCATATAATATATAAATAATAATATATATAATATATTACACACACATATATATATTTATATACACACACTTTTCATATATATATATATATATATATATATATATATATATCAGAACTTTATTTCTATCCTTCATAAGCATCCGATCCTTAGGTATGATTAATTAATGATGAACATGTCATATTCTTTTAACGATCAATTTCATCACGATTCTCTAGACATTTCTCAAACTAGAGTTCAATAGTGTTATAAAAACCTCGGAGAAGTCCAGTAATTTATCTTTAATCATTTCTAAGATGCAACGGTTCAGAGATTAATTTAAAAATTGGACAATTTTGCTGTCACACCGTGTTTATATATATATATATATATGTGTGTGTGTGTGTGTGTGTGTGTGTGTGTGTGTGTGTGTGAACAAGGATTTAATACCACGGGACATAAATACAGATATAAAATGTTTGAGGGCATTTTTTCCTTTCGAAACCTTTCGGCCAACTCTTCGTCAGAGGGAAAATCGGCATCGTTTAATGACGAGAAAAAAGCAATTTCATACATTAATGAAAAGAAAAGAGGTGAGGAGGGAAAATTGTTCGGCCGTCAATGTCATATAGGAGAAATTAATGTCGCTCGAACAGAAATAGAACGTCTTCTTATTCCCAGAGATGTCGATTTTTCCATTCCTTCCTCCAAAGTAAGGAAGGAGCAATTTTCGCTAAGTGTATTCGAATTGCGAATATTTGCCGCTCTTTGACGATTCTCTTGCTTAGTGGAGTGTCCATTTCCAGACTATAAGGTCTTAAAAACCAGAAGTGATATTTATATCACTAAGCCTGACAAAGACTCGGGGTTGGTTATTCTCAGGAGTCAGGATTAAAATTGATAAGATTGGGGTCATTTCCTGCAATTTCCTGTGACGATACTTGCAAAATAGAAGCGAGATTACAGAGACGATTACTCTCTGAATATACGATCAACCTCATTTCTAAAACGGTGTATTAGACTTATAGGACCCCAACGTCAATGTCTGTGCGCCTTACCCAAAGTACGTAAAGATAATGTGTCCCTGAGACCTATTTTTTCTATGGTAGGCTCCGTAAAAAATCAATTGGCCAAATGGTTGGCTGATATGTTTTGTTGTTTTTTTTATATCAAATTATTTATTATTTTTTTTTGTTTTCTGTTCGTCGACACCTGTGTCGTTCGTTCCTATCTGAGCGAATCCATCTTTTCTTTTCCTTTCTTTTTTTTTAACCTGGGGTTCATATCGCTATATGTTGCAATTTCGTAACAATAAAAAGAAATAGCCAGCCAGCTAACCTGCTTGGTTGATCGCGTATTTCCGACCGACGCCAATTGTAGATGCATAGGCTCATGAAAAAGACGAGATTCAAACCATGTGATTTACCATACTGAACTATCACGGAAAATCTCGGCGAAATACAATCTTCTTAAGCATATTTCATCCGAGTTGGCAAAATGCAGTAAAAAGCTACCCTGGTCAAATCTCACTGATACCCCCCCCCCACTATGTTCTACTCTCTGAATCTTGTTCTTTTATTCACCTTTCTTCTCCCTAAACCTTTATTCTTTTTCTCTCCCAGTATCCCCTTGTATCTTAATGGCATTATTGCCCTGCTTAGCGTGAAATGATTAAAAAAAATCTAAATATTTTTAGGTTTTATTTCCTTTGATTGACTGCATTTTAGGAATATTTTCTAAATTCCACATTTTCTTGAATTCCATAATTAAGCTTTGTTATCTTCCACAACTGGTGCAAATATTAAATTATCCTATCATTACCCCGCGTTTGATGGCTCAAAATATAAACAGCTGCCTCTTTGTGGCACATTGTGCCAAATAAATGCACGATGTCGCTCGGATTAGTTGAGTTCTCTACTTGTGGTCCGAGCAAATGTCGGCAAGGAAAAAATCTTGCGTATGGAATTTCAGCGATTAATGAGGAAGGTTGGAGAACACACGGACGAGACAAAACTAACAAGGATTAATTTGACACTATTTAGCTATGGGAATTGGCTAACTAATTAACCATAGAAATTAAAAACGGGAAATACTTAAGGCGAGAAAGATCTATTTCGAAAGACAGAGCGAGCGACATTATTGTTTTTTAACAAAATAAAAATGGGTAAAGATTTTATTTAATTTACGAAGAAAGATATTTTTTCGCAGAAGACAGAAAATTCGTAAGAGAAGCCAGATTTCGGATTCTGTCAGAATTAATTAATGTCATGACGCGCCATGGGAAACGGAATACGGGGAGAAATGACAATCGGACCACACATATGCGATAATAAAAAATTCGGCTTCGGTTAGCTGCATATAGGCAGAAAAAAATCATATTCGGTTATCTATCAGAGATATCTTTAATACACTCATTCTTGGATTCCGACGAAGAAAGCCAGCCGTTATGAATACAGACCTTGATATGATCATTGTTATTGCTTGTTCAAACTGTTGACCAAAGACTTTCTGTCAACGAGAACGAACATCTGGAAATACGATAATATTAATACAATCGATTTCAGGTGGAAACGACTAACCAGTTAAAGGTTGACTAGCAGTGATTAATGAGTCGATAGAGGTCCGGGCTAAGTGGATTCGGGTGACACCAAAGACACCAAAAGCAAATTTTAATGAATATCGACTTAAAATACCAAAAACAAGTTTTAATGAATATCGACTCAAGATACCAAGTGGAGTTTATTGAAAAACAAATTAAGATATCAAAAGTCGCTTAAGAAACGCAAAAAGTGTCACGAATCCATAGAAGCGGGCTGGGAGAGAGGCACACTCCTGTATTCAACAGACAGATATATAGATAATGGTTGTTTCTTAACACATTTGAACCTCTTGAGTTTGTTTCATTATTTTTCTCTTGCATACACTTGTGCAGTATCACCTTCACCCCGGATTCAGCTTGCACTACGGCCCGACGCCTGATTGATTTCGTCTACCTAAGATCAAATCCCAACGTGAGTAGGTTACACTAGAGATCAAAGTAGTCACTTCGGTGACCAGACGTTGGAGGCGAGCTGAGAACAACAAAGCTGATATCGAATCTAACCAGACACCGGGAGGTCAGTGTCACATATTGGGACAGAGATCGACTCTCAGGTGGTTGTGGCTGTCACACAATTGGTGCTGCGACTAAGACATCGACCGCGACCACCCAAACCAACCAGGGGTTAGTGTGTGTCACATTAAGTTCACAGCGATGCCATACATTATGACTGAAACAACTGAGATGAACTATTTTGAAAATTATATTACTTCAGGTTATACAGAATACGAAGGCCGGACCAGAATATTAAATTACCATTCAAAAATATCTATGAGCGTGTAATTCTGACAGTGATGGGTTGTTTTTGCTTAAAGTTTTGGATATAACACACACACACACACACACACACACACACATATATATATATATATATATATATATATATATATATATATATATATATATATATATGTGTGTGTGTGTGTGTGTGTGTGTGTATATATATATATATATATATATATATATATATATATATATATATATATATATATATATGTATAGGAGGGGACACATTCTAGGCCAGTAAACATTAATTTCCCTGTCAAAAAAAGAAATGAATTACAGATATATCTACGGAAAGACGTTTACCTAGTAAATATAGCGCTTACAGTAATAAGAAATATATATATATATATATATATATATATATATATATATATATATATATATATATATATAGATAGATAGATAGATAGATAGATAGATAGAGCGAGGTAGATATGAACTGACTGAGATAGAGAGATAGAAGGATAGATAGATATGAACAAATTGAGATAGAACAGATAGATACAGAGATATGAACTTGTTTTTGTGTGTATATATATATATATATATATATATATATATATATATATATATATATTACAGAGGTCGGTTAATGAAAATCGAGAAATAAAATGACAACGAAATTACAAAAATATTATCAATAAGACTGATGATATGTATTTAGGTACCTCCACTAAATCGCTGAAAAAGGGCATATGATGATGCAAAAAAGCCCCAAAATTAAGTAAAACATTTTTTTATCGTCAAAATGTTTATGTTATTAAGAGGAAAGCCCAAATTATTTTTTGATATTTTTTTTATAATTATATGCGCCTTTCTAATACGTTCGAAATTTGTGTTAAAATCTTGGTATTTTTGTGAGTGTCGAAAGTGTATCAGAGCTGCTGATGGACATTTTCGCGCCGCCGTTTTCGGTAAAATAACACATTAAATTTGAAATTCTTGCAAAAATCAAATAATTGTCCGATTTTAATGAAACTTTCAGGACTTATTCACAAATGAATATACTTATTTCTTGAGATTATTATTTTAAAAAATCGTCGTAAAAACTTTTTTTTACATCTGCTAATCTCCCCTTAATTTCATAAAATTTCGTAGAATATAAAATCGTCAACGAAATGTTTTTGTTTTTGTTTTTTTTTGTTTTTTGTTTTGTTTTTTTGCTAAAAGCTGGAATCCTTGGAAAATGTAAATCATCAATTTTTTAAAAATTATTACCAAGTTTACTAAAATCTGCCGTAAAATAAAAACTACAATAAAACTATCTAATTATTTAATTAGATGAGCTTTTATTTGCTTTTAAAAATAACATATATTATATATTTCACGGGTTATCGCCCTTACGCTCATAAATCTTTTAGTTTTACTTCGTTTAGAAAAATAATTTTGTATTTAGCTTTTTAATTATTTTAAAGTTTGTTTATTCTTTTTTGTGAGTTATATTTTGATAAAAAAAGTTTGAAATGTAACCCTGTATTTTATTTTAAACCTAATGTTTAGTTTAATTATTTTTATACATTATTTCATTTACATATGAAATTAGTTTACTTTTCTCATTCTGAAAAAGAAAGCTTCAAGGAAGATATTTTATTTATGAAAATACATTTAAACTTTAAAAATACCGAATCTTTGAAGGTACCTATATTTTATATTAGTAGAACTTTTGACTAAACCGAAGCACGAAATGAAAGTGTGTGTCCTTTATCAACGAGACTAAAATTAAGCAATGGATAATCTTTCCTTATTATCATATATATATATATATATATATATATATATATATATATATATATATATATATATATATATATATAATTGTTTCTTCCTACGCGCAAAGTATTCTGTCAAAACGTGTGAAAGGGGATACTAGTATGAGAAAATTCAACGAAAAGCTAAAAGCAACGAAAAGTAATACTGTTAGCGAAGAATCTCTGTGTTAATGGTGTTTTTAATTTCTTATTGTCATGCTTGAGAAAATAGTATTCTTTTAAAGGCGATAACTGGCCTTTTTTCAAATCTGATGTAATAGAATAACCTGTCACCCCCATGAGTGACTACAGTATAGGTAGTAACTATCTACAAGTATCTGTATGTCAACGGACTACAGAAACGAGCTGGTATCTGTTGCGTACGACTCAGACTTATGTGAGAAATACTGACCTTCCAATAGTAGCACTCAATACTGGATTGACCTGAGATGACCTTGGGCATAACTGTTACCATTATTCTTACTTTACTGTTTTTTTACAATAAAAATTTACTTATTTTATCCACCTTGTTTTTTATGTATATATTCCTATTAGCTCAGAATATAACAAAATCTCTCTCTGTTCTGACCAAGTAAATGGTTAAGTAATAATAAAAACCAGGTTTGCAAATATATCATATATTAAACAGTAAGTGCACCAGATGAGTATTACACGACTAGTAAGAGTGTATCGAATGAAATAGCGCTCAATCTAATCACTGTTCCCTGAACCTTCTCTCCTACTAAATTTTTAGTAGTCGGAAGAGTCTAATATAGACTCTTAGAGGGAGGAAACCACAACAGACACTGGCCTTTAAAAATTAATTAAATAAATAAACAAAATTAAATAAAAATTGACGATAATTATTGTCGATGATGATAGAAATCTAATTCAACATCCTTCTATTGTCAATCATGATGAAAATATTCTTCATAATCTTCTTGTTAATGCATTTTCCTTTTGTCGATAACGATGAAAATGTACTTCTTCGGTTTTCTTACTGTACATGATGTATATAACTTGTCAGTGGTAGTTGTTGTGCTTTGTTTCATTGAGTTGTATATGTTGAGAAATATGGCAAGCCAAGTTTTAATGAATTGCACAAGATGGCTTCCATATCTCATCATGCATTGCGCTGGGATTTCCGTTTGCACTGACCGGAAAGAAAGAGGAAAACGAATAACAGGATTCAAGAATGCAACGACATGGAAGGAATAAGAGGTGATGATGAAAAAGAAACAAAACATAGTAAGAGAGACATGTAAACAGAGAAGAATGCGAAAAAGCTGACTCACTAAGTTCTGCTTCGTTTAACGCAGTGGTCGACAAATTGTCTCATTCTACGTGTTAATAATCGTAGTCCCAGGTTCAGATGAACTTTTCCTACTATTAATTCAGGTAAATATATTTATATAATGGTATGCTGAAAAGAAGACTTCAACTCGGAAAAAAAAAACGTTTCAAAAGAGAAAAGATTTTCATTTACTTTCTTTCGTAAAATTCTTAAAAGTTCAGCTCTTTCTGGTAAAAATATATTTATAAGAGGAGAGAGCTATGGAAGAAAGGTTTAATCTCCCATTTGTATCGAGACAGGAATTATTATATCAGAGACATAATAACACCGTCATTTACAGTTGAACGGATTGGCTGAAAGGAAAAGGAATGGCAGACATGCTTTGTTATCAGAGAGATTTTTATATCTCTAAGACATACACAAAACGATATATATATATATATACATGACACGCAAAGAATAATATATCACAAATAAGCAAAGCAGAATTTAAAGAGGAACAAAAGGAAAGGTCTTATATATAATATGGAGATATTCCGCTGTCTGGAAAAGACATGTTTAGAACTCCAGATCCAAATGGGTCGGATTCATCTAAGTCCCAGTTGAAGACATATTCCACGAATGGAAAACAGCGATTCTTGGTTTTTCCCAAATCGAGGACTGCGAGCTGGAACTACATTCTATATCTTCTCTCTCTTATTTTATGTACCTTGTCCCTTCAGCATAGGCGATCATGGCTCTCCATTTCCCCCTTCTCCTTGTAGCTCACAATTAGTTTCATTAGTCTGCAACCTCCCCCAGACCACGTTCTGTCATCCTCTTGCTTAAGCTCGCCAGGTATGGGAAAAATATATTCCCAAAGGGAAACAGCATCATGCACCTGTAAGCTGCTGGGGAGGCAGATTTAGTCCCTTGGGCGGGGTAGCTAAAGAAAGGACCATTTCTGTTTGGCTTTTATAAAAACGAACTTAATTTGACCGGCGTTTTCATCACTGTATGGAGTGACATCACCAAAGGGCGATAAGCACCTTTTGTTTCCCTACACATTTATTATTGTTATTCATTTAACATAAAAACAAAGTTAGCATTATACCTTTTACCGTGCCTGTTTTCATTTGACATATAGCGTAATGTGAATAGCAGAGAATGTTATAAACCTCCTGAACAAGAAAATAAATGTATCAACTATAACAAAACAAAATATACAGTGCTGTTCGATAAAAGTGACTCACCTGATTTTTTTACTTAAAAATATTTTTCGCCTATTGTTTTTGGGGTCAAATTAATTTTTAATCTTACTAATATAAAGACCCCTTTCCGACCACCTAGTAAAAAATTTTACTCACCCTAAGGTATTCTATTGATAATTATAATTTTGGGTATAAATGAGATTTAGGGAAAAACTCAATAGAAACATAACCGAAACAGCTTTAAATAAAGAATAATAGAGGTATAATTTATTTATAATAGGTAATATAGTTCGAAATATTTAATAATCTATAGGTCCTCCTTTATTTTGAATAACGTTTTCAACCCTTTTTGGCGTTGACTTGATTAGGTTCTGGCAAATCTCATCTCCAAGCATTGAATTCCATTCGGATATGAAATTCATAATCAAATCCTCTTTATTGCTCAACTGCTTTCTCGAGAGCCTGTACTTTATAATGCTCCATAAGTTTTCTATGGGGTTGAGGTCAGGAGATTGGGTCGCCCATGTCATAACACTCACCTGCTTCTCATCAGAGTATTCCTTCATCAATTTTGATTTGTGACAGGGAGCATTATCCTGCATAAAAATGAGCTTGGTGGGGTCAATATGCACCCTTTCAGCAGAAGCAACCATATTGGAACTTATGAAAATACAATTTGAGCAGCAACAGAAAAAATAACAGAAGCATCTTGACCTACAAGAATTATCGCTACGGGTAATAACAAATAAAGGGCAAAATTCCGAGAATGAAACAGAATTTGTTCAAGGTCTGGTTTCGACAAAAGACGCAGAGATCAGACGCAGAATTCTTACAAAACTGGAGAGTGAACCAGAATTGACACTACAAAAATTGGCTGAAGACTGTCAGAGATGTATAAGCGTAAAGAAGGACTCGAAAGATATAGAAGAGTCTGGCAACGTTCACATACGTAAAGTACAACGACAAACACGTTTCTGTCCCTCCTCAAAAACAAACCAAACCAATTTTCCCTCCTCAAAAACAGGTCAAACAAATTTTTGTACTTCAAAAAGTCAATATCAGAAAAACTACCACCCAGTCCATGCTCTGGCTGTGGGACTTTGCATTGGTATAAAGATTGTCCATACCGCTTTAAGACTTGTCTGTCGTGTAAAAAAGTGGGTCATAAAAGTTCTCATTGTTGGACTAGGAAAGAAAGCAGAGTAAAGTCCCTAGGACTGACCATCCGGACGAGACAAGCATACGAAAATACGTGCAAGTAGAAATGTTAAACAGAAAAGTCAGACTACAATTGGATTTCGGATCGGACTTAACTATTATTAACGTACAAACATGGAGAAAATTGAACAAACCGACCATGTTGAGAACCGATAAAATTGCTAGGTCGGTAACTGGGAGAAAAATAAAATTTGAAGGAGAAGTTATTACAAATGTGACATTCAATGGAATGACCAAAAAATTAAAAATGTGTGTACTAAGAAACACAGAAAATCTATTTGGAACGGACTGCATGCAGAAATTCGACCTCTGGGATTTATCAATAAGTACGTACTGCCAAAAAGTGAAAAGTTTATCGACCGAGGCAGTTAAATTAAAGGAGACACTAAAAGAGAGTTTCCCCGAAGTATTTTCAGCCGGCCTCGGGAGGTGTTATAAAATGGCAGCAAATATAGAAATAAAAGAAAATGTACAACCTATCTTCAGGAAGAAAAGGAACGTACCTTTTGCCTCAATAGAAAAAATAGATCAAGAGTTGGAGAGACTCGAAAAAATCGGTATATTGACAAAAGTCAATGGGCCGCACCTACGGTTTACGTCAAAAAGAAATCGGGGGAGATACGAGTATGCGCTGATTTCTCAACGGGATTGAACTCAGCGATAAAGGATTACCACTATCCTCTACCCAGCCCAGAAGAAGTGTTCACAAAATTAAACGGAGGAAAGTTTTTCTCAAAAATTGACTTCAGCAAAGCGTACCTACAAATACCAGTAGATAAGGAAAACTCGAGATTATTGTGCATAAACACACACAAAGGATTATACAAGTTTCAAAGATTACCATTCGGGATTAAGGTCGCGTCGGCAACATTTCAGCAAATAATGGATACTATGCTAGGCGGACTTGATTTCACGATTGCATACCTGGATGAAAACTGATAAATAGTAAAAACATTGAGCAACACTGGGAACACGAGGTTTTCAGGAGAATACAAAACTATGATTTCAAGGTAAAAGAAAACAAATGCGATTTCTTCATGACGGAAATAAAATATCTGGGCCATATCATTAATGAAGAAGGAAGGCGACCAGACCCTGAAAGGGCAACGGCAAAAAAAAATGCAGCTCCAAAAAACGTAGCCGAATTACAAAGATTCTTAGGCTTAGTGAATTACTACCAAGAATTCATTCCAAACATGCATTTTTCAAAACGTATAAAAACGATACATACTAATGGGAGCAATGTACAATTGAAAAAAGAAATCGGGATCATGGTTTGCATAATGCAGGGCCCGAAATTCTCACATAAAAGACATGTAAATCAAATAAGAAAGCGGCTGTTAGATGATTCTAACGGTCCACCTCAGGAAGAAGTAATGGATGCCATATTCGACACATTTGATATGAAAAGGCCGCAAACAATATCTGAACCCTGAAAATCGACCAGGAAAAGAAAAGTCACAGAGCCTTTGATAATAAATCCAAAGAGAAAAAGATATTAAAGACCCCTGCGACGCAAAAGCTTTGGAAGAGGGGTGTTATGGGAACTTACCTATACCGTTAATGGACTCTTCCTGACTCTATAAATACTGCGCCTCTCCGAGAGAGAGAAGAGGAATGAGTTGAGCCGCAGTCTCTCACTGTGCACGACTCTTGTCGAACTCTCTGCTTTGGCAGAGAGGAACTCGCACGAGGCTTTGCCGCAGGGCAAAATGTCGTCCGGGGAGGTAGACAGTTCCTGAACCCGTTTATACGGGTTCTAAATGGGCATATTTTTGACCGAGCCTACGGGCTTGGAGAACCCACATTAAACCGGCCTTGTGCCATATACGACCCATATGGGGGGGGTGTTAAATATCGGAATGAGTTGAGAGTTAACGTGTCAAGTCATATTAGTTCACTCTAAATTTGACTGACAGTTAATCCTAACCTTTCAACTTATTGTATTATATTTCTGTTGTAATATATCTTTGTTATTTACTACTCTTGTGTTCTTGTTGTTCTTCCTTGGTTCTATCTTGGACCATAACCGCGGTGCGAGGATATTGGACCATAACAATTTTAAATATCTTTTAACAGAGGATTACGACCACCAAATCCGAACGGGGATTAGAATAGCAAAATATGAATTCCAACAGCTAAGCAAAGTAGTAAGAAGCAAAATGATATTTTTTTAGAAATAAATGAAGACTGATGAACTGTTACGTCATAGCGGTCCTCTTGGATGGCGGTGAATAATGGGCAATCTCCTCACAGATGAAGAGAAAACTAACGACGACAACAGTGGTTCTACTGATCAGAATACCATGGGCGGAGTGTGTAAGGAAGGAAGAAGTATAAAGGAAAATGAGAAAAAAGGTGAACACGCACTCAGAGTCAGAAAGAGACGCCTGAAATTTGTTGACATCTGACGAATGAAAGGGACTTGAGCAACTTAACACATACATGATATGTGAAAAGCAAAAGGGGCCGAAAATGCAATGGGCCACCGGTCTGTTCAGCTGGTGCGAACTGATGGTGGAACGAGAAAATTTACTCAGAGTTAAAGGAAGTTGTGAAGAGCCATGTTCGACCACGTGTGGAAGGGGCAGGGCACATAGAGGTATGGCGGTTTCGTTTTGTTTTGAAACAAAAGCGAAAGGGAAAAATGCTGGCAGCAAAAATATTCCATGCAAATTGAATAGTCAATAAGAAATATCTGAAGAAAGCTATATAAATATAGGTGAGATACTAATATAGGTGAAATACTAATATATTAATAGAATATTAATATATACTTATATATAGCTCTCCCGCCGAACTCGACGTATGAGGGTCAGTTCCCAAAAACTGAAAGCCCGACAGGATTTGATTAGAGTGGTGAAGGCTTTGTGCAGGGCCATCCACACTTTTTGGAGGGACGAATACAGGGACCTGGTGCAACGGATGCCACAAGGTCCCCAAACGACCCTCCGCAGGTTTTGAATTCAGAGTTGTCCTTCTCCTGCCATCCAAGGCTATAGAACCCAGTCTGTTCTGCTATTTACCCATAGTTGGAGGGAGAAGAAGAGGAGGATTCACACCTTTCCCAAGGGTGTTAGCACGTAAGTGAATGTAATGGAATCGACTGGAATTCGAACTCGGCTCTCCGATTCCTCAATCCAAGCCGTTATCCATTACTCCACCGGGCCTCCTTATATATACTTATATATTGATACGGTAAAATGTCGTGTATAGAGAACTGTCATATAATAAATAATGTCGACATAAAATCAACATTGAATGATGATTCTCTGTTTCACGACTTAAGAGATCAGCAGATATTGTGGGATGATTGCTCAAAGCTTTAAGCTAACGACCATCATGCAGTATTCTTTTTTATCTTCTCATTATTTAGATGGATGTACGGGTGGTGCAATACATAACAACTTGGAATGCGAAATCGGAGAGCTGTGTTCGAATTCCATACACTAATGTGCAAATACCTTTGGGAAATGTATGAATCCATCTTATTTGCCCCCAGCTATGAGTTAAATATTCAATCTAGAAAAATCAGTTTTATCACTAAATAAAAACTTTTAATGCAATATTCAATCGCGAACAAAGAATTGTGTGTGTGCGTGAGTGAAATGTTGTCTCTAATTATTCGTAAAATCTCGAAAAATATGTTTCGGCTTTAAATAACCTACAACGGGTTGATAAATCATCAAAAATAAATCAATCAACGATCTCACTGCTTGTATGTTTGTCGACTCAGTAAAAGAATATGGCAAATGTTGAAAAGTTAAATCTAGAGTTACTGTTTCTAAATTCAGAGTTATCCTTGTTTCTAGTCTGAAATCATTTCACCCCAAGCAAGGCAATAAAGCCACAAAGACCCAAGTGGTTTACTGAGTGTGAAATAATATTGGAAAAAGAAAATATTGTTAAAGAGAAGAGACAATAAAAGAACAGGAATTGGGAAAACAGATGATAAATTATTAGCACTGCATTTAAATTTTGAAGGTCAAAGTGGATTGGAAAGTAGGAAGCCGCAAGAGATATCCACATGCGAGAAGTGCGAAAAAAAGAAACTATTAACATAGAACTTACGGTTACATCTACCCACTTTCAACTGTAAAATGATGATACTAATACTACGCTTAAGTTCGTAATGTCCCCTCTATCCTAAGGGAATCTACGCGATTTGAGTGTGTGTATGAAGGGAAAAGAGATGGTTTCATGCCTTTTCCAAGGGTATATGCGACTAAGTGAATGTAACATCATCGGCTGAAATTCGAACTCGGTTCTCCGATTTCTCAACCCGGGCAGCTAACTGTTACACTAACCACATATCTGTACATGCAGGTGTGTGTCTTTGTGTGTATATACAATCTCCAACTATTTAAGTGTAACGTCAATCGACATCTCCAGTTGCCTTGATCTATCCACTTCCCTTCTCCACATCCTTTCCCCTTTCATTCCTATCTGCTTTCGCTCCAAATCTTCTGTAACCCCCTTGCCTTGATCGATCCACTATCTTTCTCCACATCCTCTCCTTTACCACTCCTATCTGCTCTTCCTCCAAACCTTCTGTAACCCCTTGCGTGCTGGTGGCTTCCAGCCTTGCTTGGGGTGATAAGCTTAAAAAAAAAAGTATATGTGTGCGTGTGTGCTTGCAGGTTTTTATACTTAATATGATGATCTCAGAAAAATGAACAATCGCTTTGAATGAATTATAAGGAAGCTGTGTATGTGAAAGTGTGTGTGCGTGAGTGAAATGTTGTCTCTAATTTCTAATAAAAGTAAATAGTATTCGCGAAAAATTTAGTACGGATGTAGCTGCTTCCTTTTTTGAGCAGTATAGTTTATGACCATATGTACAAAGAGTAAGTTAGAGAATGCTTTGAAAGAGTTACTTTAAGATGCATAATACTCCACGGCGTCTTTTCTGCAATACTTGATATTGAACGCACAGTTGACAACAATGTTGACATGAGTGACTGAATTAATTGCTTGGTCTGCTGCTAGCAAAGTTGGGTCGCTCTACTAGACGATTTTTCTCTCCAGAATCTATTTTACGTATTTTAAGTTTACTATTCATCCATGCTTTGAATGTTGTTGCCACATACGGTCTAGTGCTCCTGCTATATATTTAGATGTAAATGATATATTTAGAGTCTCTTTATAAAATCTAAAGAAGAATCTGCAATGTTACTGCTCCTGGCCTGGCATCTCGGCTTTAATCACTTTCTCACCGCCGTAATGTAGCTTCCCTGTGCCTTATCTATAAACACCTTCATGGTAGTTGTTCCGATGAATTTTGCTTTGTGTTTATGATTAAATCCTACTCAGAAAAGAGAAAGATTGGTCCTATATTAGGGGTCCACAGGACCTGTATCTAAATCAGATGAGAATAGTTGTTAAACTCAATAACGCCGATGTTATGAATTTGAGCGCAGTACTAGATTGATAAAAATGGCTCATTATCTTACAGTGGTATTGCCTAGATGTACCCGTAACTTTAAGGCTAACAGTTTCTTTTCTCGTAATTTTCGCGTGTGGAACTCTCTCTCGGCCCCATACTTTCCAGCCAAGTTTGATCTTCAAAAGTTAAATGCAATTTCAATCATTATCTACTGTCGTCTTGATTCCTCTTCTTTTATTGTTCTCACTTCTCGCCTGTGGAACTTTCTCCCGGTCCCATGCTTTCCAGCCAAGTTTGATCGTCAATAGTTTAAATTCTAATTTCAATCGTTATATACTCTCGTCTTGATTCCTCTTTTTTTATTCTTCTCTCTCCTTATTATTGTTTCTCTTTGCTTTATTTTTTCACACTCAGTAACACTTTGTGTCGTAATGTATTTACTGCCTTGCTTGGGATGAAATTATAAAATATATACTGAATAATTTTGCTTTATTGATTAAATTTGACTAATATTTATCATATACTGGTAATAAGACGAGCTTAGAAACTCTAAGACAATTTCCTTTGTTTCCAAGTGTTGTATACCCTCTTAATTCTAGAGAGGTCTTTTGGATTACATGATTAATTCCATAACATAGCTGTATTCTTCTCTCTCGGCCGTCTTCTCCTGGTCAGGTGATCGTTAGTTGGTTTTTAACTAGCCAGTGGGGTCGCTCTATCACCCCTACGTGGGAGCAAGTTCTACACACGAAAATAACACGTTTGTATTCTTCGACGTGTAAAACCTAACTCAATGAAAAGAGTTTCTATCTCTCTAACATTCCCACGTTCGGCTCAGCCAATTAAGATCGACATCCCTTTTTTCTCTAGCAGCTGACCCCAAGGTCAGCCTCAGAAGGTCTGAACCAAATACACTGCCACTAAAAATATTGTTTCAGTGAGATAGATGCACCACTGATGTGAGATGATGCCGAAATAGTTTATTTTATAATGTTATCAATTAAATGATTTGTTCGATTTTGAACTTATGCTATTACAAGTGTGAAAATTTACAAATTATTTGCTCCCATTTAGCCTCTGATCTCTGTGTGTGGAATGTGTCATCAGTTGTAGTACATTTGTAGCGAAGCGATCGCCCCAGCTTCACTCAGGTGAATTGTTTGTGTACAGCTGAACTGGTCCACGGCCTAAACTCAGCTATCATACATCGGTCACAGGGGCTGCATGGGCACTGCGACGGTCACACCCTGGTCAACGGCGTTGACTAAACTGTGTAATGGTATCCGGAAGGTCTTCTAACCCGGCCAGTGAAAGGGAACAACCAGCCTTCTGCTAAGCGGCCATCAGCCATTTGCTGACCTGTGCGTGGTCAACGGCTTTAACAGTAAGCGGAGGGTCATCTGAAAGGAGAGGCGGGGCTAACGTAAATATCCCCGATGGAAAAGGAACCGTCAAGATATTGCCCTATTTTGCCTTGAATGTCACCATGAACCATAAGTAGTGGCGCAAGATGATGATGATGATGATGATGATGATGATGATGATGATGATGAAATTAATATTGTTGATGATGATGATGATGAAGGAATTTCTGCATTAATTAAAAATTTAAACAACTGTAGTGTCGAATGTGCAAATTATGCATGAACTGCTAAGATCGTCAACTTATGAGACTCGTGCTTGGAGATAAAAATAGCAAAAGATAATTTATTTGATATGTCTACGGGGAAATTTTGCCCAAGCACACGGCATCGCCCCACATAAAAATTGTCATTGTGACGCACCCTGCCTCCTGGGGAGTTTTGGTAAATACCGAGCGTTTATTTGATATCACGCACGGATGCATGCAGGACGTCCAGATCGTGGGTCATCTTCAAGACCGTCCCTTCACATCCGTAAATTCAGCTGCCCACTCTTTCACTGCTGATAAAGCTGGAGCTTCATCCTTTAATGTGGCAATCAAGTCAACATAAATAAACCCTTCTTTCTGCAGGTACCTGATAACACCATGATGCCAAATTTAGGGTAAATCGATATTGGTTACTTTTGAAGTCTTCTTTGAACAGTCAGATATCAGGAATTTGTGTACGAATCTTTCATAATTTGAACATGTTCATTTACAAGAATCCTTTATGTTGCACGTAATGTGTGCTAAATCTTGGTAGTCTGGAAATGGTTTAGACCGTAGTAAACCAGTAAATATTTTAGGTTTCCAACAGCTTTTAGTAATTTTCTTCTTCTGCCACTTATTGATGGACTGATTCGGTTTCTTCGGCCTTACAACACTCTGCAGGTTAATTAAAGCCAGGTAATATTTGTTAGATTGTCTGATTGAGAGGTGGATGGGGAGATAATAATGATTCAGTGATACAAGTCTTACTAATTAACCCATATCTTGGAGTAGAGGAGGCGATGTCATACCTTCCACAAGAGTATTTACGCGTAGAGTGAATACAATGAACTCAACGGAAATTGGAACTAGGCCCTCAGATTAGCAATTCCGAGCTAATAGCCATTACGCCAACCGCACATCTAAGCTTACAGCACTTGGTATTCCCAAGCGGTCACCCACTTAGATATAGACCAGGCTCGACCTTGTTTAACTCCGGTGATCAAACGGGAAACGGTGTTTCAAATATATCTGGTCGTAAGCCGAGTGAGAGAGAGACAGAAACAGAGAGATACAGAGATAGAGAGAGACAGAGAAATGGAATGAGATAAAAAAGTGAAGATAAATAATGGAGCAAACGTTTGGTCGAATTTTGTCCAATAGATTAGAGATCTAGATAAGACAGAAGGTGTAGAGATTAGATCATTTTGCGATTGGAGATTCATAGCAGAAATTAGTACATTCTCAGCAGTCTTGGACGCAGTTTGGGAATCTCTTATTCCAAGGGTGGACACGAAATGGATGCTGCTGCTGCTGCTGCTGTTGATTATATACCTATTGATTTTCACAATAAACGACCCCCCTTTCTTTTGGCGTACCTCTTATGTCATAACCTACTAAATTGTCATAGTTACTAACAATTGGGGATCATTTTCTTCGCTTTTATATTCGATACATCGATAACAGACTTTCCCTGTGTGATCGGCATATTTCTTTCTCTTTGAATTCCTTTTTAGAATCCGGCAGACTTTAATTCAACGTGATTCATACTTTCGATTCGATTCTTTACAGATATTCCCAATTTCTCTCAATCCGTCTCTCATTTTCGTAACAGTTTTTTGTTACTAAATGTTCACCCAATACAGAGACACTCAAAGTAGAGGTTTACTTAGCAAGAACATTTTTACGGCTTTAAAAGAATGGTGTAAGTACAGATTATGCGGACAAATAGGATAGGTTGACCCAAGTCTTGGAATGCGTAAGGTTGTCGTGATCAGATAAGTATCGCAAAGTTACGGTTTTCAGCAGGAAGCTATCCGAATGGAACATCTGTTTTACCACTTGAATACAAAGGGGATTAGAATGTTTCAACCCTGTGTACGTGTATGAAAAGGTCTTAGCTGTAAAGGCATAAAGTTTCCGAACATAAGAATCTATATCTTCTGAACTAATACCTGGAAATAATGGGTGAGTAGTGATAGATTTCTGTCGTTTCTATTGTGGGAGAGTGAAAAATAATTCATCATTCACAAGGCAAGTTAAAACTTTTGAATCTTGTCAAGGCTGACAAGTGCGAATTAGGCAACACCAGACCAGATATGGGAGTAATGCTATAATTTTTAGTCTGCTCTGACTTTTAAAGAGAAAAGAAGGCTTGGAGAATTTAACACGGATATCATGCACATCGATGGTTAAGAAAATCAAGAGAACACAATTAGCAACTAATTTGACAATTTTGAGTCAACGGTTGGATGATTGTTTGAAGCAAATACAAAGAAGCAATTTTGGCTGAGAGCAACAAAAAACAAAAAATTGTAGAGATAACAATGATTATACATCTCGTAAGATAATATAGTGATTTTTTAAGCGTAGCTTAGATGTGGCACAAGGCCGAAAGTAAGGAGCATCCAGTGAGGATTAAACTCACTACTCAGTTGTAATTGAGAAGCTCGCTAACCATTACACCATGTCAAGGTGCCCAATAGTGATTTTCTAATCTAGATGTGGCGCAAGGCCGAAAGTATGGGGCACTCGGTGAGGATCGAACTCGCTACTCATTCGTAATTGTTTTAACGAGACAAGCTTTCTAACCATTACGCCACTCCGAGGTGCCCAAATGATTATCTAAGATGTGGAACAAGGCGGAAAGTATAGGGCACCCAGTGAGGATCGAACTCACTGATCAGTTGTAAATGCTCTAACCAAGCATCGTGCTAACCATTACACCATGTCGCAGGGCTCAAACACAAACACACACACACACACACACACACACACACACAATGATTTTCGAAGGGTAGCTTAGATGTGGCACAAGGCCGAAAGTATGGGGCGCCCGTTGAGGATCGAACTCACTACTCATTCGTAATTGTTCTAGTGATACAAGCTTCCTAACCATTACGCCACGTCGAGGTACCCCTCGTAAGAGAATATATCACAGAGACAGAAAGCGAAACAGAATAAACAAATAGGACCTGAGGTGCTTATTGAAAATGTAGCGATATACAACGATGATCATTAAAAAGCAATTATAAAAATATGACACTTTAATTGGGCATCGCACCTCAAACAACTTGCGGCGACACTTATCTCCGATGAATTACAGTTAGTCTGGGAGGTGTACGGGCTGGCATATGTGATTTATGATTTTTCATAATCAAGAGGAAAATGTACAAACTTCATAAAGTGGAATCATTTGGTTATCTAATTGTCTCACACCGGAAGCCCTAACAGAAATGAACACTGGGGGACACTGTTTGCTTTCCCATTTCCAAAGTTCATTATCAGTTGTAGATTCTTTTTTTTTTAGACAAGATGTCAAGCCAGGACCAATAACAATGCAGATTCTTCTTTGGATTTTATCAAGAATCTCTAAATAAATAATAGGAGCACCAGACCAGATGCAGCTGCTATATTCAAAGCAAGGATGGACGGTAGACTTATAAATACGGAAGATAGATGCAAAAAACATTGTCTAGCACTAGACAGTGAAGCAAGTTTCCTAGCAATAGACCTAGCAGCTGATATGATATAATCTTTCCCCTTCATATCAGTGAAAAATATCTTTCTTGTAAAATCATATGAACAAAAACTAGATTAATTTCTTCGACAGTGGATTCGCTTGCTTGTCTATTACGCCGCGTGCTGGTTGAAAATACTTATTAGATTGGGGGGTACTTTTATTTTTCTTAAATCAGACTTGACCAGAGGTTGTTGAACGACAAGAATAAACCGGAATAATCCCTCAACTCTTTCTTATCGTCTGAAATCTTTCAACAAGTTTTTGATGAAGCCACTTTTTCTATATTCCATTCAAGAGACGACATCAAAACGGAACCAGCTGCTAGATCAAGACGTAAGTGGAAGTGACCAGTGATTCCGAAAATGTTACACTGCACAGGGGTAACCACACGCACAAACGCACAAAACGTTAAGATACATAAACACGCATGAATGATTACCTTACACAAACGTAGAAATGGTTCAGATACGCATAGAGAAATCGTTAGCACACACAAACAGAAACAACATACACACAAACAAGACAAACATTTTAAATAAATTATCATAAATTTTCCGAAACAAAATTACAATATTTTCCCGGATACAAGTCGATCTATCTATTACAGGATTTTGAATTTTTCGGAAGCTCACCGTAGAACGATTGTTCACAAATTCGTCTGAAAGGATTACTCCTGTTATAAGTTTGTTTAGTTCAATACACTTGTTGTAAAGTGTCATTCAAAAATTGCAAACATATGGGGCGGTGTCATCTTAAAATTGTTCAACTTTGATACTGTGTCATCTTAAAATTGTTCAACTTTGATACTGTGTCATCATAAAATTGTTCAGCTTTGGTACTGTGTCATCCTATAATTGCTCAAATGTGGTATTGTGGCATAAAAAATTGCGTAACTGTTGAACTGTGTCATCCTAAAATTGTCCAACTGTGGTACTGTGTCATATTAAATATTGTAAAATGTGGTATTGCGTCATTGCATAATTGTTAAAATCTGGTCCTTTTTCATGCTAAAATTATGAAAATGTTTTTCATACTAAAATAATTACAATGTCTTACTATGTCATATTAATATTGTGAAAATGTGGTACTGTGCCATATTGTAATTGGAAAAAATAATATGTCCTGCTGCATACAATATTTTCTTGCAGATCGCAGCGTTACACACATGGCCATGTGCCATACATAACTAAGCTTTATAAATATCGATCCTCACTGTGTCTTGCACTTGTAATCTCACACCGCACTAAAATCAGTTTCGTAAACGTCTCCTATCTGTGGTTCGTTAAATAGCCTTGCAGACCAATATGGCGGACGTCAATCGACACGAGATATTGAAATTTATGGCCTTGTCTCTTACGTTGTTAGACATTCTAAATACCAAAGATAACTCGATACCTCGCTACAGGGGCGCAAATGTAACACCCAACACTTCAACCGATCTGCCAATCATACAAAATACGTTACAAGGTGTTAATTGCATTCTTTTGTAGTGTTACACAATTTTCATCGAGGTGTATATACAGTTGTTGAGGGAAACACTGATTATTTGGTAGTTCGTTTACCACGGTCAGAAATCGATTATTGGGTCTAGCAATTTTTGCAGAAGCCACACAAGGGATATGTTCGGGAAAAATATAGACTGAAAATAAAACAATGAATCACCATTAAACAAACCTCATTAACAAAATACATTTTCGCGACAAAATAATGACGACAAATTATTCTGCTTTATTTGCATTATTTATTTTATTATTCACACAATCTTTCTTTGAAAATAAGAAAATTCAATAGTTCCATATAAAAATTAAAAATAAGATTTATTGGTCAGTTAGTTTTAAAATATGGCTGAATATGAATATATATATATATATATGAATATATATATATATATATATATATATATATATACATAAATATATATATATATATAAATATATATATATATACATAAATATATATATATACATAAATATATATATATATACATAAATATATATATATATACATAAATATATATATATATACATAAATATATATATATATATACATAAATATATATATATATACATAAATATATATATATATATACATAAATATATATATATATATATATATACACATAAATAAATATATATATATATATACATAAATATATATATATATATATACATAAATATATATATATATATATAGATATAAAGAAATATAGTCTTAAAGTGTGCTATATTTATGGGATAAAGTGCTCAATATCAGAGATAGAGCGTGTGTAAATATAAAACTTATATATATATATATATATATATATATATATATATATATATACATATATATATATATATATATATATATATATATATATATATATATATATATATATATATTCTATTTATACGTTATTTTTATAGATAGAAAGATTTAAGTAAATGCTTTGTTTATAAACCGTATTAAATATATTTACCCGCCTGACTGTCGGAGAAATCTCATTTGTTGTTTAAAATTAAATAATTGTTATACTTTTACATTTATATATATATATATATATAAACTGTCTATATTTCTGAGATGAGGTATTATGTACAGTATTTACATTAGTCAGACTATTGTCCTCATCTTTTTTGCCAGCAAGGGCACATGGCACAGTGGATAAAGGCGTTGGTTAGATCCAGTAACAGACCCAAAGAGTGTGAGTTCAATACCCGGTTCAGGCAGTGAAGAACTTTCAGAGGAAAATTAGCAGATAACTGATAACTGACATTCATCAAACATGGCTCGTGGAACTAGAACAGTCTACCCCAGTGATCGAAATAAAGGGTTCGGTTCGAAATTCCAACCACCTGAAGAAGGCCGGAGCGTACAACGGCCGAAACGTTGTGACAAAAATGACAACAAAGATGAGGACAATTGTCCGACTAATGTAAATACTGTACAGTTGTCCTTTGCTTAAAAAAAACACTGAAATATTATTTTAACTGCTGTTACTTTGGTT
>OZ038493.1:6919270-6921770 GCA_964036315.1 Acanthosepion esculentum
ATTACCATTAGCCTTTCTAAAAATGCCTATCTGTTGGGCATGGTTCAATCAATAACTAATTTATATTTCTACATCTATCAAATCACTATATTTGAAAGTAATTTTGAATTTTCGCTTCGTCCTCTCTCTTACTCTTCTCTCACTCTCCCACCATATATATATATATATATATATATATATATATATATATATATATATATATATATATATATATATATATGTATGGGGGTGCGATGGATAAATTGTCATTTAAATTACACCAAATTGAAAGTAACACTGGCGTCTATATTTAACAGTAAATATTACACAAATCATCAATGGCTTCAACCACGGCATTCAGACGAGTTCGCAGTCTCCTGCAACTCTTCTGGACGGTCTCCTTCTTGGTGACTGAGGCCATAGTCCTATCCATCAGTTCATTCTTGGTGCTACAATGAGTTTTGTTGAGCTCTCGCTAAAGTGCATCCCACACATAATAATGAAGGGGGTTGCGGACTAGGTAGTTAGTTAGCTAGATGGAAGTGCTGATGTGGTCGCAGAAATTCTAAAACAACTATGAGTGGGTTCTCCTGCTTATGTGGCATGGGGCAATGTCATTTTGTCAGAGATAAGTTCTTACAGCAGCCATTATCTTCACCCAATGCAGCACTAACTCCTCCGGGTTGTGTTGAGTCTGAGGCCCTCGCCAATAGATTCGGACGTGCTTTTCTTATCCGAACGATCAAACTGATTTGTTTCTGATGCTGTACCTTCGTAATCACCGTTGGATATATCCTACTTTTTCCGAATCATCTGCGCTGTCCCCAGAATGACATCCAAACACTTTGAAATGTTCGTATTGGAGCTTCTGACGCGAAATGTCAAGCAGTACAGCATGCAGTTCCCAAATTTCTGGTGGAATTAATTGCGTCATAGTGATCTTTTCCTCACAGACGGTGCCCAACTGACTTTCCTATAATATGTAGTCTAGTAAATCAAAACAAACAACACGCATGCGCGAAATTGAAAATATGAAATGGCGACAATTTATCTATCGCACCACCAGTGTGAGTGTGTGTCTATATATATAATATATATATATATATATATATATATATATATATATACATATATATTAAGACATTTTTATGTTTATACATTCTTTTTATAGATACAAATATTTAAGTAAATGTTCTGTTTATAATAAACACTATTAAACAACATTTACCGGCCTGAATGTTCGAGAAATTTTCATAGAAAATATTCGTCCTCCGACAGGAATCGAACTTGTATCCTATACGGAACCGTCATATAGCCTGACGTGCCTTTAACTAGATTGGGCCACAGAGGATCGTTCGGTTAGCAAGGTCGATTTTACTGTCTTTAAACTACAATCTTCCATGATTCTCTCACGTACATTCATAGCTGCTCATGGCGTATCCAAATGGAAACAAATGACGTCACACATTACGACAATTATTTTAAGACATCTTTATGTTTATACATTCTTTTTATAGATATTTACTTAAATATTTTTATCTATAAAAAAAAATGTATAAACATACAAATGTCTTAAAATAATTGTCGGATTTTGACAATATATATATGTGTGTGTGTGTGTGTGTGTGTGTGTGTGTGTGTGTGTGTGTGTGTGTGTATGTGTGGATTGGGATATGCGTGATTGTGTGTGTGTGTGGTTTTGTCTGGGCGCGCGCTAACACGCGTGAATATTTATAAATTTATCAATATCTTCTGGTCTTCTGGAGACCAGAAGATATTGATAAATTTATAAATATTCACGCGTGTTAGCGCGCGCCCAGACAAAACCAAACACACACAATATATATATATATATGTTTGTATATATATATGAAGTAATATAGTCTTAAAGTGTGCTATATTTATGGGATAAAGTGCTCAATATCAGAGATAGAGCGTGTGTAAATTGTTTTATGTTCACTTTTATATATATATATATATATATATATATATATATATATATATATATGCATAATTTATTTTTACTTTGTAAATGTATTCGATATTATGGTAACAAAAGTCCTCTCAAAGCTTCCAAACAGACATAGAATTCATTCAAAAACGTGACATAGAATTCATTTAAAAATTTTAAATTATTATTCAAAATAGAAGTCTAATGTCTTTACAGGACATTACTTTCAGATATTGATTGAGGTCAATCGAAATCTCAAATTAACCAAGAAACAGACATTTTGCATTCGCTATCCGAGCGAATTCCAGTCGAATTTGTCATATTTACTTACACAAAATGCCATCGGTAAAAGTATTAATCCATTTCTGACCCCCATAAATGGGTTAAACAGCTCTTCCCACTGGGTTCTTTAAATTTCGTTGACAACCAGTCTATTGCAAAATGAAATGGCAACCTACTATGGGAAAATAGCTTACCTTGAAACTAATATATATATATATATGTACATATATATATATACATATATATATATATATATATATATATATATATATATATATAAGTGAACAT
>OZ038493.1:6924270-6981770 GCA_964036315.1 Acanthosepion esculentum
CTTCAGGCCTAGTATTCTTGAACGCAACTGATTGGTGTTATATTCAGCACCTCTAGTCCAGAGTTTCATAAACGAATCTTTATACACTATTTATATTATTCAGACTATTGTCTTCGTCTTTGTTGCCATATTTAATACAACGTTTCGGCCGTTGTACTCCCCGGCCTTCTTCAGGTGGTTAGACTGTCGCACTGACCCTTTATTTCTCTCACTGGTGATAAAGGCGTTAGTTAGATCCAGTGACAAGATCCAAAGAGTGTGAGTTCAATACCTGGTTAAGGCGGTAGAGAACTTGGAGAAGGAATTAAGCAGGAGATAACTGATAATTGACATCCATTAGTCATGGCACGTGGAACTAGAACAGCTACCCCAGTGAGCAAAATAAAGGGTTCAGTTCGACATTCCAAACGCCTGAAGAAGGCCGCAGTGGACAACGGCCGAAACGTTGTAATAAATATGGCGACAAAGATGAGGACAATAGTCCGAATAATGTAAATAGTGTACATAATGCCTCATCTCAGAAATATAGACAGATACTGAAAGGCCGAAACGTTGTAATAAATATGGGGACAAAGATGAGGACAATAGTCCGAATAATGTAAATAGTGTACATAATGCCTCATCTCAGAAATATAGACAGATACTGAAAGGCCGAAACGTTGTAATAAATATGGCGACAAAGATGAGGACAATAGTCCGAATAATGTAAATAGTGTACATAATACCTCATCTCAGAAATATAGACAGATACTGACGAATTTTTATCTAATCTTTCAGTCCACGCGTCAGGAGTTATCAGCAATTGTCTGCCGATCTTTTCCTTTTCGTTATTTTTATATTAAGTTACAAAAAATTCTTTGTGCTGTTTTTTATTGGTGTTAGGTTGATTTTTCTTTTTCTTTGTGTGCTTGTGTGTGCGCGCGCCTGTATGTATGTGTGTGCGGGTCTATGTGTGAGTGCGTGTATAATCCTATACTTGTGTGCATGTGCACACGTTAGGATGTCGTGGTTCATTCTTTGTTTCATAATTTCCTTGTATCATTATACTTTCTCCTTATTCTGTTTCTTTCATTTTTCTAATTACCGACGCTAAGCCTCAAAAGGTTCACGTAGCGAAGTAATGGCCGGAGTCAAAGACAGAACTTCTTTTTAGGTTACTTTTTTCTTGAATATTCTGGGGTTTTCTCATTTTTTTGTAAATACAGGTGTGTAAGTTTTCGTTTTTTTTTTAATTCATTGTCTGTTACTTATCCCAAGAAATAATTTCTTTATTTCTAATGCGACATTTTAAAAACTTCTAACTGGACACTTCGAATATGAAATAAACGCCTTATTATTATTTCTTCAAAAGTCTGAATCATATCTATCAGTTCGCACGGGAGAAATGGGGCATCTATTTGAAATACGATGTATCCGGTATAATAATGTTTGAAGCCCATAAAAACGTCACATAAAATTATTTCTTTCTTTTTAGAAATGGCTTTGTTTGTGTTTCGGATACGAATTCAGCAGATATGAAACTTTCGAGAAAATAATCTCTGTGAAGCGGACGTGTTTTCCTTAAAAGCACATCGGATCAAATGCTGGTCTCCCATAAAAAGGGGGACGCAGAATTATACATACTTATATATATACTTATATATATATATATATATATATATATATATATATATATATATATATATATATATATATATATATATATATATATATATATATGCACCTCCCTTGTGCAAATTAATTGAAACAACCGCTTTACTTTACTTTCTTTCACCATACGGTCAGTTTTATACCCACTGCAATGACAGCGTGTAATTGATTTCTATTTTTTTTCCTCAGATTAGGTCATTTGCCACGGTGTTCAGTAATATGAATCTATTTTCGGGGTGTATGATGAGATTTGTTTGTCCTTGAAAAATATTGCGTCATCCGTGATTGCATCCGATTTTTATCAAACCCAAACACTATTGTTTCGCCTGTCGATTAGTTGTCCTCCTGGTAAGCGTACGAAAATTGTAACGATGCACGAACGCAGTGACAAGCCCTTACTAGTGATCAAATCAAAGTACTAGAGACTGGCTCGGAAACTCTCCTGATTTAAATCCAGTCAAGAATCTGTGGTCAATCTCTAAGGAACGACTTAATAGAATGGACATACGAAGTACTAACATGTGCGCTGGGTCATGCTACATTTGAACAAAAAATGAAAAGAATTAAATAAGGAGTAAATTAAATGAGTAAAAATAGTAAATTATTCGTTTTGTTTCAATTAATTTGCACTAGGGTCTATATATATATATATATATATATATATATATATATATATATATATATATATATATAGAGAGAGAGAGAGAGAGAGAGAGAAATAGATAGATAGATATAGAAATAGATATAGATATATATACAATTATTTATGCGAAAATTGTAACATAAATATGTTATAAAATCACTACAGAAATAGCCATTTTGTTTCAACGGTTCTGGTGCCTTCACAAGGTATGATGTTGAATGCAGAACCTGCATTCAACACCATGACTTGATAAGACACCAGAAGTTTTGAAATAAAATGGCTATTTTTGTAGTGATTTTATAACATATTTATGTTATAATTTTCGAATATATAATTATATTTGCTCTACTCTGTACTGAGCACACTTTTTAAAATAGTATTTATTAGTTATTGGAATTTATTCCGTAAACACCAATCCAATACTTGGGTATATATATATATATATATATATATATATATATATATATATATATATATATATATATATATATATAGCTAGCTAGCTAGCTTGCTAGATAGATAGATAGATAGATAGATAGATATTTCATGAATAGTCTAAGGTAGCTAGATAGATAAAGAAATAGACAGATAAAATTGTATTGATTTTTTCTTCTAAATTATTCATTTATTAAACTAATTTTAAGGGGGTATGCATGACTGTTTTTGCTGCTTTCTGTTACATTGTTTGTAGTTTCTGAAACAGTTAATACCACCGTTATAGCAATATATATATATATATATATATATATATATATATATATATATATATATGTATGTACCTTTCGATGATTCTGTATTTTTGATCATCGTAATTTACTCACATTTTTTTCAATCATTCCTTGCATTTCCATCAGCTCATTACTTCCCAGATGAAGACTTCCGTCAAGGTCATTGAGTTTACAATTTTGAAAATCAAGCTAGAAGAATTAATGTCATTGAATTATCAATAAAATGTGTGTGTGAAGGAGGTTCAAATGCGTACGAAATGAGTAATGAGCGCTTCTATAAAAACTTCACCCATTAGTAGATATGTATGCACTTGCAACATGTAAGGGAATTTGATACACACACATCTGCCAAAGATATGAAACAGAAAATATCCTCAATAACGAACATGTAACTAATCTCCCTAGCCCATCACAGCTTACACGAATCTGGCTGGGTCACATTAGTAATCAAGCGTTGTCATGCAACAATTCATTATCAGTTATTTAATCATGGCAGTTACTCCCTGCCATTTTGCGCGGCAGCTGTGCAGATTGAAACAAGCGGAAGAGTACAAGAGGCGATCTGTTCAATGGACATGTAAGAATCATACAAGAAGTTTCAATATTAAGGAAGGGTTTTAACAGGCGAAGGAAAATGTGGCATAGAAATCCGAAGAAGCATTAGAATAGCAAAATAAAAACTACCCCACAAAGTGTTGTAAGAGACAAGACAGGTCGGCTACAAAGAAAAGAAAAAAGAGGTGAACTCTTATGTAATATCAATCCTCTAAAATTGTCAGTGAATGCTGGACAATTCGTTTACAGATAAAGAGGAGGTTTGAAACTAAAGAGATGTCATTCTACAGAAGGATACTGTAACTAATATGTAATCTAAAACGAGATTGGACTGACTTGGCATCCAACTAAAAACAGCTGTAATTTCTCGGCGATTATGGTCCTCCGCAATTTCAGGTCCTTTGTAGATCTTAATAACTTTTGTACGTTTGCCATCTAGCCAAAAACCTGCTCATTTGTTCAAGCTCGCCAAGTACGGAGTGCTTTGCTTTCCTCTTTATCTCTAGCCTTCAATCTCTCTTGTATTAAAGGTATTAAATTTATTAATATAGGTAATGATATTTGTCATGAAAACACTCCAACGAGTGCTCAGGATCGCCTCGTCGGTGATGTTATGACTTGGGGTCATGACAAGTTTCGGGTCTTGCAACATCATACTTGTTCGCCCAAGAGACCCTACCGAAACAGTACTTATTCCGGCAGGCGATCCTGAAGCAAAAAATCCGCGAAGCACGCAACAAATGGACACATTATGTAACTGCCACTGCTGACCAATCGTTAACGACTTACGTCACTTCCTCCTCAGCGATCAATCATTAACGATTTACGTCACTTCCTCCTCAGCCAAGACGATGCAAAAAAAAAGAATAGACAGCATTCTCGTCTTTTTTCCATCTTCGGTTGATCACGCTGAAAGATCCACATTCTCAACGAACACTGACATTAATATAGGTATGAAATATATTAATCTTCTTCTATGTGATGTGTGCTTTCAGGACATTGACGATCACGGTTCTCCACATTTTCCTGTCACTTGTAGCTCTTGATAACTTTTGTCCTTTTGCCATCTAGCCAAAAACCTGCTCAATTCGTTCAAACTCGCCAGGTAGGGTGTACTTTCCTTTCCTCTGTCTCTCTTGCCTTCAATCTCTCTTGTAAGTATCAAATTTTCCAAACCCTCTTCTCACATTATGTTCCCCAGAAATTTCAACTATGGTTTCCTTATGTTAATTATAAGTTGTCTTTTTGTTGCCATTGTCTCGAGAATTTCGTCGTTGTTCATATGTTCAGTCCAGGGTATTCTCAGCATCCTTCTGTAGAACATTTGTACAGGTACTTAATATATTAATATTAGTATTACATATATTAATATAGGTACTGAATGTATTAATATAGATATTACATATAATATTACAGGTTTTAAATATGTCGATATAAAGAATATATATAAAGAGCATTGTTCTAATATAAGTATGAGAAATATTAATACAAGTATTAAAGTTATTCATATAGTTATTAATATAGGTAGTAATTATATTAATAAAGGTATTAAATTTATCAATATAGGTAATAATACATTAACATAGGTATTAATATAGGTATGAAATATATTAATCTTCTATGTGATGTGTACTTTCAGGACATTGACGATCACGGTTCTCCACAATTTCCTGTCCCTTCTAGCTCTTAATAACTTTTGTCCTGCTCTGCATTCCATTCGGTCAAGCTCACCAGTTTGTTATGCGTTGCTTCCCTCTGTCGCTCTTACTTTCAATCTGTCATGTGAGTATCAAATTTTTCAAGCCCTCTTTCCTCATTAGGTGTCTTAGAAATTTCAACTATTTCTTCCTGATGTTAAATATAAGTATCTATTATTTTTCATTGTCTGTAGAACTTTATCCTTGTGAACATTATTTCAACAGAACAGAATACAACCACATTTTTGTTGTTTCAAATTTCTTCTTCATCTATGATAAGATTCTCCTGCATTCACTGCCATAGAGATGGTCTGTGACATTTCGACGTGGTGTAATGGTTAACGAGCTTCTCTTGCTAGATCAATTACGACGGAAGAGTTCGATCCGCACCAGGTTCCTCATATTGTCGGCTTTGTGCCACATATAAGCTATGCTTAGACAACCACCTTCAAGTGCACGTCGACGTGGTGTAGATGTTAGCATGCTTGTCTCGCTAAATTAGTTACAACTGAAAAGGGAGTTCGATCCGCACTTAGTGGCCCATATTTTCGGTCTTGTGCCACGTCTAAGTTACTCTTTTCTTTGTTACTAACGTTATTTTTCTTAATACTTTGCTTGGCTTTTGGAAGGCATATTTCGCTAAGTTAATGTGCCTTCGGATTTTCGTGTCGCACTTTCCGTAAGTAAAAGAAATTCTGATATTCACCGGACATATTGAAGGTAAAAAAAAAAAGGGATAAATATAGACTAACGTACCTCGCCAGCATATGTAAATTGCGCGCAGATCAAGAATTAGGAGTAATAGTAAGGATATACTGTTTCTTGCCATAAAAGTATAGGCTGTTGAATATAGACATGATCACATACAGTAAGAGGCAAAAAATAGACGCACCCACAGAAAAAACGATTTTTGTATTTTTAACAAGACAAGTAAATAATAGAATTCGTTTATTAATACAGGGTATTAATGCAGGGGTGCATATGTACATTATACGAGTCAAAAAATGTTTTAGGATTTTCTTGGGTAACCTTTTGCTTTAATAACGGCCTTAATTTTTTGTGGCATGCTATAGAATAAAATCGTTAGTAAGTCAACGTCCTTCGCCAGATTTCTCCAGAATTTTTTTAATTCGCTAAATAGCTCATGTGCGTTTTAACTTTCCTATTACGGGCGCGCTTGTCCATTATCACCCAAATGTTTTTGAATTGGGATATGGTCAGAATTCACTAACTAAAGAATTTAGTCTATAGCATGTCACGAAGAATTAAGGCCGTTATTAAATCAAAAAGTTACCCAACAAAATACTAAATTATTTTTGACTTGTTTCATGTACATACTTACACCTGTATTAATAAACGAATCCTATTACTCATTTGTCTTGGTAAAAACACAAAAATCGACTTTCTGTAGGTACGTTCATTTTTTTGTTTCGTACTGTAGGCCCTAAAGGGACATGGTATATCAAAGACGGAAAAATACCGAGAATTATTTTCTTCAGTGCGAAATGTTCACAACCTGAATGGCTATCTAATAGCTGACCAATAATGCATCATAATGTGTTACTGAACCCCTTCATAGCTGTACGGAGATATTTTTCAGCAACAGCCTCGAGAATTCCGTTAGTGATTAAATATTGCTGCCTGCTTTGGATAGAGAGGAAATGTTTTTACGCTTTGCTTTCAATTTTTCAATCCAATTTTCGTCGCTTGTACAAAAGTGACATTTTTGCTATCGAACAAGAAAAACTAAAACGATTACCATTGTTCGTTTCCTCAAATCGTGAAAGTCATTTTTCGCAGTGTACCAAGGCAATTCTAAGATTTTGCAGATTTTTTTTCAAACTTTCCTTACTTGGAATATGTGCGTTAAATGAAATTATCACTATATATATATATATATATATATATATATATATATATATATATATATATATATAGTCATCCACAGACACACTGTTTCACAGCTATATCACAGCTCCTCAGTGTGGCTAGACGTCCGATGGCTTCAACCCGGTATTGAAATGTGTGTGTGTGTGTGTGTGTGTGTGTGTGTGTGTGTGTGTGTGTGTGTGTGTGTGTGTGTGTGTGTGTGTGTGTGCAGCAAGAATACGTTTAAACGAGTTTTATTAAATCCATAGAAATTGTTTTACTGTTTAAATCTGTACAATATCTTTACAATTTCTTTTTGTCAGAAAATTTAATTGTTTATGTCATGGAAAAACAGCCTGATTCGCTTTTCAGATGTCCCCTGCATAAACGTGATTCTCATTTCCGGCCCGAGATCGTTTCTCTGTGTTGTTAGGATTATCGGTGGATTATTATTATTATTATTGTTATTATTATGGATATCTTGAAATTAGCAAATACATGCTTAAGTACATCTTTTACTATTATTGGCTGTACAATTTGTGTAATGCCTTCAGTCCAGAAATTAAAATCCGTCGATTTCCACTTCATATTTTGCTCGAGATATTTGCATTCACTTTCACACAAATATAATTGAATCCATCTCTTCTCCGACAATCATGGCGTAAGTAGCAGGACAAGCTCGACTTTCTAGCCGTGGTTGGCAACCATTATACGCGAAGGAGAACTCTGAAGTCATAAGTGGTCCTAGTGGTGCACATGCTTAAACTGTAGCTAAATTCCGCTTAGCATACTTGCAGTATAGACCGGAGTTTGTATGTCTGTGAGTATTGAAGAAGTTCAAGTCGGTCTGCATAGATGGTCGTGTTCGGTAACAAACAGTCGTGCTGATGTCATGTGAACTCACAATGAGTTGAAAGTTGATTTCAAGTTAAAACAGATCTGATGATGATCGTCTACGATTCAGGCAATTTTCTCAATTGTTCGATCTATTTAAAATATGTTTGTTGAATTCTAAAATAAATTTGGTATTCAGCGTAATCAAAAAACAATAGTTAAAAGTCTACAAACATTGGATTAGTAGAATCTTTTATATTCAATATTTCCACGGATTAGTTAGACTCACAGCTACGGGCAAATAATGAAATCCCAATCAAAAATCAAAACACTATTATAGCAAAAATATTATAAATACAAATTTATAAAAAAATTAACAATTCATTTTTATAGTGAAAATACCAGCAATCCATTTTTGGAAACAAAAACATTACCAATACCTTTTTATGGCAAAATAACTAGCAATACATTTGAAAAAAAATAACCAACAATATATTTTATATCAGAATTGCAAACAATAATGAAGTGATATTGTTGTGGATTCCGGGATGAAATCCGGTATCAAATAATAACAAACGCCAAGAATGAATATAGGAAATAAATGTATTAACTTAATAATACAAACTGGTAATACAGGTTAGTAGTTCCAAGAATGCGGGTTAGTAGACAAATATATATAAAGTCTTTGGTATCAACGTATCGCTGTATGACTTCTTACTGAGTCTAAGTGCTCGGTACTATGACTCTTGTGCTACCCTCCTGTGTGTGACTGTCTATCTACTAGTACTGTTACTTGACTGACTCAACGTTCTACTACTACTGTTACTTGACTGACTCAACGTTCACTACTACTGTCCGACTTGACTTAACGTACTACCGCGTATTCACTGGCCGTAGTATATGTATACCTTGGGTGAGTCCATTTGTGTAAAAAGGGGAGACCCCTCAATAGATATATAAATGACTGCCTAATTAGCATAACTAAAGAATAGATTATATCAATAGCCAAGCAGTAAGGGTAGTGTAGCTCTCAGTGTGCGAGATAAATGACTACCGCTGAACTGATAAAATACACATCATAACAAGTACATTTTATAATTAAATAACCAAGAATACAAATTTATAGTGAAATGGTCAACAATACATTTTTATAGCAGAATAATAATCAATACGTTTAAAGTAAAATTGAAGACCCGACAGACAATATCAAAAAATAAAAAAACAAATTTCTATGATTAATCTCATGTCTTGTACAGAAAAACATGTTTTCACTTTTCATTTGATTTTGTAAGATTATTTGGTAAAGAAATTGGATAATAATTATAACTTAATCAGTAAATAATGGCATTCTCTTGAATTAAGTATAAAGCTTGAATTTACGTATTTATATTAAGGCATTAAATAACCCATAGAGGTGTAGATATGCTGCTAAAAAAAGAAACACCAAATCAATCAAATGTCATTAGTAAAACCAAGTGACCATAAATCCAATATTACACAGGAAGACTAAACGTACGATATGTGCAAATCAAGGAACTGGTAGGGAATTTTAAAATCTGGAAAGCAAATTATGTGAAAGATGGAAAATACCTATTAGCATTTTCTGACATTTTGTTGGGAAACTGGAAGAATTGCTGCGCTATCTTGCAAGAAAAGAAGAAATACCGGCTCCTCTTAACTAGTAGTGACTGTGATAAGGCATTTCTAGATGGCTGCTCTCGATGTATAAGCAACGAAAAATGACCTCGGGCCGACGCGTCTCTGCATTCAATGGTGAATGGATAAGTTAGCAGCGTTTGATAATTCACCAACGCTGCATCAATACTTCTTTTTACACTGGAATTTTGTTGAACCAATCTCACTTTAAGCAAATTCCGATGACGGTTGATTCAAAATTGATACACGAGTTAAACGCTTCTGATACAAAAATGGTTTAAATGGATGGGAAAAGCCTAAACTGGTATGCAATCTATGCATTATGATGAAAACGGATTAAGTTATTCGATGCTTTATCTGGTTTAGTTTTGTTACTACTTAACACTACACAAACTAGTACAGGGTTATTTAAGGCCAGATAAATGTTTTGAATTGGGTGGGATATACCGTGATGTTATATGTGGATAAGTGATGGTTTTGTATACAGGTTAATTGATGAAAGTTTTTTCTTCTTTTTTTAATCAGTTATTAGACATGCTGCTTTCAAAATATATTAAGTTCTCATTGTTTCTGCATATCAGACAACTCCAGGGATATTTAAGGCCAAATAAATATTTTGAATTGTGTTTTGTTTGTTTTTTTTTGGCGGGTTGGAAGTATACCTTGATGTTATATGTGTATCATTGATGGTTTTGGGTACAGGTTAATTGATGAATGTTTTTTCTCTTCTTTTTAATCAGTTATAAGAGATGCTGCTTATTTGTTATTTTGTATTTAGTTTCTGATACAAATTACTAATCATAGTTTCTATTGTTATTTTGATAAAAGTTTGGTTATTAGTATTTGCATTGTTATTTTTAGTGGGTATCTTTATGCAGTCTGAAGCGTTCTTTTTCCTCTTTTTTAGTTTTGGAAATATTATAGTTTTATGTAGTTATACTGGGAGATTTTTTATAGTTTTATATTTTGGTATAATGTTTTATTTCTTTCAATAACTCAAGGATATTGTTTGGTTTGGAGTTTTGAAAATTTCTTTTGTATTCTGTGCTTGATAAAGTTTTATTCGGGTTTGACTGAGATGATGGTAAATTATGAGTATATGTTCGACTGTGAGAGGTTCCTGGCATCTGTTGTATGGGAGAATTTAATCTTTTAGTAGATGTGAGCGTGGCAGATGAATGTCTATCCTGTTCGGAGTTTGGATGAAACTATTTCCTACAGGTTTACTGTTCTGAAACCTGGGAGGCATTCTCCTATAGATTCTCGGGAAACGTATTCACCGTATACCAAATGAATAAAAAAAAAGAATTGCAAAGATAAAAAAGAACCTTGCATGCGGCATATTTTGTTCATTCGTTTAGAGCTCATGAGAAATTCCTCAGGGTGCGAGCTTTGTCCACGTGATATTGCGTGGGGGGGAGAATTACGCAAATTGTCAATGCAGTTTGATAGAGTATCTGAACACAGCTTTGTTTCGACATTTATTGCCAGCTTATCAGAAGATGGGAAACAGCTTCTTCGCCCCGTCTTTATCAGTGGATTCAATGAATGTCGACCAACAGTTGGCCGAAACCATGGAGATATTGAAGGATCAAGCGGAAGCACTAGGTTTTCGTCACAACAACCTCTCGTCCGTTATTCAAATCGTTGAAAACATCACCAGAAGCAAACCGGCGAGGTTACGTTTTAAATGTGTTACTCACATAATCACGTGGCAACATATTGCTTGATTCAGCGAATGAAGCCGAGAAGAAGTCGATCAACGAAAAATGTGTGATGCTATTGAAACCAGACATTCGGTCGCATTTGACCAGATTGTTCGGAAAATGGAATAGGAGAAGAGAGTGAATATCAGCATATTCCGCCAAGCAAAAAATTATAAATTCAATGCTGTTTGTAATTGAGGTCCAGATTGATGCATCTGTGCATATCTTTGGTGTTATGATGCATGCTCCTGCTCGGTGGTCAGTTTTTGTTTGTCAGATATAAGGAAAAGATCCGCGGATGTGATAACAGTGAATGAGAAAACTAATACTGGGAACAAACAGCCTGTATAAAGATAGAAAATAAACTCAGTGAATATAAAAAATAAAAAGGAGTTTAAGACAAGGAAGTGCCTTCTCGCCAGACTTATTCAATCTATGCATGGCAACTGTTCTGTTGACCTATCTCGCCTGATGCCTCGGTTACATGAATTAAAGCGTTTTACTACATTGGCATCTAGGTCCTATTCATTTATTGTTGAAATAGTTAAATGCAACCGCCAGTTCTACACCAGCAGTTTCTTTCCTCGTGCCTCACGACAGTGGAACGCCCTTCTCCTTACTTGCTTCCCTGATAACTAAAATTTTCAAATATTTAAATGCAACGTCAATCGCCATCTTGTCGTGAACGTCTTTCTTCTTTTACCCTTTCCTCAATCCCCTCTATACACATTCTTTTCCCTGACTTTCAACCTCTATAACCCTCGAACACTATCCCGCCTTACTTGAGGATAAAAAAATAAACCATTGATGCGATTCTGATAGAATTAGATGTCCTACCAGGATTTATTATTGGAGGGCATAATCTTCACAACATTCGATATGCATCTGAGACAGTGATGATAACAGGCACAGAAAGGAAACTCCTACAGAAAATAGCGAGGGAAAACGATAAGAGAGGAATAAATACAAATCTTAAGAAGACAATGTACGGTTGTTAACCAAAGGAACAATCCAATATGTTAATTACAAATTGGAAATACCAATCAGGCAAGTAGAAACATTTGAACATTTAGGAAGGGTTCTAACATAACACGGGAAATGTGATACCGAAAACTAAAACTATATTGAGAAAGCGAGAGGTGGCTTCCAAAAGCTAAGCAAAGTATTAAGTAACAGGAATATATCGCAATAAAAAAGAAAAGGGTACTGAAATGTTATGTAATATTAGTTCTCCTATATGACAGTGAATGCTGAACAATCTCTTCACAGATGAAGAAGAGACTGGAAGCAACAGTAAAAAGAAAAGAGTACTCAACCTTTATGTAATATCAGTCCTATTATATGGCAGTAAATTCTGGATAATCGCCTCACACATGAAAAAGAGACTTGAAGCAACAGAGAAATAAGAGTACTGAACTGTTATGTAATATCAGTCCTCTCATATGGCAGTGGATTCTGGACAATCTCTCCACACATAAAGAATAGACGTGAAGCAAGAGAAACAAAGAAAATAGTACTGAACTGTTATGTAATATCAGTCCTCCTATATGGCAGTGAATTCTGGACAATCTCATCGGAGATGAAGAGGAGACGTGAAGCAACAGAAATCAGGTACTACAGAAAGATACTGAGAATGCCAAAGATTGAACATGTGAGCAACGTCAAAATTTTAGAAACAATGGAAAACAAAGTGATATACTTAACATTAAAAAGAGCCAGTTGAATTTCTCGAACACATAATGAGGAGACTTTGAAAATTTGGCACTCACAGGGCTGTATTGAAAGGAAGAGGGACAAAAGAAAGTATCGCATAAATTTCTTAACAAGCTCGTTTAAACGTTTTGCCATGATTGCCATCATCCTGAAGGTACAGATCACAAAATAAAAAGAGTTGGAAAATATAATTCTTCTGCGAAATTTGGTTTAGGTTATAGTTGCACATCCGGTTTTAGACATCAAGTCGTTCGGATAGAACCTCCTTCTCAGAAATAAGAAAATTTTGTAAATGATTGGGATCTATGTGAATAATTTGTATACGGTATGTTTTTTTTTCTAAGCAAGAACCAAATGTGCGTCCATCTATTCAGATCAATGAACACCTTCTCACTTCAAATTTTCACAAAGGAAATATTTAAAATATGGAAATACTTAGACAACCGGGAGGTTAAGATGTTAGAGAAAATGCTTGTGATGCATTCTATGTCGGATGGAGCATGGATCCCAAAATTAAGGACTCAAAATAATCAGTTTGTATCGAGGGTGAGGTGCAGCAGGTCAAAAGCCGACTCGTCGACAGTGTATTCTAAATGAACAGGACTCTAGTAGTAGGACCTTCACCTCTAGAGTGGAATGCCTATTTGTACATGGTCATTTTCTTGCGTTTTTTTTAATCGAATTTACCCTAAGGAAGGCAGTAAAGCCACTAAGACCCAAGGGGTTATTGCGTGTTAAAGAATTAGAAAACAAACATTATTCAGGAGAGTGAACAACAGATGAGTTATCAGGAAGACAGTCGATAACTATTGCCATTGGATTTAAATTTTTGAAGATCAAAGATGGATGGAACAGGAAGACAGTTCTACAAGCGAGAAGTGCAACAGAAGAAACTGTTAGCATAGAACTTGCCGTTACATATAACCTATTCATCTGTAAATTAATGAGAATTTGTTGCCAATCTAGTACTGCACTTAAATTCGTAAAGTCTAGGTACCATAGCGAAAAGTTTATCAGAACAATTATTACCATGAAAATATTTTTAGAAAAGACACAAGGAAGTAGCTTTACGGCGGTGGTCAACTGACTGACATTAGATTATTAAATTCAATCATATTCACAGATCAGGGTAAGGTAAATATTTTCAGTAGAGGGAGTCAGCTTTACCTAATTTGAAATTAACGATTTATTTCTTATAAAATAAAAAAAACGAGATGGGTATGGTGACTGCAAAGTAAGGACATAAACATCATTGGCCTTAGAAAAACAAAAACGTTCCTCCCAATTCATGATTCATTTTTGGTGATATTAGCGCACCCTACGAGGGAAGCCTAGTCTTTCTTTGATAGGACTTCTCATTCTTTTTTGTTTCCCTTTTTTTACTGTTATTTCACTTAATATAAGGCCCAAGTGTCATTCAATGTAGAGGATTACTGAGTAAGATTGTTGGAAGGGTGTTGGAAGGGGGCAGTAAAAAAATATTATGAGCACGAGTAGGATACATATCGGTTGACCCTGGACTAAGATTATAGTTGGCGGGGAAACATTTTCTCAGGAGTTGCCCCACAAATCCATAGCTCTTGAGTTGGACATGCTTTTTACCTAAAGAACACGAAGTGAATGGGTCTGTTTTGCAACCATTAATATGTCATGGCGAATCTTAGTTGTGACAGTCCGAGCCGGTGGAACTAAACTATACTCGTTCGAACATCTGACATAATTATAGCGATTTTGTAGTGAAAGGCTGGAAATGCTTCATCTGTGGAATGAGGGTTGCAGGGTAGAGAACGCTTCATCACTGACGAGGCCGCTTAGGCACTTTTGAACGCTGCCAAGGATGGATATGGCAATCTAGACCGACTTTTATTCATTTTACTCTTTTAGAAATTTTTTTTTAAAATGACATAGCAACTTAAATACGTGTAGCCACTAAAAATGGATAGAGGTCGCAATGAGACATCGTGGGACCGAGTTCGAATAACAGTCGGTTTCCTTATATTCAATTATGAGAAATACTCTTGGGAACGATGTGTATGAATTTCTTCCCTCTATCTATGGATTAAATAGTAGGACTTGTACTCTCAGAAAATTGTTACTGCAATATTCCATCGCAAAAAAAAGTTATACTTGCGATATAAAAATATTTTTCGGCTTTAAATAATCCATAAAAACAAAACAAATAAAATACTGTAAATTGCGTCTATACCAGTCGAGTTTTCAAGCATAGAAAATTATTCCTTATCTAGAGGTCGACTTAAATGGCGGGCATAAAATACAAAACTTTACCACCGAATTATAAAGAAGTCGGACAGTATTCCTAAGAATTACTGTACACCAATAACCGTACCTCCAACAGACTGCCACAAATATATCCCATTAAAACTTGTGTTTGGTGAACATATTTGGGATATTAACGGAGAAATTAGTATAAAATAATAAAATAGTAACGTAAATCCAGAACATAGAAATATATTACGGTTAGTGTCTCAATATACAGGTAAGTGGTGTGACCTATGCAGTTTTGGCACAAGTTATTGTATACAGTAGCGTAACTTCATATACCTGTAGGCCTATGTTTTGGGGCTACTATATGTCTGGAGGTCGACCTATACGGCAGTATAGGTCTACGTTGGAATTTTGAGCTAAAAAATACCCGGGGGAATTTACGGTATATCTCATTGTAAGTTTGGAATCACAGCACTATATTCCTTTTGAATAACTTTATTATATCTGTCTATATTTCTGAGATGAGTTATTATGCACATTATTTACATTATTCGGACTAATGTCGTCAGCTTTGTCGCTATATTTATTACAACGTTTCGGCCGTTGTACGCTCCGGCCTTCTTCAGGTGGTTGGAATGTCGAACTGAACCCTTTATTACGCTCACTGAGGTAGACTGTTCTAGTTTCACATGCCATGTCTAATGTACGTCAGTTATCAGTTATCTCCTGTTAATTCCCCTCTCCAAGTTCTCCACTGCCTTAAACGGGTATACAACTCACACTCTGTGAGTTCGGTCACTGGATCTAACTAACGCCTTTATCCATAGTGCCATGTGTCTTTTATTATATACACCCACTTTTATAAAAACCATGTACAAGGAAACCAATAAATGGAAACAATTTTCATAGCTAGGAATGTTTTAAACAATATCGTTGAAAACGTTCTTGCAATTAATTTTCCATTTAGTTCTTCCAGTGAAGTGTACATGGAACCCTAAATTAATTATGGTAATTAATTACACTGCATGTTAGCGGCCATAAACCAAGAACAAAAACAATCATATTCTATTTTCTTTTAATTAAACTTGAAGTTGGCTGTTTGTCAATAAAACGCCTTATTTTACTTCCTTTCAGGCTGTGTTTGGCTTACGTTCAAGAACACACCAGAATTTCTACGAGGATATTCTATTTTTCGTGTTGGGAATATGACTCTCAAAAACATGTACCATTTTTTACATTGTTCTCGAATATCATTTTATTTGAAATATTATTAACATAGCACTTTTTATTTCAATTATACATCATTTTATGATTAAGTGACTAAATTCAGCTTCCCTAGACCAAATAGTAATGCAGATGATGCTTTAAGATAGACTTCCTATGGAAAAAAAACAAGTTTGAGCCAGGAAAGTCAATTCCTCTTTTGTTCTGCTCGATGTTGATTACTAACAGTCGTAGAATGAAGGCCCGAGAAAAAATATTAGCCATGATTCAAATCAAGAGGAAATAAAGATTTAAATTTATATTATTAAATTAATGATTATTATGCTTCTTATTTTAACACTTTAACGAATTATTACGCTTCTCATTGTTATATGCCGTACTCATGAACACTAATGGGTATGTCCCAATCCTCATAAATACGTTGGATACTATTGTAAGAGTTGATAATATGCTGTCTAAGTCGTTCACCACTAACAGTGGTTTACCTACTTCAGGCCGCTGGCGAGTATTGTATTTTGCTGATGTTATAAAGATTACCATTTCATTTACAATCTCTGCTTTAGTTATTCTTCATTCAGTAACCTTTTCTAGGTTACACACCTATGTTAACAAATAAATGTATTACACTTCTTATATGAAAAAATTAATGAAATATTATGCTTCTTATATAAATAAATTAATGGATATTTACGCTATTTATGTTAACAAATTAAAAAATGTAATGTATTATTATGCTTCTTATCTGAACAAATTAATGTATTACGCTTCTTATATTAATATATTAATTAATTATTATACTTCTTAAAACTTAATGAATTATTATTAACAAATTCATGAATTATCTTTCTTATATTATTAAATGAATTAATTATTATGCTTTTTATTATGCTAGTTAATTAATTAATTAATAATAATAATAATAATAATAATACCTTGGAATAAGAACGTCGCGGAGACTGAGCATGTGTCAGGCCAAGTCAGAGAAATATAGCAAAGCAGCAGTCCATGTTTTCATTTTTATTGTTGGCGTACTTGGAACTATTTTCAGAAATCTTTCGGCGTGTTCAATTGGCAGCACTGTTTAGAGCACCGCATCAGCTGAGAAATATCTTGTGACTGGACGTTTCAAGATGGGGATATCATCACTTGAGATATCATTACCTGTCAAAGCCAGAGAGAACATCAAATAATAATAATAATAATAATAACTGCCATTATATTTGTATAATTTTTATGTTCTTGGTGTACAATAGGTTGAAAAAGGCAAACATCAGTTATATTTTTTTACAGTAATGTTCACCTTGTACAAAAGGCAGTTTATGCGAATAGGAAAGGATAACAATAGGTTAAGATTTTAGTGATCGAGGAAACATCATCTTGGAAATTGTTTCCACGGAGCAGTGGTTCGCGGGAAGAAGCTGTTTGGGTGGAACTTCCCACCGATGGAATACGGAGGGAATGTGGGTGATTTGCTACTCTGTAAGCAGCATGGTGGGTCCTACCCGTGAAGGATAGAACTGGCGTAACCAATGAATGTAGATCGTCCGAGCACTTTCTATAGCAGTAGCGATAGAGCATTGAGAGTCACGCCACTTCCTGCCTGTGAGAGAGCGGTTAGATGGTGGAGAATAATTTGTCACCCACAAAGACTCGGAGACGGTTTGGGAGGACTTGGAAGCTCCCCCCCCCAACCCGCCAGTATGACTAGAGTACTCCATTTTAGACCTGATCTGGATCTTGTAAACTTTTTAGAAAGGAAATAGGAGAAATAACCATTTTTATGGTTTCGTTTTCACTTCAGGGAAAGTTTAGAGATTTATTGTCAGACAGCTGTTACTTTAAAAGCTACTTCCGACTCCGTTAGCCTCACTATAGTGTCTTTGTCTATGTGCCTTGTCCCTTCAGGTCGTTGGCGATCATATTTTAGCATCCCGCTACCACTTCCTTATCAATGTATAATTTTGTGCAGCTTAGTAAATATTTTCTGTAAATATCAGCTTCTAATTGGTCAATAAACACACAAGTGGGCGTTGCAATCCACCCAGGTACAAATATTTTTCCAACGCTTGAACAAGTCAAGTTTTCCCGCCAAGTTCTTTTGATCCTGTCACATGATTATATTATCTATAAATAGCAGACACGAGTTCGCTCATTCTCTTTTACTCTTCCAAATTCCTGCGAAGATGTGATCTTCAGGATTCTCGTCTCGACCATGGACTGTCAGACGTTAAAATCATATTCACGCATGCACGTACATACGAACTTTTCCAACCTACATTACAAACATACAGAACATTTCCAAACATGCAACAAGAATTTTCCTCTTCGATATATTCATCTAAAACTACAGTTTATTCATCATTTCTCAGCTTTATAATTAATTCAACTTTTGTGAGTTCAGATAAAAATATTCCCAGTCTAAGATACATAACTCCATCAGATCTTTAACTTCTACGCATGTACATCAACACACAAATAAATGCAATGTTATGTTTTTTTTTAACCATTTTGTTCCTTCCAGTATTTCGTGCCTTGTGGTATTTTACGTTTAATATAAATTGTGTGGTCACGTTATTCACGCAGCCGTAAACAAACATCTACAATTGTCCATTCTTATTACCAAGCCACTACATATGGTAATCTCAACGTTTGACATCGGCCGAGAAACAACTAGACCACCACAATATCTCTGTATAATTTTGGTTGTTTGCAGCTCAAGTGTACAATCTGTATAAAACAAATGTTTCAATCTGTTTCATGTATGTATTTATTCTTAGAGTAAGTTTAAAAGTTCACTAGAAAAAGAAATGGAGACAAATCTTCTGCTACTTTCCGCCAGTTTTTTCTCTAATGTCAATTAGAATATTTTATAAACTATTAAAATTCTGTATTAAATTGCAGCCATCAAGTAAAATTATTATTAATTAAAAACTGTATTTAGAAATTCAGTTTATTTTATGAAAAATAAAAATAACTAAAATAAAATTTTTGTAGGGATACAAAAGCGATTATCTGTCTTTGGATGAGATAAAGTCACTTCATAGAGTGATGAATGTGGTCAGGTTGTCAGTTAGCTTCCAGGCGTCTAACAGAGGATTTGCTTTTCTTAGTACGGGTCTATCCAGGCGAGTTGCAAAAGGGTCGGCTCACAAGCACGTAGCACAGATTTCCTTTGGGAATAGATCTTCACCAGATATAGAAATGATCTCCGCCTTGCAATACCGATGACTCGCTGTTCTCTCGTTTGATAAATATGTCCGCGCTACTGGCATAGGGGATGAAATTGTTCCGCTCGATTTCCAAGTTGAGAAATATATACATAACTTCTCCAGAAACACAGAAGAATCTTCCAAGAGTTAAAATTCTCGTTGGGAATTATACATGTAATAACCTTTGTCTGTTCGTTAATGTCCCACTAATAGTTGTATATTCGTGTTAAATTTTTTTTTGTGGGCATATAATTTGGAGTATGACTTATAAAACTCTCTCTGAGAAGAAAGCATGTTTGATATCCCTTTTCTTTTAACTATTCCTTTCCTTCCGTTTATTAAGTTGTTATTACATCATGGATATAATAATACCCATAATGGTGGAAATTTATAAGAAATATTCCATTTCTTGGATAGCAACTCCATTAGTTTCAAGAATTTTTTTTTCATTTTCAAAATATATTTTTAAACTTAGGTATCTTTTTTGTTGTTGTTTTTTGTGGAACCGGTACCTACGATAATATATTTCACTTGTTATTCTCCATTGAATATACCGACTACAGATATTCCCTAAACCTAATGTCAAGGCCTGGAAATGAGGCTAAAATGTTGTGCTTCACGAAGCTTCCAAGAGAGAAGGGCGTGCTTATATGGAAAGCAGCATTGCAAATCATAAAGTTCTTTCTAACTGGAATTCGAAAAACAAGCGCTTGCGATAGGACATATCCAACTATCTTGGACACGATGCAGTTAGTTACTTTCTAATTGTAGTTTAATCTAATATAAGGTCAAAGTAATAGAAACGAAGGCTCGAATTGAGACTTTGTTGTTTCTTTGCCTTCTGTTATTTTGGTGTGAGTTCGTTTCAAACATCCTCGTCGCCACTGTTATATTCCGTGCTAAGGGAATAAACACATAACACCTGGTGGATACTAGAATAACACAATATGAAATACGGTACAGTTATACACACAGGTCAATCTAGTAGTGAGTGCCACTAACTGGAAGGTCGGACATGCTTGCGTCGTCTCGCTCTCACGCCCTCTCCCCTGTCTCTCGTAGACAGTTGACTTTATAAGTACTTACTATCTATAGTGTAATCATTCATGGGGAAGACTGGTTATTCCATTACATCAACTTCATAAAGACTAAGTCCGCTGTCAGGAACTGGATTTGATAATCAGTCGGAATTTTGTCATCTGAAAATGTGTTCGTGTTTTTCTTCTATCTGCCAATGTTTCTGGCTTGTGCGTATAAATTTAATTCATTGGTAGTTTTCATTTTGAATATTTAACACGCCTTTTTCCAGTGATGAGATTTAATATTTCGGAAAATTCTCTAATATCATTATTACTACTAACTCACTGAGGTCATGATAATGTATGCTCTCCATTCGTGCAAATAATAAGTCGCTTCTTTTTTGCTTTTTTGTTTTTTGTGCATACAAATATTTGGAAAGGAAACCATATAATCATTGAAAGAGAACAAAAAAAAAATAAAGTAATGGATGTTTAAAGCAGACGTACTCATGAAAATAATATCTATCTTTATGTATTTGATAAAATATATTTTAACATTTTTATACCGGAATAACTTGATGTTTTTTGTCTTCCTAATCAAATAAAGATTTAATTTTATATTCATTTCTGTTAATATAATTCAGTATCTGTCTATATTTGTGAGATGAGGTATTATGTGCTCTATTTACATTATTCGGACTATTGTCCTCATCTTTGTCGCCATATTTATCACAACGTTTCGGCCTTTCAGTATCTGTCTATATTTCTGAGATGAGGTATTATGTACACTATTTACATTATTCGGACTATTGTCCTCATCTTTGTTACCATATTTATTATAACGTTTCGGCCTTTCAGTACCTGTCTATATTTCTGCGATGAGGTATTATGTACACTATTTACATTATTCGGACTATTGTCCTCATCTTTGTCGCCATATTTATTACAACGTTTCGGCCTTTCAGTATCTGTCTATATTTATGAGATGAGGTATTATGTACACTATTTACATTATTCGAACTATTGTCCTCATCTTTGTCGCCATATTTATTACAACGTTTCGGCCTTTCAGTATCTGTTTATATTTCTGAGATGAGGCATTATGTACACTATTTACATTATTCGGACTATTGTCCTCATCTTTTTCGCCATATTTATTACAACGTTTCGGCCTTTCAGTATCTGTTTATATTTCTAAGATGAGATTATGGAATCCTCTACATTTGGCTGTCACCCCCTACGCTCTTCCCCAAATAAACCTTTAACCAATCATCATTTTACTTTTCCAAACTCAATTTCCCCAAACCTTTTTCCCGCGCAAAAAGTGACATTAACACTACAAAACAGTAATTGTACATTCAATAAACTTTAGCCTATCAGTTAAAGGCGAACAACTCTTCATAACTTAAATCAACACTAACAGTTGTCAAACACATACATACTATCACTTGAACTTACACAATTGACAATTTTCCTTGCAGATATCAAACTATTTTAATTCCACAAACAAACTTAAACTATCAACCTTTACTCACTAAATTTCTGCATAGACAATCTTTGTAACCTTATCTCACTTGCCACATTTACCAAGCAACTTATTATCTCTTGTGTATGTCATATATATATATATATATAAATTCTCGTTATTGTTGAAATCTCTAATTACGTTCTTTTCAGTAATTTCTTGAAGTTGAATTGTCTTTATATTTTTGTTTGATTTATTTGTTGTGGACAAATGCTTTATGATCACGCACATTCTTGGCCTTCACAAAAAATCACCTTCTGATACATCTTACTCAACATAGATTCCGCAACAAGATATTATGTACACTATTTACATTATTCGGATTATTGTCCACATCTTTGTGGTAATATTTATTACAACGTTTCGGTCATTGTACGCTCCGGTCTTCTTCAGGTGGTTGGAATGTTGAACTGAACCTTTTATAACACACCTTAAAACTATATTTCTTCATATATATATACATATATATATATATATATATATATATATATATATATGAAGAAATATAGTTATATATATATATATATATATATATATATATATATATATATATATATATATATATATATATATATATATATATATTCACGCCTCCAAATCAGAACTGTTTTCATTTAACCACAATAGAGAACCTAGCTAAACTCCAAGAGAGCAACAACCTTCTTGGTCTCACATTTTACACTGACTTGAAATGGAGCCACTATCAATCAGTTATGTGCAATTCGTGATACACGCTTAGGCGATCATGTAAATTTCGTTGATTGCCATTTCCTTCTGCGGTAGACCAGTTGCCATCCAAGGCTATAGAACCACGCCTGTCCTGTTATTTACCTATAGCTGGAGGGAGAAGAAGAGGATTCATACCTTCCAAAAGGTATTAGCATCTAAGTGAATATAATTGATTCGACTGGAATTCTTCAATCGGAGCCGCTATCCATTACTCCACCGTATCTTATCAATAACTGCAACTCCTACAAGGAATGTCGGGTCACTGTGTCTTACCAGATTTTTTTCTTTCTTGTTAGAATCAAACTTGTACATTTACTAATTTACTATTCGCTCGTGCATTGAATATTTTTGCCGTATATGGACTGGAGCTCCTGCTTTACATCTCGAGATTCTTGACAAAATCCAGTGAAGAGTCTGCAATGTAGTCGATCCTGACCAAGCCTCTCATCTCCAGTCATTTTCTCACCGAAAGAACGTGGTTTCCCGCTGTCTTTTTACAAATATTTTCATGGCATCTGCTCTAACGAGCGAAAAACCCTGGTGTCCGGAATACATGAACTGAAGCGTGTTATTAGACTGGCATCTAGATCCCACACTTTCACTGATGAAATAGCTGAATACAACCACCACTTCTACTCCAACAGTTTCTCTTCTCGCGCTTCCCGACTGTGCAACTCCCTTCCGTTTCCTTGCTTCCCTGATAACTACAATCTTCAAACATTTAAATGCAACGCCAATCGCCATGTTCTGTCTCCTTGAATCCCGATCATCTTTTATTCTTTCCTCAACCCTATACTCAGTCTTCTCTTTCACTTTTTAACTTTCAGTCCTTGTTACCACCCTGCGCAATAGCGGCATTTCCGCCTTGCGTGGGGTGAAATGACTATACATATATATATATATATATATATATATATATATATATATATATATATATATATATATATATATTTGAATTAGACATAGTCCGACAATTTATTTAAAGACATTTATATATAGTATGTTTAACGTTCTTTTTATAGATACAAGTATTTAAGCAAATGCTCTGTTTTATAATAAACAGTATTATCCGGTAAATGTTATTTAATACTGTTTATTATAAAACAAAGCATTTGCTTAAATACTTGTATCTATAAAAAGAACGTTAAACATAATATATATAAATGTCTTTAAATATATATATATATATATATATATATATATATATATATATATATATATATATATAGATAATCCCAGGCAGGGCTAAAATGTCGCTGGCATGCAAAAGGTTAGTGGGAATGAAAGAGAATGAGTGAGGAGAAAAGGACAATAAAAGAACAGGTTTCAGGAAGCCAGAAGATGACGATTATACCACTAGGATGCAATGAGCTAGTGTTAGTGAAAGAGAATGAGAAGACTTTAGTAAGGAGAAAGAACAATAAAAGAACAGGTTTCAGAAGACAGAAGATGCTGTCACTAAGATGACATAGGTTACTGTGAGTGAAAGAATGAGAAGAATTTTGTGAGTAGGAAGGACAATAAAAGAACAGGTTTCAGGAAGCCAGAAGATGGCTATTATACCTCCAGGACGTAACGGCTTACTTGGAGTCTAAGTGAATAAAAAATCTTTAGTGAGAAGAAAGGACAATAAAATATTTTTTTTCAGGAAGACAGAAGATGGCGATAATGCCACCAAGATGTTCGGGTTAATAGGAGTGAGGTCTTTGAGTGAAGGACAATAAAAGAACAGATTTCAGGAACTAAATGTAAGTAAAGCCATTCCTCGTTCTCTTCGTTGTTTTTTTTTCGAGAGGAGATGAGCTATTTCAGAAAACACTTCTTCCTGCACGTCTTAGGACAGACTATTTGACTAGTTTATTTGTCTTTTTGTGCGACAGAATGACTTGTTTCTTTTCACAAATAAAGATCACCACGTTGGACTGTACTTTTCACGATCGACGCTATACTTTTTGAGTAATACTTGTAATTCTTGCTCATTTGTGAATTTAACTGGCTATTTGCCAGAATTACATGCACTGTGTGCATGTCTTGTAGGAATGTCTTCAATTCGACGATCACCAGCGATTAGCCAATCATTAAATGTACGTAAAAAGGCAGAAATTTGAAATTAGTAATTATTATTGAAGCTTTTACTGATATAAATTTAGAAAGCAAAAATCAAAAACAAACACAGAAAAATAACAAATATTCATAAATGTTCAGTTTAAATTGTCCATTTTTAATCATCAATTTTCGTTAAAGATGTCAAAATATAATTACAAGATTAAAGAAGTTTGTGGATATAATGGGAAAAGCGAGTAATAAATAATGTCTCACATCGATCGTCTACAAGATACGCAAATGCATTCAAGAAATATTGATAGATAGGGGAGGAGAGAGAACGGAGGTTTGAGATGAAAAGTGAGAGATAGATAAGCAGGTAGAGAGAGAGAGAGAGAGAGATAAAGTAAGAATGATAGAGAGAGAGAGAGACAGAAAGGGAGACAAAGTGAGGAAGAGAAAATTTCCCAAATTAATCATCTTCAAAATACGGAAAGCATTTAAGATATATTGATAGCTGGGAAGGGAAAGATGGAGAAGGATCGATTTATAAAATGAGCGAGATAGAGCGAAGAGAGAGGGTGGAGTTATAAACAGAGCATAATATATATATATATATATATATATATATATATATATATATATATATATAAATATATATATATATATATATATCTAGAAAGAGAAAGATAGACATATATATAGAGAGAGAGAGGGAGAGAGAGTGATAGTGAAATAGAAAGAAAGAGAAAGAGATACATACATAGATAGAATTAGATGGGTAAATGAGAGTGAGAGAGAGAGCAGGAGATGAAATTTCACAAATTTATCTTCTGCAAGATACACAAAAGCATTGCTTTATAAAAAGGTGACATTTAGAGACATGTAGTAGGTGTATATACATATATTTACATATATATATATATATATATAGAGAGAGAGAGAGAGATAAAGATATATATATAACTAGAAAGAGAGAGATAGACATATATATATATATATATATATATATATATATATATATATATATATATATATATATATATACAGAGAATGATAGTGAAAGATAAATAGGTGGATAGATAGATAGATACTGGGAGAGGAACTGATTTTCTAAAATCGACGCCTACAAGGCATACAGATGTAATCAAGATGAGAAAGGGCAAGAGTTGAGATATAAAAGGAGCGAGTTAGAGAGAGAGAGAGTTTTCCAAAAAGTCATCTACTATACAGCTATGTTCACGATATATATATATATATATATATATATATATATATATATAGATAGATAGATAGATAGATAGATAGATGAAAAAAAACATGATAGATAGACAGAAAGAAAGAAAGATAGATAGATGAAAAAAACTATGATAGATAGAAAGAAAGAAAGATAGATAGATAGATAGATAGATAGATAGATAGATAGATAGGAACAGAAAGAATAGATAGATAGATAGGTAGATAGATAGATAGATAGATAGATAGATAGATAGATAGATGAAAAAAACTATGATAGATAGAAAGATAGATAGATAGATAGCGAGAATCCGGATATTAACAGGCAAGATTCAGATAATAGCGAGAAAGATAATTAGATATTTCAATATTATACGCTGAACGCGTTTTTATAACTGCATCTGCCAAGCGTGAATTCCATGAATTATGACGCCTTCTAGTTCCTCAAACTTTTGATAAAAAGTTGTCAGAAGATATATTTTATCTAAACGCACTTAGCCAGACTATTTCAATGTTCTGGAAGTACAATCCTTCTTCGAAGATAAGAATTTTATGAAAACTCGGACACTATAATCTGAAAACTCTTTCATTTGACCATCACGAGAAAATGTTCATCTGTTTCAAAACTGATTAAGTGATAAAAATCACTTAATTGCATTTGCTTTTCATCTGTCCATTTCCACCTTCCAGGCAGATTGAAATGCTGCAATATCCTTCTGAGATCCATTTACCTAGAGACATCTCAGACACTAAGAACATTACATAATCATAGCTACAAACAGACAGACGCCTGCACGCGCACCTACAAAAATGTGTACACAGAAAAGAGCACTCACCCACAAAAAATAGACATACGCATCATGGTGAACCGAAATATTGTGACAACACACCACAAAAATGACAATTACGGTTTCGAGATGACTGATCGTCACATTGATTGATCGATTTGCTTTGTGTTGTTTTTTTTGTTTTTGTTTTTTGTTTTGTTTTTTTGTACAGTTTATTAACGTTTTGCTTCTAATTTTAAATCTGAGTGTGACGGTAAACGACATGTGGTAGCTTGACCTCTAATCGGTAATTTGGAGGTTTTGAAGAGCATGGAACAATTTCTTAATTACTGTTGTTCCCAGGTTCATCCTGATCCGGGTTGCTAGCACCTGTTAGAGTTCCCAGCTTTGGGTAAATAATGAACCCTCAAACTAAAACAAAAGACTGGAAGAATAAAAATACATTTTTTATAATAAAACTGCCAGCAAGACATTTTTACATGAAAAATATCAACAATACCTATTTAAAGCAGAATTACCAACAATTTTTTTTTATCTCTAGTGAAAGCCATAAAATTGTCTTCAAACTATTTAGGTATCAAATGACCCATAGAGATGTTCATATGCCGCTAAGCAAAATCATAAATTATTATTTGAAGCCACAGCCTATGTTTAAACTGTAAGAATCTTTTTGAGGAAATAATGATTTACTGATACAAGTCGTACTAATTAACCTATAACTAGTGAATAAAAGATCTATTCATACTTTTAAGGTCTTGTGTATCAACCACTTTTTAACATGTGGCAAACAAATTCAGCTTTTATGAAAAGGGAAATGTGATCTTAGCCTTGTGTCACAAACAATAATCGGTACAAAAATAATCCTAAAATTTAACACATAATCTTAATGTTTATAATTCACCCCAAACAACGCGATAAAGAGCGGGGAGGACTGTGAACCAGACAATAGCCGAACCTATCTACTCCTATTAAAATAGATAAAACACAATGTGCCTATATTTGTATAGCTGGCTACTCGTATTCGAGGATACCTGTCTCCTAGGGTGGCTAGCCAATCCCTATAGCAGACTCTTGCTCGGGCACATTTTGTGTTTCTTCAACACAATCTTCAACAGCCACAGAGCCCACCTGTGGTTTATACTGCAACTATGCTGAGCAGACCTTAGTTACAATTTCTGGGAAAGAGAGTGTTAACTAGAGTGATCAAGAATTTGTACAAGTCCAGCACGCTCAAGCCCTCGGCCACAAGTAACTTGTGACTTCCTGCTAGCTATCGACGGCCCGCAATTTAACTCACAAGCCTTGGGTCAACCCTTGGTATGGTTTTTAAGGACACTTTCCAAAGGTGCCGCACGCTGGGATCGATCCCTCCAGTCCGATAACATCAGCAAGTCTGCTTCCTGACAAATTGACCATGGTGAGATTCGAACCCAGATCTCATGGTAAGAATATATATATATATATATATATATATATATATATATATATATATATATAGAGAGAGAGAGAGAGAGAGAGAGAGAGAGAGAGAGAGAGATAGAGAGAGACAGACAGACAGACAGACAGACAGAAAGACATACAGACAGAGAGTGAGAGAGAGAGAGAGAGAGCACGTGGCCAAATGGTTAGAAGACACACAAACACACACACACACACACACATATATATATATATATATATATATATATATATATATATATATATATATATATATATAAATAAATATATATATATATATATATATATATATATATTTATTTATTTATTTCGGCAAATTAAAATATATGTATCGGTCATGCAACCTGGTTTCACTATCAATAATGGAATATCCCGTTATAAATGCAATATGAGATGTAAATAGATGAACCAAACATACCGAGCGTTACTAAAATTACAGGTGACTTATTACCAAATAATGGTATTAGGTAGTGCATTTATTTTATGTGTTGCTTTCTATTTCTTTTGTTCGGAATTGTGAAGTGCAGGGGAGCTGTGACCTCAGTGGCGCAAAATGCGCTAACTGAATTAGGGTGATGATGGTGATGATGTTCCAAAGAATATTTGTCGGTATACATTTTGCATCAATGCATCAAAATCAGAATTCTACCCAGCAGGAAGTTATAATCAAGGAAGGAAAAATTGACATGTTTATTACATTGCGTTTTGATAAACGGAATCTCAGATTGAAAAATAACATGAGATGATAGAATAAAATTAAATAATAATACACGTATATAAAATGATATATATATACTTTCTCTCTCTCTCTCTCTCTCTCTCTCTCTCTATATATATATATATATATATATATATATATATATATATATATATATATATATATATATATATATATATATATATATACAGTCAACGTTGAAATTATTCGTACACACATCAATTTTGAATATTTTTATCCATCTCTCAGAATCTAATGCCTGCATGATGCCAGGTTTTATATGTTAATAAACACAATGAAAAAATATAAAACTCGATTTTCAGAAGAATACATTAAATAAAATAAATTTGACAGGCGAATTATGCAATCTAGGAAAAGACAAAATTATTCGTTCAGTAGAAAATATCATTTTAAATTGATTGCTTCGTGTATAATTCTTTCATCGTTGACGCTTCTAGACTATTTATTCAGTAGAATATTTGTGATAATCATAGCAAAGTACATTATGTGGTGCACAGAGTGTCACCATTGTTATGCTTACGTTAACAACATGATGGGGAAGACAAAGGAGCTTAGCTTTGACTTGAGACAGCGAATTATTAACTTCCACAAATCGGGTCATAGTTACAGGGCTATTTCAAACCGGTTAGCTTGTGGGCGTGAAAGAAAACCCAAACTGTCAGCACGAAAACTGTGTGTTGAGGTTAATATAGACCAAAGAGTCGCCAAAAGTTTGGATACGATGGGTATCAGCGTAAGTACTCGCACAATACAACATTGTTTCAATAGGGTTGTCTGGAAACCGACCAACACGAACCCATTTTCACAAATCATGTCACATTGTTTTAATTTCACCAAAACGTTCTTGGACAAAGAGAATTGCTTTTGGCAATAAGTATTATGGAATGCTGAAATAAAAATTGAATTTTTTGGACATAATGATGTACGGAAGAATTGGCGCAAGAAAAGGGATGCTTTCCTCCTAAAGAACATTAAAGCATGGAGGCGCCTTGGGTTTTTTTTTAGCTTAAGGGGGACTGAAAAGTTACATGCAATCAGAGGAAGAATGAAGTCTGCAGACTATATCAAAATTCTGGATGAAAATCTACAACTGTCTGCGCAAAATCTTCATGCAAGTCGGCGATTTAGTTTCCAGCAAGATAATGATCCCAAACATAAAGCAGTGACTGTGTGGCTTCAGGAAAATAAGGTTACAGTTCTGCCATGGCTTTCAATGAGTCCTGACTTGAATCCTATTGAAAATCTATGGAAACATTGAAATTTTGAATAAATCGCCTGTCACCAGAAACCTTCGTGTAACCATTGAAAAATGGAAGAAAATCCCAGAAAAGACTCGTTCAAATTTCATCTAAAGCTTTAGAAAATAATTGCAGCAAGTTATAAAAATGAGTATTAACTATTAATATTGTGAATATTGTTCAATTTTTTCATTTTCTATTTTGCATAATTCGCTAATCAAACTTGTATTTAAATTATTGTTCTGAAAATTGAATTTTATATTCTTCTTATTTTTTGTGTTTATAAACATATAAAAAATACCTGGCATCATATCCACATTAGATTCTGAGAAATGGATAAAAATATTCAAAATTGATGGGTGTACAAATAATTTGGTCGTTGATTGTATTTCGTTCTTGTGATGTAGAAAATAATCAGTTATGAATTCTATTTCATTTATTATTTTCATATTGTTTGTTCCAATCTGTTCCACTGACTGCAAAAAAAAAACTCCCCCCTCTACAAATTTATAGAGGCATCGTACAAATGCATGCTGGGATTTCTTCCGGGTTAAAAATTTAGACTTTTTCTCGCTCTCATCTGCCATATTTTTGTTCTGTTCTTATATTGAAGTCCCAGAGCTGCAAATATTTGTCTGTATTCCGTTTTTGCGTTCACACCATTCTTAGTTTAAGAACATTTGCCTTACTCTTTCTTTGCCTATTTTTGTCTTGCATATAAAGAATTATTCTTGACTCGTTCTCTTCTTTGTTTTGTTATTGTTTATTGAAAACTTTTCCAATTCTGTTTGTTGGGCATTTCTGCCAATTACATTTAACCTTGGCCAATTACTCTGCAAATATTCATGAAGCTTTGAGTATAAACAAAAATATCCAAGATTTGTTATGTTATATGACTACAGTTAATGTCTGTTTGTCTTTCATTAAAAGAGAGTTAATAGCAGAAGCATATAAATGCACAGTTTCCTTCACTCTCCATTCGCTATTCAACTTTTGAAGGAGGGAAAAGAGAACTGTCTCGGAGAAGTTCCGTGGCTGCTTCTTAAGACGTCTACGTGTCACGTCTTTTCCCGTCTCATTATCAGAGAGCCGGTGTCCTCTGAGTACTATTTTCATTCAGGTTGTGTGTCTCCAGAATTTCTTAGGCACTAACCACGCCCTTATGGAGTCCGTTAGCTTTCTCGGACGCCTCTTTACAGAGACATTTGACCAGCCAAGAAATTATATTGAAACGCAAACTCTACAACTGTTTAACAGAATTTTACAATAGGGATTCTCCTGTCATCCGTAGTGAGAGAACCGACCTTTTAAAACTTATCCTCATTCACAACATCATCTAATAACCGTACTGAAGTACAGTATTTCTAGGAACATTCACTAATCACTTGTGTATCTTTCCGACACTTTCCTCTTCCTAATTCCAGAAATTCTATGCAAGTTTTTTTTTCTACGTCTTTGCAGAGTAGCAGCCATTTTGAAAGAGGACTATGTGTAGTAAAATAGTTTATCTCAAGGATTTTCCCTCCGGGGCGTTTAACCAATTTGTAATTTATAGCTATGAAATAAATTTTAAAAAATTGACTAATGTTTTTAACATTAAATTAGGACAGGCGTTAAATTATTTTTTTGGTTGACTTTCGTTCACTCAAATATAAATATTATATAAATATTACCGTCATTTCTTGACGGTACAAGTAAACTAGAAACGACGGGCAACTAGGGCGGATAGACAATTCCTGTTGCAGACGCCTGCACAGGGATATTTGCATTTCTTCATCACTCACTGAGTCTACATGTTGTTTACCCTGTTTATTTCGAAAGTGCATAACGTGGTGTGATCAACAGTGTAAATATATCCTGTATGTTCAAACCCTCGGTCACGATGTGCTGTCATTTCTTGCTAGTAAAACCATCGACGGCTTCCAAACAGTTTCGTCTACCCAACTTCAATGGAAAGGCTTGGGTCGAAACTTGGTATGATTTCAAGATTGTCACGCCACAAATATAGCATCAAGAAATCACCCTGGAATATGCTTATATGTATATCATCATTAGAGACTAAGTATATTGTTTATAGTCGCATCACATTGAATCACCGGTTCTTGTGCGATAACCGAAGTTAAGCAACGTCGATTCTGGTCAGTACCTAGATGAGTGTAAGGTTGGATTTGCTGGTGGTGTAATAAAACTGTTAATTGTGTTGCCGATTTTCAATTCCACTTGGCTTTGTTATATTTACGGGCAAATACATCGTCTCCCCAAGCTATAAGTTAATTAGTCTGACTTGTATCAGTAAACCATTATTAGTCTCACCACCACAAAAATACAATGAAATGGTGTTCAAAATAATTAGATTTCGTTATTAAAGAACCCATAGACATTGATATGCCGCTAAACAAAACAACCAACCTATTATAATTATAATTTCTACATACATACAGAAAGAAAATAATAATAATAATAATAATAATAATAATAATAATATAGCTGATCTCAAATGAAAAATCTACTTTGTTTATTTTTTTTGTTTTCTTTTCTTTTGTTTTTTTTTTTGTTTCTTTCTTTTCCTTTGTTTAATGAATTCCTTGGTCACCCTCCTACTTGTAATGTGGGGGTGATCTAACTTTGATAACTATCACTCTCATTGGCGTCGGAAACTTGAACATTTGTCGGATGGTACTATTTACATTATTCGGACTATTGTCCTCATCTTTGTCGCCATATTTATTACAACGTTTCGGCCTTTCAGTATCTGTCTATATTTCTTAGATGACATTTTTATGTACACTATTTACATTATTCGGACTATTGTCCTCATCTTTGTCGCCATATACATAATACCTCATCTCAGTACATAATACCTCATCTCAGAATTATAGACAGATATTGTCGGATGGCATTCTGTATCCGCTTTTCAACATGTAACCCATGCTAAATTTTATATAATTTGAAATTATATTTTTCTTTTCTTTGATTTCATTTTAAGTCTCTGACTTTATTTAACTTCAAGTTTTTAGTTTTAATTTTTTTATGATAATCTTCAATATAAAGTATGCCCACCTCTGACATTTCATCTGATAGTGGCCACTGCAACTTATACTAAGTTAAAACTTATACTCAATACTATTTCCATAACCCTATGCTACCTCACTGAATACAGTACGAGATGGTGAACTATTGAACCATGGACATCTGAAAATAATCCCCTTCCTGGGCAGGACAAGCTCTATAGTCTTGATCAACATTCGTCTAAGAGATTGTAACATGCACAACGTTTGCCCTTGGCGTAAAACATTACGAATCTCAATGTTTACGAACAAATACTCAGACCGGATCGGTCGTCACCTGGTTCAACAAGTTCCACGTACCTCAGAGAGGAACCAGTTTGGAATCAAAAGAACTGTCACTGAAACAAAGTCTTCCAATAACGAAGAGATATTTGGTCACCAAAACCAGAGTATTTCCAACCTTGAACCAAGTAACTCAATGCCAAATCAACTGATAAAAAGAAAAAGGGAACGAAATGGTCTCACGAAGAGTATCAAAAATTTATGACATTCTTTTTCACTGCACTCGAAAATCCACATAAGGACATCACGGATCAGGCATACCAAATATGGAGAACAATGGTAGGAAGTGGAATAAGACCTCATTTCAACGCAAACACGCTTGCCAATGTCCGCAGGGCCATCGTGCGAAATATAAAACTAGACATAAGACAGAATACAATCACTCAAACTATAAAAAGAGAGGAGTAGAAATAAATAATATGACAGACGATGAGGTAAAAACTAAAATAAATGTGATATGAAATAATTATCCCCCACGAAATGCAACCGAAGAATTTACCTGTGACATAACCTGAAGTTATCTAGATTATGTCACTGAAGACCAAATACATTAGGTAGAATTCCTTGAAAACAACAGGGGGGAAACATCGGAACGAAAAGCAACATCATCTAAGTACTCAACAGAGTAACTCTCACACAAAAGTTAGACAGAGATCAGCTCCCAGAAATCCATATGGAAAAGTCCAATAAGCACATGCTTACAAATATACAATGCTGCACTGAAAACACTGGTAGCGTAAAAACCACTTGGAAACATCACAGAAGTTAATAATGTCATAAACGCAACAGCTTTAGCAGCTACAGGGAAGTTTGGGGTGACGACAACGAAAGGATCAAACAGACAAAAGGAACCAAATTTGAAGGCAAACATTAAGCGAGAAATAAAGGAAATCAGATGCGAGATATCGATAATAGATGATATTTCAACAAAGCTAAATATCTTAACATTAAAATTCAAGAAAATCAAGGGAAAATATAAAATTAAATCACTAAATAAAATTTCAGTAATCAAGGAAATCCTAAAACAGTAACTGAAGTTAAAGACACAGAGAATAAGACGATACGAAAAACTTTGTAGGTTCTATCGCCAAAATAAACTATTAGATATGGACCTTAAGACATTTAACAGGGAATTTGGAAAAGCAGTTATAAAGGTCAAAAGGCCACCATCGGTTGAAAAGGTGCAGAAGTATTGGGAGAATATTTGGATCAGCCAAAAAGAATTTAACCCCAATGCTGAGTGGATCGAATGAGAAGAAGACGAATGCTGGATAAATCTCTACAAGAATGAGGAAAATATAACCAAGATTAATGTTAGGGAAGTTCTAAAGATATCCCAAAAATGGAAATCCACAGGAAATGACAAGCTGCCCAACTTTTTGCACGTGGTACGTGAGTCAACACCAGCTGGTGCCGGCATACAATGTCTAATATATAAATATATAAATAATAATAATAAAAATAATAATAATAATTGAAAAGAATAAATGAGATCAGAATGAGAATTGAAGAAATCACTGATTGGTGTCACTATATTGAAGTTGACGGCTGCGTAGATCTAGATGAGACGCACCTTGCCGTCAACATATTAGACATTGAATGCCGATACCAGGTGGTGTTGACCCACGTACCATCCCCGATCATGACGTTAATACATGTCAAACACTTGATATTTCATTCGGTTAGTTTCAAATCGCTCAACGGCCTGACGGCATAGTGTCATCCAACTCTTCCGATTGGTTGCTCTTCCAGCTCCGCAGATAGATAGATAGATAGATAGATAGATAGATAGATAGATAGATAGATAGATAGATAGATAGATCTGAACAGACTGAGATAGATAGATAGATAGATAGATAGATAGATAGATATAAACTTAACAGATGCGATTTCATAGATAGATAGATAGATAGATAGATAGATAGATTGATAGATAGATAGATAGATAGATCTGAACAGACTGAGATAGATAGATAGATAGATAGATAGATATAAACTTAACAGATGCGATTTCATAGATAGATAGATAGATAGATAGATAGATAGATAGATAGATAGATAGATAGATAGATAGATAGATATGAAGAGACTGATAGATAGTAAAAGATGAACCCATTAAAATAGATAGATATATAGATAGATAGATATGAACCGACTGTGAGAGAGTTAAAGAAAGAGAAATATATGAAAACTATGAGATAGATAGATATTTCATGTTATTTTATTGGTAAATTATAATTAAAGTATACAAATAATTCACATAAAAGAAACGCAAATTTATAATTAGGAGAGAAATATCGACTAACTTAAATACTCAGACAGTAAAATCTCATAACCAAGCGACAATAGCATATTTTTTTTTTAAATAATTAATTTTACATTATTGATTTTTCTATTTAGCAGCTAATTTAAGTCTTAACTCAAAAGAGTGGCCTACGTAAGGAAATAGATTCTCGTGTAATTATGAAATAAAATTCTTCTTTCGAATTACTAGGCTTGCATTTTTAATTACTTACTCCTGAGCCGACCAAGCATAGAAATGAATACAATATGGGAAACAGTAATAAGGAGTGCCAAAGAAAAGGGATGATAACAAAAAAAATTGCAATACGAGCTCTGGTAAAAAAACATATATGATAACAGCAACAATTATAATATGAGCACTGGAAAAAAGTGTGGCTGAAGACATTAGGTTTATAATACCCAGAAATGCATACACAGATGTCCTCAAGGACACGCGGCACAGTGGATAAATCTATTGGTTAGATCCAGTGACAGGACCCAAAGACTCTGAGTTCAATACTTGGTTAAGGCAGTAGAGATGAAGAGGGGAATTAACAGGAGATAACCGACAACTGATATCCATTAAAACATGACACGTGGAACTAGAAATAAAGGGTTTAATTCGACATTCCAACCACCTGAAGAATGCCGGAGCGTACAACTGCCGAATCGTTGTAATAAATATGGCGACAAAAAATGAGGACAATAGTCCGAATAATGTAAATAGTGTATATAATACCTCATCTCAGAAATATAGACAGATACTGAAAGGCCGAAATGTTGTAATAAATATGGCGACAAAGATAATGACAATAGTCCGAATAATGTAAATAGTGTACATAATACCTCATCTCAGAAATATAGACAGATACTTAATCATTTCTATCAAGAAATAAAGGAAGACAAAGAATGAAGTAAAGTTACGATATTTATTTTATGTAATATCGTAATCGAAACAACCAAGGCTATCAACAAAAGAGGCAGCCTAAAGTGTGAAATATATATTGGAGAGGTTAAATTAAATTGTGTACATTGATTGATCGATTCCGTGTAAAGTGATTAAACAATTTCTTGTTTACTTTATATCCATAACTATTATTGTTTAGTTCATGCGTAAGGGCGATCAAGGACAGACAAAACAGAAGGGGTGACAGGGAGTCTCATTGAAAGATTGCTCATTGGGTATTCAGGCGCTTAGAAGTGGTGGTGAACTTTGGTGTGATTTAGGGATATTGTTGTTTTCCACATTACCATGCTTTGTTTAAGGAAATCTATTATCACCGAGGAGGCGTACATTTTCAAAGTCTTAAGGCTCCAGGCGTCTGGCACACTTTACGGTAATCTATCTATGCTGTGCTGAGATTTCTACCACATTTCTGCAATTTTTCAGGATCGATTTATTTATCAATAGTTCATCTTTGCAACCATCTGTCCATCTCCAGCATCCCTTCTTTTTCAGAATAAGAATGTGGTTTTCTTCAAGAAAAGATTAAGTACAGTTCGTTAGGATAGAAGTGATAAATTTATACGTGATGGAGAGACATGTTATTAGCCTATCATTTTTCGTAACCTCTGTTTCATTCGTTTTTGGCAGTAATACCTTCACTGATTTCATTGGGATTACTAACAAGCACTGATAAAGTTTATCTAAAGGTTGTATGAAATGATGCCAGATAATAGGGTACTTCATCATTTCAATTGTTTGAGATTTCATTAGATCTTGCCTCACATTAGACTTGATTATATTTTCCCGTTCATGTAGAGGTTTATCTATCTTTCATTCTTCTTCGCGTTGGATCCACTCTGCATTGGACTTATATTCCTTTGTGCAACTCCAAATATTCTACAAAATATTTTCTGCACTTTTCAAATAGATGGTGGCTTTTTGACCTATATTATGTCATCCCATAGGTTCTGTCAAAATTTTAACTTTTTGTTAAAATGAACAAAATGTAAAGAGTATTTTATAATGTCTAATGGAGCTGAACATTATTTTTATGTTTAGATGCATTTAAACTGATCAAATTTTATTTCAGAGAACAATAAAATTAAATTTTGTTTGATTAAAACCCTGCTGACATGGAAGTACCCAAGAATCATTTGAGGCACATAATGCTTTATGAGTTCAAGAAAGGAAACTCAGCAGCCGAAGCGGCTAGAAACATTCACTCAGTTTCTGGAGAGGAATGTGTGAATGAAAGAACTTGCAGAAGATGGTTTGCAAAATTCAGAGGTGAAGATTTCACCCTTGAAGATGAAGATCGAACCGGACGTCCAGCTGAGTTTGATGAAAAGCTCCTTGAAGCAGCCCTTGCAGAAAATCCTGCTTTATCAGTTGAGGAATTGGCAGTGGATCTCAGTTCAAAGCATACAACTGTTCATCGTCATCTTTAACAACTAAGAAAAGTTCCTAAACTTGGAAAATGGGTACCTCATGAATTGTCTGAAAACAACCTGAAATCCCGAGTTGACATCTTCTCTCCATTATCGCCAACTTTTTTCACCTTTTTTGGATAGACTTGTGACTGGCGACGAAAAATGGATCTTTTATCGAAATGTTAAGCATCGTAGACAGTGGCTTGGTAAAGGGGAAGGACCCCAGCCACAGCTGAGAAGGGAACTACATGGGCAAAAGGTTCTTCTTTCAATCTGATGGGATTGCCAAGGAATAATCCACTTTGAATTCTTACCACCTAATGCAACAATTAATGCTCAAATATATTGTCAGCAATTAGAGCGTTTGAACCAAGCTTTGAGGAAAAAAAGACCTGCTCTAGTGAATCGAAAACGGGTGATGTTTCATCAGGACAATGCGCGACCACACACAGCAAGAATCACGTCACAAAAGATCGAAGAACTTGGTTGGGAGAAAATTCCTTATCCACCTTATTCTCCCGACCTTTCTCCTTCAGACTACCATTTGTTTCGTAGCTTACAGAATCATTTGGAAGAAACAGCTTTTGTAACACAGAAAGAGGTGAAAACTGACATTTGTGAGTTCTTCGAATCAAAGCCAAAAGAATTTTACAGTAATGGAATTAGTAAGCTTGTTAATAGTTGGAAAGAAAGTCATAGATAATCAGGGAAAATACATTGTTGAGTGAATCTGTAATTGAATGTGACATTTGGTCTCTTGTTTTCTTTATTCAAAATTCGGACAGAACTTATGGGATGACCTGATATAACTGTTTTTCCTAAATTCCCTGTAAAATTTCTTAAGATCCATTTTGAATATCTTATTTTTGGCGATAGGACCTACAGCGCTTTTCGTATCCTCTTGTCCTCTATACCTTCATCTGCAGGTCTTGTTTTAGTATTTTTTTTTTTGGTGAAATTTCATTCAGTAATTTAGTAATTTAATTTTATTTCACCGTTTGATCATCGGGATTTGCGTGTTGAGACATTTAGGTTTCTTGAAATCTCATCTAAGTACCGAAAACTCACATCCGATTTCCGTTATTTCTCTTCTCAGTTTATTCTTCCAAGCTTGCTCTTTTTTTTTTCTGTTATTCGACTTATTATCATTATTATTATTACTATTATTTTTATTATTATTATCATTTCCACGTTATTATTTTTATTGTTGTTGTTGTTGTTGTTGTTGTTGTTTTCAGTTCGAATTTATTTTCATCTGTGCCAATTTACATCCATGTCTCTCTCACACACATTTCTCTCTCTCCCTCTGTCCATCCCTCTCTCTCTCTCTCTCTCCCTCCCCCTCTCTCTCCCTCTGTCCATCCCTCTCTCTCTCCCTCCCCCTCTCTCCCCCCTCTCTCTCCCTCTCCATCTCTCTCTCCCTCTCCCTCTCCCTCTCTCCTTTTAGACCCAATTTTCTTTATCCAAAGTTCTTTGGCGAATAAAGAGAACTCTTGAATTATCGTTGCTCAAAGAAAACCATAGCACTAAACATAAAAAAAAATTATTTTAAAGGGGGACAGCGGTTCATATTTTTATTTTCAAAAGCTTCTAGTGATCGAGAATTATTCTTTTTATTTCTTTGATGATTTTTATACCTTTAGTAATTTAAAAACAACTCCATAATATGTTTTCGTTTAAAAAAAATATACACTCTTTGAAATCTGCTGAAAGTCACGCAGAAAATATTGAGAGATCTTAATAATCGGTGTTTCAGTAGCGAAGGCATTTCTGCTTTTCTTACTTGTTTTGAAAGCTCGAAATAAAGCTTTGACTGATGAATAATCTGATATCTTTTGCATAATAACAAGAAAAAATAGTTGATCTTTGAACAATTAAAAGTTGCGTAAAAAAATTCAATATCTCGTTTACGAGAATTGAAAAAAAAATCCAGACAAATTATTGGAATCTTTTCTAAAATTTCTGTACCTGGACTTGAGAAGAATGTAAAGATTATTTGTCCCAGTGTCTTTAGTAAAAAGATTGTTTATGTAAGTTCTACTTGAGATGTGTAGTAAATTTGAGATCTAGTAAACGTACATTGTATAGAGCCACGTTTTGATTGGAACCATTCATAAGATCTGGCGAAATCCTCTAATATGAACGGTTATTTTTGAAAGGATTCTGTCTTTGTTTTAAGGTATTTAAAGTTACAAGTCAGTTTTGTCGTCACTGATCTGTTAGATTTAGGTTAGAAAAGAAATTAGGTTGGCTCATATCGGTCTTACTTTATGGATGTACGCTCATTTGTAGCGGTATCATCTGCATAGATGTTTATTAATATTCTTTGACTGTTCCCAGGAAAAGGGTTAATAAAAATCAGAGAGTAGGACTGACAAGAGAGTCTTGAGGGAAATGAAACCGTTCTTCAATTGATATTATTTATTAGCGAAGAATTGTAATCTTGTATTCGAACGAATCTCAAAATTTACAGTGAGTGACAACACTTGTTCAAGATATACAGTGAGGCCATTCACTGAAAACTAGAAGTCCTACCAGGATTCATTATTAGTGGCCATTATCTTAACAATATAACATATGCAGATGACACAGTATTGATAGAAGACACAGAAAGAAAACTACAAAAACTCCTACAGAAGGCATTGAAGGAAAAGCGACAAGAAAAAATTAAACATCAACTCCAAGAAGACAGAATGCATGGTTTTAAGCAAAAGGATGAACCCAAAGTTTGAATTGCGAATCGGGGATACCAAAATCAAACAAGTGCGGAAATTTAAATATCTGAGTCGTGTTTTATCAGAGGACAGAAAGTATGACACTGAAATTCGAAGGCGTATCGGGATAGCCAAAGGTACCTTCCTAAAGCTAAGCAGATTACTAAGATAGAGGAAAAAAAGACTTCAAAAGAAACAAAGTAAAGACTACTAAACAGTGATATCTGTCCTCCTGTATGGTAATCAATGCTGAAAAGTCTCTTCAAAGATGAAGAGACTTGATGCAAAAGAAATATAATTCTACAGAAACATGCTGAGGATGCAATGGACAGAACTTGTGTGCGACGAAGTTTTAGAGAAAATGGAAACAATACGAAAACTTATACTTAACATCAAGAAGAAACAGTTGACGTTTCTAGGGCACATAATGAGGAAAGAGGGCTTGAAAGATATGATACTCACAGGAAAAATTGACGGTAAGAGAGACTGAGAAAAACAATGCATAACGTATTTAGTGAACTTGAGTAAATGGATGGCAAGATAAGGCTTAGGAGAAATAACAAAGACAAAATTTATTAACAGCTGCAAAGAACAGGAAGTTGTGGAGAACCGTAATCGCCAAGGTTCCGAAGGGACACGGCGCATAAAGAAGAAGACATTTTCCAACAACTTGATTGTATAATGTCTTTCGTGAAGGTCATTAAATTAAGTATCGACACACTCGAATTCCTTCGCCAAGTTTTTGATGAATATACTTTAGGTGAACCTCAGGTTTTGGAGAGGCACGGGCATTTGAACGCTAGTTCAAGATGTTAAGCAATCAGAACAGTTAATCACCCGGAAAAAATCTTAAACTAAATAAATCATGTGACCCGCCGTATAAAAAAAAACCATTAGCTTATCTTGAAGTGAATGAAATCGCTTATGGAGTCAGCTAAAATAGATTCGTGTCAGAACATTTCGTTGCCAAAATTTGTAACATGAGTAATCCCGATATATGAAACAAACATATGCGAACTAATAGATGACCGTAAGCATGAAAGCAAATATCTTCCGAAAAACAGCGCATTCAGAAGATACCATCAGTCCCGAAATAACCGCTTTAAAACGGGTTAGATATTTTAATAACCAGTAGCAGTCCCCCCGGGAGCAGAACGGGCCGGAGTTTAAAAACAGGAATTGACAAAACAATAATAATAATGTCTGTAGATTTTATTAATTTTTGAAAATGAAATGTATTTTAATAAACACTGTGTTTATAATTATTTAAGGTGTGTATACATTTTTTGAGAGATCATATATATATATATATATATATATATATATATATATATATATATATATATATATATATATATATATATATATATATATACATTATGCAGTGTTAAATTAGAATATACGTATTCAAATGCAACACTGCATATTAAATATATATTTATTTTTCTACTTTTGAATGGAGACCTGTTTTAAAGGCTGAAATCTTACACTTCGTTCTTTTACATACATACATACATACACACACACAAACATATATATATATATATATATATATATATATATATACAATAGGGAGCATATAATTTTATATTACAAAGAGTTAATCATACCTTGAATCAATAAGAAATATTAATGCAATTATTGGCGAAATCCCTTCGCTAGTAGACATAATTATAAGCATTATACTACTAATAATCCACTCAATGATGAGATCCTTGTGTATAAAATGGATATTGTGTATTTTTTAATTCAGCTAGTACTTTCAAATGCTTCACGCATTCATCTTCAGGCTGTATTTTTTCCTTTAGAATCAAAACTGGAAGACGAAATAAATGTGTTTGCCCGACCGAAAGATGTTTTTAAGAATGAGCTATATAGCTCATTCTTAAAAACATCTTTGTCCATTTAATAATATATATATATATATATATATATATATATATATATATATATATATATATATATATATATATGAAGAAATATAGTCTTAGAGTGTGCTATATTTATGGGATAAAGTGCTCAATATCAGAGATAGAGCGTGTGTAAACATAAAAGTGAACATAGAAGTCAACTCTTAGAGGCGACAGTTTGTTTCATGCGAGATGCAATCGTCAGGCCTGTCGATTGCATCTAGCATGAAACAGACTGTCGCCTCTAAGTGTTGACTTCTATGTTCACTTTTATATTTATATATATATATATATATATATATATATGTGTGTGTGTGTGTCTGTGTGTGTGTGTGTGTGTGTGTGTGTGTGTGTGTGTGTTGGGTGTTATAAATGGCAGCAATTTTTCTTTTTATAGAATTTAGGTTAACGTCCACCGTATTTTTTTATTTGTCTAGTTTTAGGACCACATTTGTCATAAATTAACAAAAACCTAAACGTTGATCTTTAACCAAAATTCGATAAATGAATTTAAATGAAAAGAAAATATGATCTGAAATAAATAAAAAATAAACAAATACAAACAAGGAAATCTTATTGGTTTAACCAAATGTGTATGTACATCCTTTTGCAAACTAACTGAAACAATCGTTTTAGTTTTCTCTCTTACATACGATCAGTTTTCGACCCACTGGAGTGACATCACGCCCAGACACTATTGTCCCTATTGTCGATTCGTTGTCCTACGGCCATTGTCTGAGATGGACGTTACTCCAAAGAAGCGTACGAAAATTGAAACGCAGCACGGAAACAATGGCAAGCCTTACCAGTGAGCAAATCAATGTACCATGAAATTCGTACTTCGTGGAATGGCCATAGAAAGTACTCACATGTGCACTAGGAAAAATACGAAAAAAAATAATAGAATTATTCGTTTTGTTGCAATTAATTTGCACAAGGGTTTATATATATGTATACGATGAATTGGCTGAAGGCAAAGAATCATCACACAAGCCAAAATTGAGATATAAAAATTGGATGAAAAACTCACTGTAGAAGGTGAACATCATGTAAAATGACTAGGAAAACCTGGATGGAAAGCGCCCATCTGAAAACAAATGATTCAAAATTGTCAGACAGACTTTGAATAGATTCTTGTAGACCATTAAAAACTCAAAAGAGATATCCGTAACGGTCGTGATGATAATTTCCATAGAAATGTTGCCATAGAATATCAATTTAACGTTTAATGAATGTGATTGCGTTTAAGTAATGCGGACATAAACAAACATCAAAGTTTCTGCAAAAAATAGAAGTCTATCATTACATGTTATGCGGTATTTATCTAACAACTACTGCACAACGTTGGCACATCTGCACAAGAGAATGTAACACCGTAGCAAGAATAAATAGCCACAAACACGCTGACAACATTTCTAGTGAAATAGCTAAATGAAACTACCACTTTTAATCGAACAGATTCTGTTCTCGCAATTCCCACTATGAGATTCCCTTTCGTTGTTTACTTGCTTCCCTGATAACTACAATCTTCAAAAATCTAAACGTAACATCAATCGATATCTTAATTCTGTGTCCTTTCCTCAATCCTTATTCCCCGTCTTCGTTTTCACTTTCACTCCCTGTAACATTTTGCGTACTAGTGGCATTGGGTGAATTAATGGGGTGAATTGATGGGGTGATGTGATGAAGATATACATACATACTTCTTTCGCTGTGAACGTCTCTGTTGTAATGCCCATGATGGCTCATCTTAGCGGAAACCTTAGATCGAGGAACCATATAATAATGAAATATCCGAATCTTGGACAGTTCTTTTCCTTATTTTCTCTTGAAACTAAACTCATTATAAGACGCTTGGAAAGGCTTATGATAAAACATAATAGACATTCGTTGTCTGGTATATTAAAAAAATATATGTTTGAACAATGATCTGCTAACCTAACACACACACACACACAATATATATATATATATATATATATATATATATATATATATATATATATGAATGATAAAATGTCGTTTTAAGGCTTGCTTGCTGTATTTATGGGTTAAAGTGATCAGTATCAAGGATAGAGGATATGTAAATATAAAAGTGGGCATTGATGCCAACACCTAGAGGCGACAATCTGTTTCATGATAAACGCAATCGACAGGAATTAGCAAGGAAGAGATTGTCGCCTCTGGGTGTTGACTTCAATGTCCATTTATATATACACACACACACACTCATACACACATATATATGTATATATATATATAAAAGTGTACATTGAAGTCAACACTCAGAGGCTCCAAGTGTTGATTTCAATGTTCACTTTTATATTTATATTAACACATATATATATATATACATATATATATATATATATATATATATATATATATATATATATATATGGGATCTGGCATGAAGATATAAATGTTATATATCAAGAAAAGATTTGAAGAAAGGGAATTATTTATGAAAAAGTGAAAAAAGTTTTCGTGTGACGCCTTTCGTCCCTGAGGGCTTCAGAGGAGTACGTTCATCTGACTATTCCGATGAAGTCTTAAGGGACCAATATGTCACCAGAAAATGATTTCCACTTTGTCATATATATATATATATATATATATATATATATATATATATATATATATGTATGTATGTATGTGTGTGTGTGTCTAACAAACAAACTGGTTAAGCAGGTTATGCAGTGTTCTTCTCGGTCTCTTTTGCACTATATCTTGTGAGTGTTAAATTTGCTAAGCTCCCTTTCCTCATTACGTGCCCTAGTATCTCTCTTTCTGAATCTAAGTACAAGTTTCTTTTTGTTTCAATTTCCTATAAAACTTCCACATTGCTCACGTGTTCAATTTATAGCATTCACTGAATCCTTCTGTAGAAGCATATATCTTTTGCCTCAAGTCATTTCTTCATCTTTGATAAGTATCCGCTGCCATAGAGGAGGACTGATATTACGTAACAGATCAGTATTGTTTTTGTTTTGTTTCCAATGAAATTTTGTTGTTTATAATTTCGCTCACCGAATGCGCCGCCCATTTTTAATGCCGTACTTTTGTTCGGTAAATAGATTGAGGCTAGGATTAAGGAATCGGAGAGCCGAGTTCGGAATCCTGTCGAATTAATTACATTCACGTACGGGCTAATACCCTGGCAAATGTATAAATCCAACTCTTCACCACCCTGAATAAACAGAAGAAACCATTCTAACGTAGAAAGTTTGGTTTGGTTTGGTTTGATTTGTTTTACGACACATCAACCTCAATGGATTATTTAATGCCGACAACATTTTTAGGATAGATTCGTACGAATAGAATATGTATTCTTTGGTTTTGATTGGTTTGGTTTATTTTGTTTTACGGCATATCAACCTCAATGGGTTATTTAATGCCGACAACATTTTTAGGATAGATTCGTACGAATAGAATATGTATTCTTTGGTTTAGATTGGTTTGGTTTATTTTGTTTTACGGCATATCAACCTCAATGTGTTATTTAATGCCGACAACATTTTTAGGATAGATTCGTACGAATAGAATATGTATTCTTTGGTTTAGATTGGTTTGGTTTATTTTGTTTTACGGCATATCAACCTCAATGGGTTATTTAATGCCGACAACATTTTTAGGATAGATTCGTACGAATAGAATATGTATTCTTTGGTTTAGATTGGTTTGGTTTATTTTGTTTTACGGCATATCAACCTCAATGGGTTATTTAATGCCGACAACATTTTTAGGATAGATTCGTACGAATAGAATATGTATTCTTTGGTTTAGATTGGTTTGGTTTATTTTGTTTTACGGCATATCAACCTCAATGGGTTATTTAATGCCGACAACATTTTTAGGATAGATTCGTACGAATAGAATATGTATTCTTTGGTTTAGATTGGTTTGGTTTATTTTGTTTTACGGCATATCAACCTCAATGGGTTATTTAATGCCGACAACATTTTTAGGATAGATTCGTACGAATAGAATATGTATTCTTTGGTTTAGATTGGTTTGGTTTATTTTGTTTTACGGCATATCAACCTCAATGGGTTATTTAATGCCGACAACATTTTTAGGATAGATTCGTACGAATAGAATATGTATTCTTTGGTTTTGATTGGTTTGGTTTATTTTGTTTTACGGCATATCAACCTCAATGGGTTATTTAATGCCGACAAAATTTTTAGGATAGATTCGTACGAATAGAATATGTATTCTTTGGTTTAGATTGGTTTGGTTTATTTTGTTTTACGGCATATCAACCTCAATGGGTTATTTAATGCCGACAACATTTTTAGGATAGATTCGTACGAATAGAATATGTATTCTTTGGTTTAGATTGGTTTGGTTTATTTTGTTTTACGGCATATCAACCTCAATGGGTTATTTAATGCCGACAACATTTTTAGGATAGATTCGTACGAATAGAATATGTATTCTTTGGTTTAGATTGGTTTGGTTTATTTTGTTTTACGGCATATCAACCTCAATGGGTTATTTAATGCCGACAACATTTTTAGGATAGATTCGTACGAATAGAATATGTATTCTTTGGTTTAGATTGGTTTGGTTTATTTTGTTTTACGGCATATCAACCTCAATGGGTTATTTAAAGCCGACAACATTTTTAGGATAGATTCGTACGAATAGAATATGTATTCTTTGGTTTAGATTGGTTTGGTTTATTTTGTTTTACGGCATATCAACCTCAATGGGTTATTTAATGCCGACAACATTTTTAGGATAGATTCGTACGAATAGAATATGTATTCTTTGGTTTAGATTGGTTTGGTTTATTTTGTTTTACGGCATATCAACCTCAATGGGTTATTTAATGCCGACAACATTTTTAGGATAGATTCGTACGAATAGAATATGTATTCTTTGGTTTAGATTGGTTTGGTTTATTTTGTTTTACGGCATATCAACCTCAATGGGTTATTTAATGCCGACAACATTTTTAGGATAGATTCGTACGAATAGAATATGTATTCTTTGGTTTTGATTGGTTTGGTTTATTTTGTTTTACGGCATATCAACCTCAATGGGTTATTTAATGCCGACAACATTTTTAGGATAGATTCGTACGAATAGAATATGTATTCTTTGGTTTAGATTGGTTTGGTTTATTTTGTTTTACGGCATATCAACCTCAATGGGTTATTTAATGCCGACAACATTTTTAGGATAGATTCGTACGAATAGAATATGTATTCTTTGGTTTAGATTGGTTTGGTTTATTTTGTTTTACGGCATATCAACCTCAATGGGTTATTTAATGCCGACAACATTTTTAGGATAGATTCGTACGAATAGAATATGTATTCTTTGGTTTAGATTGGTTTGGTTTATTTTGTTTTACGGCATATCAACCTCAATGGGTTATTTAATGCCGACAACATTTTTAGGATAGATTCGTACGAATAGAATATGTATTCTTTGGTTTAGATTGGTTTGGTTTATTTTGTTTTACGGCATATCAACCTCAATGGGTTATTTAATGCCGACAACATTTTTAGGATAGATTCGTACGAATAGAATATGTATTCTTTGGTTTAGATTGGTTTGGTTTATTTTGTTTTACGGCATATCAACCTCAATGGGTTATTTAATGCCGACAACATTTTTAGGATAGATTCGTACGAATAGAATATGTATTCTTTGGTTTAGATTGGTTTGGTTTATTTTGTTTTACGGCATATCAACCTCAATGGGTTATTTAATGCCGACAACATTTTTAGGATAGATTCGTACGAATAGAATATGTATTCTTTGGTTTAGATTGGTTTGGTTTATTTTGTTTTACGGCATATCAACCTCAATGGGTTATTTAATGCCGACAACATTTTTAGGATAGATTCGTACGAATAGAATATGTATTCTTTGGTTTTGATTGGTTTGGTTTATTTTGTTTTACGGCATATCAACCTCAATGGGTTATTTAATGCCGACAAAATTTTTAGGATAGATTCGTACGAATAGAATATGTATTCTTTGGTTTAGATTGGTTTGGTTTATTTTGTTTTACGGCATATCAACCTCAATGGGTTATTTAATGCCGACAACATTTTTAGGATAGATTCGTACGAATAGAATATGTATTCTTTGGTTTAGATTGGTTTGGTTTATTTTGTTTTACGGCATATCAACCTCAATGGGTTATTTAATGCCGACAACATTTTTAGGATAGATTCGTACGAATAGAATATGTATTCTTTGGTTTAGATTGGTTTGGTTTATTTTGTTTTACGGCATATCAACCTCAATGGGTTATTTAATGCCGACAACATTTTTAGGATAGATTCGTACGAATAGAATATGTATTCTTTGGTTTAGATTGGTTTGGTTTATTTTGTTTTACGGCATATCAACCTCAATGGGTTATTTAAAGCCGACAACATTTTTAGGATAGATTCGTACGAATAGAATATGTATTCTTTGGTTTAGATTGGTTTGGTTTATTTTGTTTTACGGCATATCAACCTCAATGGGTTATTTAATGCCGACAACATTTTTAGGATAGATTCGTACGAATAGAATATGTATTCTTTGGTTTAGATTGGTTTGGTTTATTTTGTTTTACGGCATATCAACCTCAATGGGTTATTTAATGCCGACAACATTTTTAGGATAGATTCGTACGAATAGAATATGTATTCTTTGGTTTAGATTGGTTTGGTTTATTTTGTTTTACGGCATATCAACCTCAATGGGTTATTTAATGCCGACAACATTTTTAGGATAGATTCGTACGAATAGAATATGTATTCTTTGGTTTTGATTGGTTTGGTTTATTTTGTTTTACGGCATATCAACCTCAATGGGTTATTTAATGCCGACAACATTTTTAGGATAGATTCGTACGAATAGAATATGTATTCTTTGGTTTAGATTGGTTTGGTTTATTTTGTTTTACGGCATATCAACCTCAATGGGTTATTTAATGCCGACAACATTTTTAGGATAGATTCGTACGAATAGAATATGTATTCTTTGGTTTAGATTGGTTTGGTTTATTTTGTTTTACGGCATATCAACCTCAATGGGTTATTTAATGCCGACAACATTTTTAGGATAGATTCGTACGAATAGAATATGTATTCTTTGGTTTAGATTGGTTTGGTTTATTTTGTTTTACGGCATATCAACCTCAATGGGTTATTTAATGCCGACAACATTTTTAGGATAGATTCGTACGAATAGAATATGTATTCTTTGGTTTAGATTGGTTTGGTTTATTTTGTTTTACGGCATATCAACCTCAATGGGTTATTTAATGCCGACAACATTTTTAGGATAGATTCGTACGAATAGAATATGTATTCTTTGGTTTAGATTGGTTTAGTTTATTTTGTTTTACGGCATATCAACCTCAATGGGTTATTTAATGCCGACAACATTTTTAGGATAGATTCGTACGAATAGAATATGTATTCTTTGGTTTAGATTGGTTTGGTTTATTTTGTTTTACGGCATATCAACCTCAATGGGTTATTTAATGCCGACAACATTTTTAGGATAGATTCATATGAATAGAATATGTATTCTTTGGTTTAGATTGGTTTGGTTTATTTTGTTTTACGGCATATCAACCTCAATGGGTTATTTAATGCCGACAACATTTTTAGGATAGATTCGTACGAATAGAATATGTATTCTTTGGTTTAGATTGGTTTGGTTTATTTTGTTTTACGGCATATCAACCTCAATGGGTTATTTAATGCCGACAACATTTTTAGGATAGATTCGTACGAATAGAATATGTATTCTTTGGTTTAGATTGGTTTGGTTTATTTTGTTTTACGGCATATCAACCTCAATGGGTTATTTAATGCCGACAACATTTTTAGGATAGATTCGTACGAATAGAATATGTATTCTTTGGTTTAGATTGGTTTGGTTTATTTTGTTTTACGGCATATCAACCTCAATGGGTTATTTAATGCCGACAACATTTTTAGGATAGATTCATATGAATAGAATATGTATTCTTTGGTTTAGATTGGTTTGGTTTATTTTGTTTTACGGCATATCAACCTCAATGGGTTATTTAATGCCGACAACAATTTTAGGATAGATTCGTACGAATAGAATATGTATTCTTTGGTTTAGATTGGTTTGGTTTATTTTGTTTTACGGCATATCAACCTCAATGGGTTATTTAATGCCGACAACATTTTTAGGATAGATTCGTACGAATAGAATATGTATTCTTTGGTTTAGATTGGTTTGGTTTATTTTGTTTTACGGCATATCAACCTCAATGGGTTATTTAATGCCGACAACATTTTTAGGATAGATTCGTACGAATAGAATATGTATTCTTTGGTTTAGATTGGTTTGGTTTATTTTGTTTTACGGCATATCAACCTCAATGGGTTATTTAATGCCGACAACATTTTTAGGATAGATTCATATGAATAGAATATGTATTCTTTGGTTTAGATTGGTTTGGTTTATTTTGTTTTACGGCATATCAACCTCAATGGGTTATTTAATGCCGACAATATTTTTAGGATAGATTCGTACGAATAGAATATGTATTCTTTGGTTTAGATTGGTTTGGTTTATTTTGTTTTACGGCATATAAACCTCAATGGGTTATTTAATGCCGACAACATTTTTAGGATAGATTCGTACGAATAGAATATGGATTCTTTGGTTTAGATTGGTTTGGTTTATTTTGTTTTACGGCATATCAACCTCAATGGGTTATTTAATGCCGACAACATTTTTAGGATAGATTCATATGAATAGAATATGTATTCTTTGGTTTAGATTGGTTTGGTTTATTTTGTTTTACGGCATATAAACCTCAATGGGTTATTTAATGCCGACAACATTTTTAGGATAGATTCGTACGAATAGAATATGTATTCTTTGGTTTAGATTGGTTTGGTTTATTTTGTTTTACGGCATATCAAACTCAATGGGTTATTTAATGCCGACAACATTTTTAGGATAGATTCGTACGAATAGAATATGTATTCTTTGGTTTAGATTGGTTTGGTTTATTTTGTTTTACGGCATATCAACCTCAATGGGTTATTTAATGCCGACAACATTTTTAGGATAGATTCGTACGAATAGAATATGTATTCTTTGGTTTAGATTGGTTTGGTTTATTTTGTTTTACGGCATATCAACCTCAATGGGTTATTTAATGCCGACAACATTTTTAGGATAGATTCATATGAATAGAATATGTATTCTTTGGTTTAGATTGGTTTGGTTTATTTTGTTTTACGGCATATCAACCTCAATGGGTTATTTAATGCCGACAACATTTTTAGGATAGATTCGTACGAATAGAATATGTATTCTTTGGTTTAGATTGGTTTGGTTTATTTTGTTTTACGGCATATCAACCTCAATGGGTTATTTAATGCCGACAACATTTTTAGGATAGATTCGTACGAATAGAATATGTATTCTTTGGTTTAGATTGGTTTGGTTTATTTTGTTTTACGGCATATCAACCTCAATGGGTTATTTAATGCCGACAACATTTTTAGGATAGATTCATATGAATAGAATATGTATTCTTTGGTTTAGATTGGTTTGGTTTATTTTGTTTTACGGCATATCAACCTCAATGGGTTATTTAATGCCGACAACATTTTTAGGATAGATTCGTACGAATAGAATATGTATTCTTTGGTTTAGATTGGTTTGGTTTATTTTGTTTTACGGCATATCAACCTCAATGGGTTATTTAATGCCGACAACATTTTTAGGATAGATTCGTACGAATAGAATATGTATTCTTTGGTTTAGATTGGTTTGGTTTATTTTGTTTTACGGCATATCAACCTCAATGGGTTATTTAATGCCGACAACATTTTTAGGATAGATTCATATGAATAGAATATGTATTCTTTGGTTTAGATTGGTTTGGTTTATTTTGTTTTACGGCATATCAACCTCAATGGGTTATTTAATGCCGACAACATTTTTAGGATAGATTCGTACGAATAGAATATGTATTCTTTGGTTTAGATTGGTTTGGTTTATTTTGTTTTACGGCATATCAACCTCAATGGGTTATTTAATGCCGACAACATTTTTAGGATAGATTCGTACGAATAGAATATGTATTCTTTGGTTTAGATTGGTTTGGTTTATTTTGTTTTACGGCATATCAACCTCAATGGGTTATTTAATGCCGACAACATTTTTAGGATAGATTCATATGAATAGAATATGTATTCTTTGGTTTAGATTGGTTTGGTTTATTTTGTTTTACGGCATATCAACCTCAATGGGTTATTTAATGCCGACAACATTTTTAGGATAGATTCGTACGAATAGAATATGTATTCTTTGGTTTAGATTGGTTTGGTTTATTTTGTTTTACGGCATATCAACCTCAATGGGTTATTTAATGCCGACAACATTTTTAGGATAGATTCGTACGAATAGAATATGTATTCTTTGGTTTAGATTGGTTTGGTTTATTTTGTTGTACGGCATATCAACCTCAATGGGTTATTTAATGCCGACAACATTTTTAGGATAGATTCGTACGAATAGAATATGTATTCTTTGGTTTAGATTGGTTTGGTTTATTTTGTTTTACGGCATATCAACCTCAATGGGTTATTTAATGCCGACAACATTTTTAGGATAGATTCGTACGAATAGAATATGTATTCTTTGGTTTAGATTGGTCTGGTTTATTTTGTTTTACGGCATATCAACCTCAATGGGTTATTTAATGCCGACAACATTTTTAGGATAGATTCGTACGAATAGAATATGTATTCTTTGGTTTAGATTGGTTTGGTTTATTTTGTTTTACGGCATATCAACCTCAATGGGTTATTTAATGCCGACAACATTTTTAGGATAGATTCGTACGAATAGAATATGTATTCTTTGGTTTAGATTGGTTTGGTTTATTTTGTTTTACGGCATATCAACCTCAATGGGTTATTTAATGCCGACAACATTTTTAGGATAGATTCATATGAATAGAATATGTATTCTTTGGTTTAGATTGGTTTGGTTTATTTTGTTTTACGGCATATCAACCTCAATGGGTTATTTAATGCCGACAACATTTTTAGGATAGATTCGTACGAATAGAATATGTATTCTTTGGTTTAGATTGGTTTGGTTTATTTTGTTTTACGGCATATAAACCTCAATGGGTTATATAATGCCGACAACATTTTTAGGATAGATTCGTACGAATAGAATATGTATTCTTTGGTTTAGATTGGTTTGGTTTATTTTGTTTTACGGCATATCAACCTCAATGGGTTATTTAATGCCGACAACATTTTTAGGATAGATTCGTACGAATAGAATATGTATTCTTTGGTTTAGATTGGTTTGGTTTATTTTGTTTTACGGCATATCAACCTCAATGGGTTATTTAATGCCGACAACATTTTTAGGATAGATTCTTATGAATAGAATATGTATTCTTTGGTTTAGATTGGTTTGGTTTATTTTGTTTTACGGCATATCAACCTCAATGGGTTATTTAATGCCGACAACATTTTTAGGATAGATTCGTACGAATAGAATATGTATTCTTTGGTTTAGATTGGTTTGGTTTATTTTGTTTTACGGCATATCAACCTCAATGGGTTATTTAATGCCGACAACATTTTTAGGATAGATTCGTACGAATAGAATATGTATTCTTTGGTTTAGATTGGTTTGGTTTATTTTGTTTTACGGCATATCAACCTCAATGGGTTATTTAATGCCGACAACATTTTTAGGATAGATTCATATGAATAGAATATGTATTCTTTGGTTTAGATTGGTTTGGTTTATTTTGTTTTACGGCATATCAACCTCAATGGGTTATTTAATGCCGACAACATTTTTAGGATAGATTCGTACGAATAGAATATGTATTCTTTGGTTTAGATTGGTTTGGTTTATTTTGTTTTACGGCATATCAACCTCAATGGGTTATTTAATGCCGACAACATTTTTAGGATAGATTCGTACGAATAGAATATGTATTCTTTGGTTTAGATTGGTTTGGTTTATTTTGTTTTACGGCATATCAACCACAATGGGTTATTTAATGCCGACAACATTTTTAGGATAGATTCGTACGAATAGAATATGTATTCTTTGGTTTAGATTGGTTTGGTTTATTTTGTTTTACGGCATATCAACCTCAATGGGTTATTTAATGCCGACAACATTTTTAGGATAGATTCGTACGAATAGAATAAGAATTCTTTGGTTTAGTTTGGTTTGGTTTATTTTGTTTTACGGCATATCAACCTCAATGGGTTATTTAATGCCGACAACATTTTTAGGATAGATTCGTACGAATAGAATATGTATTCTTTGGTTTAGATTGGTTTGGTTTATTTTGTTTTACGGCATATCAACCTCAATGGGTTATTTAATGCCGACAACATTTTTAGGATAGATTCATATGAATAGAATATGTATTCTTTGGTTTAGATTGGTTTGGTTTATTTTGTTTTACGGCATATCAACCTCAATGGGTTATTTAATGCCGACAACATTTTTAGGATAGATTCGTACGAATAGAATATGTATTCTTTGGTTTAGATTGGTTTGGTTTATTTTGTTTTACGGCATATAAACCTCAATGGGTTATATAATGCCGACAACATTTTTAGGATAGATTCGTACGAATAGAATATGTATTCTTTGGTTTAGATTGGTTTGGTTTATTTTGTTTTACGGCATATCAACCTCAATGGGTTATTTAATGCCGACAACATTTTTAGGATAGATTCGTACGAATAGAATATGTATTCTTTGGTTTAGATTGGTTTGGTTTATTTTGTTTTACGGCATATCAACCTCAATGGGTTATTTAATGCCGACAACATTTTTAGGATAGATTCGTACGAATAGAATATGTATTCTTTGGTTTAGATTGGTCTGGTTTATTTTGTTTTACGGCATATCAACCTCAATGGGTTATTTAATGCCGACAACATTTTTAGGATAGATTCGTACGAATAGAATATGTATTCTTTGGTTTAGATTGGTTTGGTTTATTTTGTTTTACGGCATATCAACCTCAATGGGTTATTTAATGCCGACAACATTTTTAGGATAGATTCGTACGAATAGAATATGTATTCTTTGGTTTAGATTGGTTTGGTTTATTTTGTTTTACGGCATATCAACCTCAATGGGTTATTTAATGCCGACAACATTTTTAGGATAGATTCATATGAATAGAATATGTATTCTTTGGTTTAGATTGGTTTGGTTTATTTTGTTTTACGGCATATCAACCTCAATGGGTTATTTAATGCCGACAACATTTTTAGGATAGATTCGTACGAATAGAATATGTATTCTTTGGTTTAGATTGGTTTGGTTTATTTTGTTTTACGGCATATAAACCTCAATGGGTTATATAATGCCGACAACATTTTTAGGATAGATTCGTACGAATAGAATATGTATTCTTTGGTTTAGATTGGTTTGGTTTATTTTGTTTTACGGCATATCAACCTCAATGGGTTATTTAATGCCGACAACATTTTTAGGATAGATTCGTACGAATAGAATATGTATTCTTTGGTTTAGATTGGTTTGGTTTATTTTGTTTTACGGCATATCAACCTCAATGGGTTATTTAATGCCGACAACATTTTTAGGATAGATTCTTATGAATAGAATATGTATTCTTTGGTTTAGATTGGTTTGGTTTATTTTGTTTTACGGCATATCAACCTCAATGGGTTATTTAATGCCGACAACATTTTTAGGATAGATTCGTACGAATAGAATATGTATTCTTTGGTTTAGATTGGTTTGGTTTATTTTGTTTTACGGCATATCAACCTTAATGGGTTATTTAATGCCGACAACATTTTTAGGATAGATTCGTACGAATAGAATATGTATTCTTTGGTTTAGATTGGTTTGGTTTATTTTGTTTTACGGCATATCAACCTCAATGGGTTATTTAATGCCGACAACATTTTTAGGATAGATTCATATGAATAGAATATGTATTCTTTGGTTTAGATTGGTTTGGTTTATTTTGTTTTACGGCATATCAACCTCAATGGGTTATTTAATGCCGACAACATTTTTAGGATAGATTCGTACGAATAGAATATGTATTCTTTGGTTTAGATTGGTTTGGTTTATTTTGTTTTACGGCATATCAACCTCAATGGGTTATTTAATGCCGACAACATTTTTAGGATAGATTCGTACGAATAGAATATGTATTCTTTGGTTTAGATTGGTTTGGTTTATTTTGTTTTACGGCATATCAACCACAATGGGTTATTTAATGCCGACAACATTTTTAGGATAGATTCGTACGAATAGAATATGTATTCTTTGGTTTAGATTGGTTTGGTTTATTTTGTTTTACGGCATATCAACCTCAATGGGTTATTT
>OZ038493.1:6989270-7009270 GCA_964036315.1 Acanthosepion esculentum
AGAAGTGTGTGTAGATGATGTGGAAGAACCTCCTACCCCAAAGATCTTATTTATTCTTTGGACTGATTTGAAAAACGTACGAGCGTCGACTGAAAAGTTCATAGGCAGAGCAAGATATAAATCTCAGTAGACACACCAGTTTGAAGAATTTATCAGCTGACATATGTTGTAGTCTTGTACACTTTGTTATCATTTAGTCTACCAACTTCTGTGTCTACTTACATTTATATCTTAGTCAGCTGACCAACGGAATCTTGTCAGAGAATATCACTTTTCCTCTTTGTCAAAGCAGGGCAATATCGACGTAATGCTTCGTTTACCTCATCAATTTGCTGGAAGAAATCTGCTGTATTAGACATCCCATGTTATAGAAAAATATAATGGATGAAAACTTGTTCAATTCGTGTAAAATCAAAGTTGTCCATTTGTTAGATTAAGCTTTGGACCATTGTATCTTAGAAATGATTAAAGATATCTTACTGGAATTTTTTTAACACTATCGGACTCTAACGATAACGATATGTTGATAATTAATTAATCATAGCTACGGATCGAAGCTCATGAAGGATTAAAATAAACTTTATATATATATATATATATATATATATATATATATGAACATTTCTTAGAGTTAACCTGTAGATAAGACAATCTTTATAAATATAAATGACACTAGGAAAACACTATTAATTGCTGACGCGTTTCGTCCAATGTGGACTTTCTCAAAGCAAAAAACGAAATGAATTTAATTAAACAAGGAAATTAATAAAAACAAAAGACAGAGTGTTCTTAGCAACTGGGATGTAGGTAACGCTATTTTCATATTGTTAACTGAAAATAACGTCAATTAATGTCACGTGTGGAGATTATCATTATATCTGTGTTGGCGGATTTAACTATTTTCTTGTGATTTTACGATATTGTTGTGTACGTTTGTTTGTGAGAGCAGTAATTTTGTTAAGAAAGGTGAAATAGGGAAAAGGCCTGGGCGTATATTAATATTTGGGTAATGTTCTATGGGGGCACTCTCTAGAATTTTCTTTCTGAGTGAGTTATTTTTTTTTTTATAAGTATAGCATTATTAAAATCAAAATTATGGCTGAATTTATTCCTATGTATTACTAGTGCATTAGCTAAGTTGTTTATTGTAAGGTCTCTTTTGTGTTCATAGACACGTCAGAAATTAATAGTGTTTTCCTATTGTCATTTATATTTAAATATATATATATATATATATATATATATATATATATATATATATATATATATATTTTTATGTTTATACATTCTTTTTTATAAATACAAATATTTAAGTAAATACTCTGTTTATAATAAGCCGTATTAACAACATTTATCGGCCTGAATGTCCGAGAAATTTTCATAGAAAATATGCGACCTCCGACAGGAATCGAACCTGTATCCTTTACAGAATCTTCATATAGCCTGACGTGCCTGAACCGATTGGGTCACAGAGGAGAATTCGGTTAGTATGAACAATTTTACTGTTTTTAAACACAATTTTCCATGATTTTCTCTCATTCATTCATATCTGCTCAATGCGTATCTAAATGTAAACAAATGACGTTATACATTATGAAATGAACAATGTCCAACAATTATTTTTAAGACTTTTTTAAGTTTTTATATATATATATATATATATATATATATATTATTCTAGGATCATTTTCCAACTTATTCAACTTGATCCTCGCCCTCTCTAAACTTCTAAAGTTCTGTCCTGGAGAAACAAGGTGCATCATATCCTTCATAGCTGAAACTCTTTTCCCACGTGCCAAACATCTTATTGATTGAGTTGGACACTTTCTCATCGATCTCTTTAGCTCTAAGTTGAAATGATGATCCCTCTTCTTGTTGTGACCTCCTGATCCAGTTTTCCTCTCTACTGTTCCCTCTTTTTAAAACTTATTTACCATTCTCTTAATGGTTCTTGAATGGACTTTGAAGATGAAAGCCAGTGTATGAATGTTGGCACCATTACTGAAGGCCTGGGTGTTCTTTTTCGTCTCACCACTGCTCAGTTGGGAAGACATAGTTGCCTGACACAAAACGATTTTAACCTGTTCTTTTTCTCGCTGAATAACTCAAAGTGCTTTTCAGCGATTATTACGACAAATAGTGTCAAGATGGCTAAACATCTTATCTGAATACCTGGAAAAAGAAACTCAATTATTTTAATTTTTTATAGATATTAAATATTTTATGTGACAGACAATTATTCTGTTAGACGATTTGGAAAATTTTCCTGGTACACCCGGTATTCCAACAGACCCAAAAACAAGGATTTCTGTGGATTTTGTCCTAGTTTTGTCGGCATTGGATTCTCATTTTAAAATAAACAGTGGAATGTGCCAGACGTAGTTTCGCACAAAACCACGAATTGCTATGAAACTTACTCGAGTCATGTTCCTAAATATTCTAGTCAGATCGATTTTGAATGTCATGCATGTCGCCAAACCCGTTACGAAATATCTGAACTGTCAGGCGTATAGAACCGCTTAATAAGATCAATGCTGAAAAAGACTTTGAGCAAGTAACGCCTGAGGGCATTGTCAAAGGTCACACTTCTTTGAAGATTGTGGACTGGCACTACAGAATCACAAAGTTTCGAAAGGAAATCGCCACCAGTGCTGGAAAGAGCGATAATAGCTACTGAACTTCAGAAACATGTTTCTTAAAAACTTACTAAGTAAAACATTTTATAAATTTCAGCCGAAAACAGTCCTGGCTTCTCGGTCAACAAATGACAAATGTTTCCTTGTAGGGAAACAGCTGTTATTATAATTATTAACATTATTGACTTCCGCTGACCTGCAAAACCCATTTTTCATCACCAAGAACAATGTGCTGCAAAAATGAAAAGTTGGTTAATTTACAGCTTCTACTGGTATATTCGGTCCACGAGGAGCCCAAATACCCTCTTTGCAAGTTTTCCCAATTACATGCATCATAAAGTAGACACTGGAGGATAGGAGGCACGTCAAACTATTTCTAAACGCAGTCTCTTACCATTCAAACACAGCGCTGCCTTGATTAGTTGACGCATAATTTATCGGGGAAAAACTTAATTTCTTTCTGTACATGCTAATATATTGGTTTATCTAGGCAGCATTTTTATTTTCTTTATGCCCTATTAGTTAAAGATAAACGAATTTTCTTTGAGATATTTTATGAAGTTTTTTATACGGCTTGAACATTTTTTTAGCTTCCGGATAAATATACATCCATATATATATATATATATATATATATATATATATATATATATATATATATATATATATATATATAGGATACAGTGGGAAGGACTTGAAGAAACACAAGAGCACAAAATGAACTTTGACCAGTTTATCCACAAGTTTCATAACGGTACACAAGAACATAGAAAATTTGAAAAATACAATAAAGAGGCAGATCTTGTCGGTTGCTTTTCAGCAAATTTGTCTACATATATATATATATATATATATATATATATATATATATATATATATATATATATATATATATATATATATATATATATATATGATGCGTGTGTGTTAGTAGGATATACATTGCGAAGAAATTCACTAATATGAAATAAAATGAAAAGCTTTTTAATGACAACGCGTTTTGTCTTTGTGTGTGAAGTAGGCGTCTTCTGATCAGAATGAATTATTTTTATCTTTCATTCTGACTTAAAGATGGCTACCGAAAAAAAAAATGTGAAACTCATTGTTATTAAAAATCTGTTTTGCACACACACACACACAAACACACACAGACATTATATATATATATATATATATATATATATATATATATATATATATATATATATATATAGTATATTTAGGCAGCAAACCCTCATTTATACATGTTTCATTAAAGTCAACTCTTCTTTTCGAACAAGTGTTTTCTGGACACAGAGTGTGTAGAAACAGTCCAAATCTTCTGTAATTTCGAGCGCTTTCGGCTATAATTTAAGCCATTATCAAGGATGATTTTAGTTTTAATTTTAACTGGATTCATGGGCTGTGTGTATATATCTAGAGTTATACGACCAATAATTTCACAGATCCCAACCCCAATATCTTGAGCGATCAAGATTCCTTAATGACATCATTACCCAAACGGCTATCTAGGTACTCACCAGGTTCGAGGTAGCTTACATATTATATGACCTCTGTAAGCCTCACAAGGCACATGGAAGGGAAGAAGAGCAAAGAGAAACAGCGAATAATTTATTATGCTATTTACAAAGATTGATTTAATTTGGCACAATGTCACGAGCATGGGGCGCCCAGTGAAGATCACTACTATGTACCAATGTACATTCTGACTATATAGCTAACCTTTGACCCCCGACATCATGGTCTCTTATTAAGCTTAGCTTTCTTACGTAGACAGCCACAATTTAATTTTTGCTCAACAGAAAATTTCTCTCGCTTTCCCCTCTCTGTGATTTATTTAAAATTGAAATGTCAGTAGACAATCTTAAGATTGGTTTGCCGAAAAGTTCTAAGCCTGACGAAAAACCCTCTCCAGCAAAAAATACTCTTGCTTAGTCATATTGGCAAGTTTTTTTTTCAGTGTGTCGAGCCGAAAAAGTTTCAGCACCGTTTTTTATTTCAGATAGAAATAAGAAAAATAGCGAATAAACAAACGTTGAGAAATGGTCAATCAATGATTCAAGATATGTGAATCAGATATCACAGGATATAGACTCCATTTGCTTCCGGGGTAAATTTTATCTTGCAAAAAAGCTGTATTTAAAAAATGATCTCTTCGGAAAGGAACCTGTTTGAAATATTCCCGCAATTCAGATTTTTCCTCGGTTCGGTATTTTCTTTTTTCATTATGCCCTGGAATAGATATTTTATCTCGACTGCATATTTTAGTGTGCGTCGCCTCTTAAATCACATATGTTTCCTCCTTTATACTGTCTCGCACACTGATTATTTGTAACGCGTGTAGCTGGGCTTTCATACTTTTGAAACATTCGCTACCTTTCCTTTATAGGATAGAATAGAAGACATGTCATGAATTTCTGCATTTTGTTAATATGTTTTCTTTATAGAAAATAAAATATTCAGTTATGTTATTCCCACTTCACCTGAGACGTCTTTTTCTATTTTTGCACTATAAATGTTTGAACAAATATTTGTAACTATAGCAAGTAATACATTTTTATTATTTACTGGGTGTGATGGATAAATTGTCGCCTAAATGACACAAAAATAAAAATAGCACTGACATCTCATTTTAAGCGATATATTTACGAAAATTCCACAAAAACATCTTGAAAGACTGGGTTCTACTGCTGGTATGGTCTTGTTGCCAGACATAAGATTTTCCAGTAGGCATTTCTGGCGGAGTGAATTGCTTTATGATACACTTTTTTCAAATAGAGAGTGCCAAACTGACCCTAATATATAGTGGAATAGAGAAAATCGAAAACAAACAAGGCGCATGCGCAAAAAATTAAAAATAATATTGTGACAATTTACCCATCGCACCCTATATATGTTCATGTGTAATTGAAGCAGCATCTTCTGTTAACTTTATAGATTTTTTTAAGTTTTGACACCTTCCAAAATATTATTTACCTTTGAACTTTGATTTTGTCGTTTTAAACTTTACATTACTTTCCCCACACTGGTTTTAACCTGAAAATGTCTTTGATCTCTTTGCTACATGTCGCCTTACTTTTCAAAAGATTATATATAATATATAAAGTAGAGAATACGGAATTTATAATTAGCCATCATTTTTTTTTACCAGAGTCAAGTAAAAGTATTATTACAAAATATGAATTATAACCGACAAAATCATCAACCATATTCGAATACTATTCCGCCTAATAATTCTATTTTGATAAAAGAACAATAGAAATAAGACTAAGTAAGTACAAGTCAAGTAACAACTGACAATATTTAATCTAAGAAATACTAATATAAATGCTGCATTCATTTTTTCTTCTACAACTAGTATACGTGACCCCGTAGCAGCAAGTAAGTAAAGCCAAGTCGGGAAGTAGATAGTGTAGGGGACGTGCAGGATTATTAATTATTTTTAGAAAGGATCAGAAGGAATTTTTAAATGGTTGCGCGTCGTACTGCATCCCGAACAAATAAAATGATAACTTCAGAGGCAATTAAAAAGAGACGAGACATATACAATTCAAATAAACAATGTAACATTTATGTATAATTAAACAATATACAGATTGGTAATCAGTGGTGTCGTGTGTACGAAATGTATGTAATTGTCTGGTTTGTGAATGTCTCTTTTGTTGATATTGTTCGTTATGTATTAAGAGTTTTTTGAGTTGTCTACCTTTAAGCGTCTTTGATATTTCCTTATCTTTGGTAATGAAATGTATTCATTGTATATAAGCAAAGTGTTCACAGCGTTGGTCGATGTATGCTGGTCGATGTATGTTGGTCGATGTATGTTGGAATGGAGTCAGCGAGGGGTCGACGTGCGCGGCAAAATTGTGGTTCGTGGTGGCGTGGATTGTATCGTAAGTAACTTTTGTGAATTCGTTAGACTGACTGCGTGGGGTTGTCTACGTTTTGCTTTTATAACGTTTTGGTTCGACAGAGTGGATCACTAGTTTTTTTTGGCGCAATCTTGATTCTGCACGTGAACTTTTAGTGATGAACCAATTAGATCGTTTGTTTCACTTTGTTCAATTTCTATTGGTTGAAGTTCTCTAGCACGTAGGCGTACGAAATGGACTGTTCTTTCTAGGGTTGGACAGGTAAGAATATTAGACGGGTCCACAATAGTTCCTGTGTAGAGACGACAAAGAGAAGTGGCTTTCCGGATACATGGGTAAAAAAAAATTATTTGAAGCACGAGTAGCTGAGGTTGAGTGTAATGACAGGCTGTTGTAAAATTCGCTAGCTTTCATTTTCATTGTTGGGGTGAAGGCATGTAACACGTTTCATGGATTTAGCCTTCTCCCGTTCTGGCAAATAAAGCCTGCATTTATGTTCTTCTGACTGCTCCCCCGACGTGTTTATATATTTCTGCACAATAAATATTTGATTAATATCTGTACCTGCAACAGTTAATACTAAGGCCGCCGAAATATATTTGTTAAGCCCGATATAAAACTGATTGACCATTACAAGTGAGTAGTGTATTCAATCCTAACTGGGTGCTTTGTAAGAATAGAAAAAGTTAAGTAAATGTTGTTGGCAAAATGAACTTTTGTATTGACCGGCTGATTACCAGCCAACTTTTAAAGTAACTTTTCAAATCATATTTGTAATAAGTTAACTTTTTCTTGATTGAGTAATCGATGTTATGAGTTCGAATTCCACTCGAGTTTATTATAATTACTTGTTAATATCATTGGGAAATGTATGGATTTAACTCTTCTCAACTAGCTATATGTAAATAGTAGAACAGCTTAGATTGTATAGCCTTGGTTGCAAACCGGTCTAGGGGAAGGAAAATTCTGAATTCAAGACTGTATGTAGCCCTGGCGAAGTACATAATATACAGCTAAAGAAAGGGTCGTTCGCATTGACTCGATGATGCTGGCTACGGTCGAAACCTAATCTTTCTTGAAATGAGTTTATTTCAACTCAGCAAATACTTGAAATAGTACCATATTCCTGTGTAGATTAAACATTATTAAACTCAGTTATTTCATGGTTACATCTTTTAGTTTTGCTTTCAAATCAAAATGTGTAGATAAACACAGATCTCAGGAAAGAAAACACGAAAGACTGAAAAGAACGGAAGATATGATTTTTTTCTCTCCCAAACGGTAGACGCCATTTCTCGCTAGACATTTCTTCGTGTAATGTTCTAATGACAGAATTACTTTAACTGCAATCCGACAGGAAATAGCAAAAAGAAAGGGAAAAACTGAAAACAAAATCACCGACAAATTTACATGTTTGTTTGTGGGGGGAGTGATAAAAAATATGCACTAAGGTGACCTCGTATGATTTTGTACATCGATAGATCAACAGAATCCGCATTATGTCTTGATTTCACAGACAATGCCTCAACCTCTGCAGCACGCAAAATTCACATCATGATGTTCGTCTATGGCAGTTAAAGAAGGTCTTTCAACAAAGGGGAGTTCCGTTTTCATTAAAGAATTATGTGCATGTTTTTAAAATCTACGGTAACGCACCAACATACATATATACATTTATATATACATATATAATTTTCTGTTTATACGTTATTTTTATAGATACACTTTATTTAAGTAAATGCACTATTTTAATTAAACAATATTAATTACATTTACTGGTCTGAATGTTTGAGACATTTCATAGAAAATATGCGTTCTCCGACAGGAATCGAACTTGTATTCCTATACGGAAACTGTCATATGATCTGACATGCTATACCATTTAGCTACAGGGAAGCGTCTGGTTATTTTCTACGAAATTTCTCGAATATTCAGGACGGTAAATGTAATTAATGCTGTTTAAATAAAGCAGAGCATTTATTTAAATAAATGACTTACGTTAAGATTCGTTTCGTGAGCAAATATAATCGATCGAGAAAAATCGTCAAAAATTGAGTGTTTAAAACAGTAATTTGGACTTTGCTAACCAGATGCTTCTCTGTAGCTGAATGGTACAGCACATCAGGTCAAATAACGGTTTCCGTCGATTCCTGTCCGAGAAAGCATTTTTCTATGAAATTTTCGAACATGCAGGCAGGTAAATGTAATTAATACTGTTTAATTAAAAACAGAGCATTTACTTACAGAAATTGTATCCATTAAAATAACGTATAAACAGAATATATGTATTAAATAATTGTCGAACTTAATCCATTTCATTATACCAATATAAATCATTCACAACAACGTAAATGTCGAGAGAATGCTTTAACTACAAGTAATTTTGCGCCCTGGCCCTTACAATATTTCACAATTCCTGGTAGTTCTTCAAATATCACAGTGTGGAATACCTACTTACAAAACAGATGGAAAGAAAAATGAAATCGGACAAAAAATTTTAAAAATTCCCAGCACCACTCAGTCTTGCGCATGTATAATCCTACGAACATAACAAATGTAATCCGACGAAGTCCTGAAGCTTCACAAGTAAACTTTTTCCACTTTGTTATACAATTTCTTCAATATTTTCCTTGATATATATATATATATATATATATATATATATATATATATATATATATATATATATTACGAAAAACTAGGTAATCCGTATGGTTAGACCCAAGGAGGATAAAATCCAGAGAGCTCAATGTAAATCAGAGCTAATAATTTAAATAAAAATAGACCACTTTAAGGTTCCATATAATAAATTATTTCACCACAGCCCTTTTAAAGGACCGCGGATCATCAGATTTTATTTCCAAAGGTTGAAACGAAAAATGAAAAGTAAATTAACGAAGTGAGGGAGTGAAGGGGGTAGAGAGATATGATTGAGTTAGATGTAACACTTCTATTCTTTCAAATTTAAATTTTTATTTTTAGACGAAATCCAGACATTGACACATTAAATCTGTTAACGGAAGTTATATATTGATATGGGAGGGGGATAGGACAATTATATATATATATATATGTATGTATGTATATATGTATACACATGGTCTTCAAACTTCAAAACATATGGCCTAGGGTTTTATGAAAAATTCAAGACCATATCATATTGTCTACTTTATCCAGCCTTTGTGTCGGCAACGAAATTCTGAAACCGATTCGACCAGCAAAATTAGAGAAATTATACAGACTCTGACCGACGGATCTGACCACCATGGCTGCACTTGCGAGACCATAAATTTTTAATGTGTTGGAACATTTGCGGATGTATCTCAGGAAACTTAATAATATCGCTGCTTGGGTGAGAAAAAGCAGTTAAACGAGAACACCCACCCGTTGATAGAAATTCGATAGTTTCTATCGCGTCTGCTTTTAAACCACCGGTCAGTAAACAAGATTAAATTACCATAAATCGGTTAAAATATTAATTTCTCTGGATAATGAAGTAACCAACATTTGCTTCCTAGGCATGCAGAGGATATTTACCTCCATTTGAGTAAAACGAATTCGCGTGTGTCCCGTTACTTCTGTTTAGGGTGTTTCTAAAAGAAAAGTGCATATTGCTGCGTCTTATACTAAGTTAAAACATTATAGCTGCTTCTCACTCACTGTCCATAACCCTAACTTCGATACATAATGCTTCTCCTTTGTAAACCTGATTATATTTCTCCTAAATTAGATAACTTGCCATTGTATGCCCCCGCCCTTCTAACTATCTACCATATTAATTTAAATGCGGTTAAGGGAGGCACATGCTTCCCAGAGTAACCATCATTACCCACCAATTCTCACACTGGGTCATTCAGTCCTCAAGTACTTGAGCGAGCATGTCTCGGTGCCTTTAGGTCACGGACCAGTACATTTTTTTTGGACCCAAGGAGGAGTTCTGTCACCTTGACTTCTGGGCTGATGTGACCTGTTCACTCGCAGCACCACGCATGTATCGTCTTTCTTTGGTTGATTTTTCCTTCATTAATGGTACCTGATGGTATCCGTCTTCTGGGTTTTGGTGTTATCCGCATGATAGTCAGGGATCTGAACCTTCCAGTAAATTCAAAGCAGACTATCCAATCAGCCGGTGTATAATATCGGGTCTAGTGGACTGCCATTTTATGAATGGTTTTTGGACCGTGCAATAGTCTCTGGTAGGGTGTCTCGATGCCATGGTGATGGGCACTGCTACGGCTGCATCTCTGGACGAGTCTCTCCAAGGTATTTATACATACAACTACTGCGAGTGTGTTTGTCTCTGTCTACTTGCCTTCTACCAACCAATGCACACATGAAATCAATCAAAATATAAATGAACAAACCTAGCAATCCCAACCTAAAAAAAATCAAGACAAAAAACAATGTAGACTGCACGTATACTGTCTCCTACACCAATCTAAGGGGTTTATATCCAAATTTCCAGAAGTGGAACACCATCTTCTTCAGTCTAAACCAGACCTATTATTTTCTGAAATGGGTACAAACGCTTCAAGCCCACTAGTGGAGCACACAATCCCAGGATACTCAGCTCATATAGCTAAACACAACCACCTAAATTGTCATGGCCACGGACTCGGTGCTTACATCAAGAACTGCAATCACCGCGAAAATGTTCTATAAAATGCCACAATCTATAAGAAAGTCGTCGAGAACCTAGAAAATAATAACCTCTTCAGCGACGAGCAGTATGGGTTTCGCTCGGCAGAATCCATTGCCGATGACCTAGCTATCATCTCTCACGCGATCAATGAGACTCTTGACGACAAACACACATCGAGGGCCATAACATTAGATACTTCAAAGACCTTCAAGGTGTGGCACAAAGGTTTACTAAAAAAGGTCTAGTTATGAAATCACTGGAAACGTTTTCTCAATCATAAAATCCTAACTGAAGGTAGGTATTAATGGCCAGTGCTCCGCAGCCCCTGCGGTCAACGCAGACGTCACACATGGGTCACTCTTCGGACCAACCCTCTTTTTTATCTACATAACTTATCTACCTAAGAATATAGTAAAATGATATGTAAACATATATATATATATATATATATTGATGCATGTTTCATTAAATAATATAGACAAATTTTGTCTATTTATTTTAATTAAGTTCCTTTCAAATTGTCTGACAAGATTAATAACATTATCATTGAAAGACGAAAGGATATCACCATATTGATACATGTTTAAATCCAATCTAAGCTTTCGGCTTACATAAGCCATTATTAAAGATGACAATTACATTTCAATATATCAAACAGTACACGGACGAAACAATAATGATAGTCTGTTTTTGTTGCATGAAAGATTTCCAAACGACGACAAACTCATGTATACGAGACGCGCGAAGCGAAAATCTCCTCGTAGCTCGTGATGTCACACATGACCACGCGAGAGTTATCAGACAATATGAAAGGAACTTACATAAAATAATTTGACAAAACTTGTCTATATTATTTAATGAAACAAGCATCAATAAAAATTGCTGCCTAAATATACACAATATATATATGTGTGTGTGTGTGTATAAATATATATGTGTATATATATATATATATATATATATATATATATATATATTAAGACATTTTTCTGTTTATAGATTCTTTTTATAGATACAAATATTTAAGTAAATGCTCTGATTATAATAAACAATATTAACAACATTTACCAGCCTGAATGTCAGAGACATTTTCATAGAAAATATGCGTCCTCCGACAGGAATCGAACCTCTATCCTATATTATAATCAGATCATTTACTTAAATATTTGTATCTATAAAAAGAACGTATAAACATAAAAAAATGTCTTAAAATAATTGTTGGACTTTGTCCATTTCATAATATATATATATATATATATATATATATATATATATATATATATATATATATATATATATACACAATTAAATTTACTAATTTAAAAATTTGGTTCCATATCTCTTGGAATTATCAAATTAAAAAATTCAAGCTAATTTTGGAATTATCAAATTCCAATATTAACTTCAAAAGGAAACAGGACTAGTGACTTTAAATTAATTCTAAAATTGAATTTGAAGTTATTAGTTTCTGTTTTTGAAACATGCTAATTCCTGTGTAGCGATGTTAAATTAGTAAATTTATAGTATTCATGCTCTGTAGACTTACATTGAACACGGTTTTGTAAAAACAAAAATAATTAATAACACCGGATTAGATATCTTACTGTTCTTTCTCTTTATTATATATATATATATATATATATATATATATATATATATATATATATATATATATATATATATATGTGTGTGTGTGTGTGTGTGTGTGTGTGTGTGTTCGTGTGTGTGGGTCGGTACATGAAATACAGTTTCAAATAAACAGTTCGTCTGCTCGAATATGAGTACCAAGTGAAACAACGTATAAAGCAATAATATTTGGGTTGTTCTCGAATTCTTAGCTCAGCAGTTCTGAAAATGTGAAAATTAAAAATTCATAGAATATTTGTTTGGGTCGGACCGAAATATTCCCCCCATTACACTTTCGATATTAATATTTTGGTGATATTTTCGTGATATAAGCCATACTCTTCGGCAATTACCTTTCAGAAAATCAATCTCTCAGACGATTGACTATAAATAATCATCGACACACTGTGGCACCAGTTTTCTCCCGATGCTTCGCCATAATTGTTCACGAGCTGAAAATCTTGTAGCACTTGGAGGATAAAAAGAGGGGAAAATACACAAACCTGTCCATCGCTTCCCATCATTTGGTCTTTGCGTTAATTAATTCCTAATCCAATTTCTCCAAACGAAGAATCATTATTATGTGCCTGGTTCCTCCAAGCAGAGATTCGCAAACCGCAAGTCAGCATTTCATCTCAGGAAGTCTCGCCTATTAGAGACAAAAACCAAATTGTATTTGACAAACAAACAGATCAAATATTTGAGGAATAATTTTCATGAAACTTAGTTAAAGAATTTTACAATAATATATTCAATTTCTCATTTAATTTAGTTCTTTAATTAATCTAATTTTATTAAGCTTTTTTTAAAATTTTATATAAAAGTTTATTTACCTGCAAGAAGTCCTCTAGTTATGTGTGGGAGCAAATTTTAAAGGACAAATCATAATTCATAACCGTAGGACAGGTAATGGGTAGCCCTTCACTACCTAACCCAAGAGGCGATGATGGTTCATAGATAATAAAGAAAGGGAAAATTATGGAAAGTCATGAGATTTTTTTGTAAAATCGTCGTTTATTCAAGAATACAGCAAAACCTAGTGGATTGTGTATAACGTACACAATTCACTACAAGCAACACACCATCTGTATAGGCAGTACAAAGTATTAATGCCCGATAAGCAATTACTGAATGCAAAATAACGTAATATACTAAGTTACAGTTAGATTGAAAGGAAAAACTCCCTAAAAAAAACTATTAGAATAGAATTAACAGGCGATCCCTGAAAAAAAAGTGCTGCTCAAAGAATTCATCGTTTAGTAAAACCTTCACAAACCTCTCAAAATATATCTGTAAATTCAAAAACACAAAGCAAATTATTAAAACTAAGAAAATAAGAGAAATTCACCTGAAAACAAGTAACATTTGCCTCGATGAAAAACTAGTGATTATTACATTTCTGAAAGAGATAATCTAAGTGAAACGTCAGAACTCATTTCCAAATGAGATATAAAAAGAAAAGTGTCCCGTACAAACACACCATTCAAATCAAGTTTAAATAAGTCTCACGTCATAAATCTGATAAAGTTTACTTTGAAATTTCGAAACCAAGAAAAATATACAAACAAAGAAACGAAAAATGAATTAAAAAATTAGTAGATAAGTGACATGGCGGCCACGAATATAAATAACATAGAATACTAACCGGCAGAAAATACTAAAGCAGATGCAAACTCGAAGATAGTGTACCTCTACATTTCTGACTCTATCAGCCACGTTGTATTTTTCGATCTGCGTTTCCGTCGTTTCGCAAGGATGAATTGCCCTACATCAAATTGAGTAATTTAGTATATGAATTTAATTGCCAGTGCGCTGCTGGTTATGTGGGGCGTACAACCTTGCATTTGGAGACTAGAATTAATCAACATGTACCTTCTAAATTACGACTTGGCCAGATAGATAACATGTGTTATCTTCCCTCTACAAATATGGAATCGGCTATTGCTCAACACCTAGTAGAGAATATAGCCTGTGACAAGTCGTATACGAAAGAATGGTTCCAAATTATTCACATAGCTGGTTCCAACAATCATTTGAAGATTTTGGAATCAATCAGTATAGGATTACGGAAACCTTCTCTTTGCCGGCAGAAGGATTTTGTGAAGTCCCTTAATTTGTTGGGGGATATTTTATTTTAACTGTCCCTCGCTAATTAGTTACACGCCCCCTCGTTATAAGTATATATACGTATATGTCATTTTAGTGTGTTCCCCACCCCGTTTTTTTTTTTTGGTCTTCATTTTCGTTGTTGTTCTTTTCGTTTAAATTTATCTTTTTTCTGATGAGATGTTGGTTGAAAGGGTCTTAGAGACTATTACCATTAATAAAGTCTTTGTTTTTAAAATAGTAAGACTCTCCCGTCGAATTCGACGTATGAGGGTCAGGCAGATCAGTTCCTAGAAACTGAAAGCCCGACACCGACACATGAGATTTGATTATAGTGGTGAAGGCTTTGTGCAGGGCCATCCACACTTTTTGGAGGGACGAATACAGGGACCTCGTGCAGCGAATGCCACAAGGTCCCCAAACGATCCTCCGCAGGTTTTGAATTCAGAGTTGTCCTTCTCCTAGACCAGTTGCCATCCAAGGCTATAGAACCCAGTCTGTCCTGTTATTTACCCATATTTGGAGGGAGAAGAAGAGGATTCACACCTTTCACAAGGGTATTAGCACGTAAGTGAATGTAATGGATTCGACTGGAATTCGAACTCGGCTCTCCGATTTCTCAATCCAAGCCGTTATCCATTACTACACCGTGCCTCCTCCCTCTCATATATATATATATATATATATATATATATATATATATATATATATATATATATATATATATATATATATATATATATATATATATATATATATATATATATATATATATATATATATATATATATATATATATATATATATATATATATATATATATATATATATATATATATATAATTGAAGAAGTTTATCACTTAAATGACTAGTGTTGGTTTTAGTCATTCCTACTACGTAGTTTCGTGTTCGCGTCAAGATAACACGTTCACTCTTTAGGGCTTGGTGTCTTCTCTCCAATGACTGAACAAACACCAGTCTGTTAAGGGTTAAACTTCTCCAAATTAATTATATTAATGGTCTGTCCTAACTTTCGATATCGAGCAATTTATGACAAAAAACCTGCTTGCACAAAAGAATCCGGAAGAAGGATCAGAAATTCTGGCATTTAACACTATAGTATAATATATATATATTAATATATTAATATATATATATATATATATATATATATATATATATAGGTAACTACACTCATCTTGAAAAACCTTCGGTTTGTTGATTTGCCAATAATCAAATCAATATCGAAAGAAAAAAAGGTTTTTAAAAAAAGAAAGAGCCAGGAACATGAACGTCTGTCGAAAGTAATCGTACAGCTTACAGGTTCAAAGCCCAAAGAAAAAACCTCGACACGAGTAAACAGCTAACTAAAAAAGTGCTCAATACAAAAGTAGAGCAAACCTAGTCAAACCTAGAGAGCCAGACAAACCTACCAAGGTTTCTCCTAAGCGGATCGTCAGGGAAAGCAGGATAAAGAGGTAAAGGAAACGGTATACTTATAGGCGATAAACAAAGACAACACCACGTGACCACAGACGAAAAAGGAAAAATCAAATCAATTGAAAAAATGCTTAATTAAAACAAAACAGGTGAGTCACTTTTATCGAACAGCACTGTATTTTTGATTTTAAACTGAATCCACTTTTACGAACTTATGCAAATCGGATATGAATACAAATTTACACGCATAATCCCACTATGTGTAGCATCCAATATGCAAATATCTGCATGTGTGCGCGCGCGCCCGCTCGCTTGTCTATCAGTCGAGTTAATGCAGGTGTCTCAAATGCCGGACGGGGAGGGGGAGTAGTCGAGAAATGTAATATCTTTCATTAATAAGGTAATTTTTGTTTTATTTTTTATTTTTATTTCGGAGGCATTATATAATTAAAAGCTTTTTTTTATCATGAACTGGCATAAGTGCTCTTTCTAAGCTTCTTGCATGTTTTTACCACTAAGAAAATTTTAGAGGTGTCGAAAAAAGCGATAGTCCGAAGTGCAAACTCAGGTGAGTACCGCAGGTGAAGTAGAAAATCGCAGCCAAAGTTCTACCGGGTCGGTAAAAATATGTATCTCTGGTGTTGTCCTGATGGAAGACGACGCCCTTCGGATTAGGTAATACCGGAGTGATTTACATAGATTACAGACTTTAATCTGGTATTTAGAAACAATGGTACTCGATCATTTGGATGACAGACATTTGGCAGACGAACCACTGGCCACCGGACATTTAACCGAATGGACATTTAGTCGAAAATGTGGTGGCGTACTTACATGTATGTCACTCTTTTTATCGTAATGTGAAATATATATTTATTTACTGTATTAATTAATAATTTTTCGTTTTTTATGGGCTTCTTAAAAAATCTATTGTGTATATATAATTTTTTACTTCAAATATTATTGTAAGATAAGTATTTTGAGAAAAAGCACATTTTACTACAGCAAAACCCTTAAGCTTTTACGATATGAAAGATCTTTCAATTTCACTTTTAATGATCATTACCTTAAAGGGATGAACTAACTTTTATCTTACTGTTAAATAGGAATTTAAATAATTAGCTGCTACTTTTTACCCAAATACACTCAAATATTAAAAAAAAACTACTAATTTCAATAAACAAATATTGAAATAAGAAAACTTTTATCTTTAGATTTAGTAATTTAATCACTTGAAATTAAGTGGTAATTATTAGTCTTATTCTACCTTATAATACTGCTAATTAAAATACTTAAAATATTGCTTGTTACTATTTTTACTTCTATTTTTCAGTGAAATGTTCTTCGGATAAATGTCCATCGGACAAATATCTGGCCACGAGAAATAATACTTACCTGAATTCAACGTCTGATTTTGTACAAGAACCCATTATGCACAGTGCTTTCACCAGATACGAAGTAACGCCTTCTTCAAGGTGGTGGTGTAATGAAAATCGGCTCGAAATGATAAATCGGAAAGCAAAGTTCAAATTCCAGTTGAGTTCGTTACATTCACTTATGTATATATATATATATATATATATATATATATATATATGCAACAAATGTTTTCAATATCTTGTCTGATATTTTTTAACGGTTTGAACTATATTGAGCGTATTTAATACAGTAATGAAACCGGCAATTTACCTATTATATATTAACTTATGAATAAAAGGAGTTCAGCTAACATATTTGTACGAGCCACATATCAAAGGACAAAGAGCCACATGGCCACCTCTGGACTAATCTACAACTCAGTATTTTAAAATCAAAGTTGTCATCCTTCACAGTATCATTCATGATAAACGCTTGGGCGACCATGTCTCTTTTGAGTCATGGCTGACCAGATAGAAGATATTCCCGCAGTAGGTTGTCGTTTCTTTCTGCAGTAGACTGCCAAACTCGGATAAACGATCCGGTTTGTACTGCTATTCAACCCATAGCTGGGTAGGAGGATCCATACCTTTTCCTAGTGTACTTGAATGTGGAATTCGAACTCGGCTCTACCGATTATTTCATTCCGAGCAGATATTCATTACAGAACAACGCACGTCATAATGATTTTTCTTCTCAGTCTATACAATTATACTTGACGTATATAATTTAAAGTAACCTTAATTCTTTGCGCATATATATATATATATATATATATATATATATATATATAGAGAGAGAGATAGATATTAATTTAATTTTATATATATTTATTTTATTTTAATTTAATTTTATTTTTATTTTATTTTATTTTAATTTAATATATATGTATATATATATTAATTTAAAGAAAACCACTTTAAGGTTACATTTGTAATAATTTATTTCGCCAGAGAATTTTATTTTTCTTTGGATCTTCAGACTTCACTTTCAAAAGGTGAAACGAAAAATGAATTTAAAATTTACACTTTTGACGGGCAGTATTAAGCTTATATAAGTTTACATAGAGGGTGGTGAGGAATGGTATGAGAGGCATGGTTGAGTTTAGAGAGGGAATGGAGAGTTTTAAAATTCATTTTTATATTTCTTTTTATTATAATACTTAATATTGAGGAAGGAGGAGGTAAGGATCAGACATTGACCTACTTAATCTGTCAACTAAATGGAAATCATATGGGAAAAGGAAAAGGAGAAAAAAGGGAAAAAGAAAAAAGGGGGAAGTAAAGATATGAGATGTACGTAGGGATTTGGAAGGAAGAAGAGGGGTGGTATAGCATTAGCAATTTAGATAAAAACAGATTTTAACGTTTGATAGTAATTGAAATGTTTAAAAATTCCACTAAGAAAATAAATTTAATGCTTGTTAGCAATTTAAATATTCAACTTCTCCACAAATAAATTAGGGATTTAATATAAGTCGAATACTATATTAATAAACAACAATAATAATAAAAAATAAAAATTTACTGAGAGTAATATTTTAATATTGTGAATGACTGTTAAGGTAAAATCTTTATCAGTTAGAGTTTAATTCGTGAATTTAATTTGTAGCTATTTTTAGATGAGTAATATTTCTTAAAGCTTAGGTTCCAAATCAAGATGCAGTAAGATTTGAAGCTAATAGTTAAAAAAATACTGTTTTTTCATACATACACCACATACATATTTACGTAAAAACACATACACATTCATGTACATGTGCAATTACACATATAACCACATACACATGTATCGATATATGCATATACATATACAAATACTTACATATGCATTTACATATCTCCACACGCATCCATATTTATAGATATTTAAATTTTTACTTAAATTTTACAGTTAACCTTAGGTGGTGAATTAAGACTTTCAATTTCAAAAAATATTTCTAATTTTAATATTTTTAACATCATGAATAATGGTTAACGAGTAACATATTTTAATTTAAATATAAGAGATCAATTTAAATTGAGACTATCTCTAGATGAGTAAAACTTCCAATCTTTCATGTTTAATTAGAAATTATTTAAAGAGAAAGTAAGATTAAAAAGTAATAAAAAAATTTTCTGTCCTTCCATTAGAACTCTCTATATATATATATATACAAAAACATATACACACATGTATACATATATATGCATACAACTATATCCTAAACATATATTCACACATGTCACATATATATATATATATGTATATATATATATATAT
>OZ038493.1:7011770-7014270 GCA_964036315.1 Acanthosepion esculentum
GATAGATAGATAGATAGATAGATAGATAGATAGATAGATAGATAGATAGATATGAGCAGAATGAGATAGATTAGATAGATAGATAGATAGATAGATAGATAGATATGAGCAGAATGAGATAGATAGATAGATAGATAGATAGATAAGAAGAGACTGAGATAGATAGATAGATAGATAGATAAATAGATAGATAGATAGATATGAGCAGAATGAGATAGATAGATAGATAGATAGATAGATAGATAGATAGATAGATAGATAAGAATAGACTGAGATAGATAGATAGATAGATAGATAGATAAGAAGAGACTGAGATAGATAGATAGATAGATAGATAGATAGATAGATAAAAGCAATGCAGAGGTTGTGAGCATAAATATATCACATCTTCTTACATACATACTTCCTCCAACTACACAACCAGCAAACTTAACCAATTAGTGTTTTATATTTATATACGAGGATCTTTCAATAAATAAGGTGAATTTTTCGACATAAGAATACAGATAGAAGCGTACTTTTTTTTCAACGTAGTCTCCCAGCACTGTCACACACTTTTCCCATCTGTGCACAAGCTTCCGTATTCCCTCAGCGTAAAAATCTTTGGACTGATGTCTCAGCCAGTCTCTCACAACACTTTTGACTTCATTGTCACTTTTAAACTTCGTGCCTCTCGTGAACGCTTTCAAGGGACCAATGGGCTGTAAAGGGGATGAGGGAGCAGTTCCCAGCCCAGCTCGTTGATAGTTTGCACCGTTTGGGCTGCTGTGTGAGGCCTTGCGTTGTCATGATGCAAGATGACTCCTTCTGACTGATGACCCCTGCGTTTTTCCCAACAGATAAGCTCAAAGTCCTTGCAATGTCATCCACTGTCACCCTTTTGTCAGACTGAATGAGGTCATTGACTGATTTGATCACCTCAGGAGACCTCACTTCTGTAGGCCTCCCAGGCCTGTCTTCATCCTCAACACTGCTCCGTCCTTCTTTAAAGAATTTAGCTCACTTGTAGACATTTTTTGGCTGAAACATGTGGCACCATACACAGTTGATATTCTCCTATGAATTTCAACTGGTTTGCACCCTTCAGCAACCAAAAACTTGATAACTGACCGCTGTTCAATCCTGGAGCATGCTTCTTGGTCGGCCACCTTTGTTAATCGCCAAAACTCTCAAAGTTTTTTTTTAATCTGCAAAAGAAATTAAATCCATGTGAAAAAGAATTAAAACAAAAAAAAAATTTAAAAAAGTAACCTTCTATCTGTATTAGAAGTCCTTATACCGAAAAATTCACCTTATTCATTGAATGACCCTCGTATATATATTTAGCTCCTGTACCATAACACTGGTTTCTCTTATTATTGAGCACTTTTTGCTATACTGGCAAGACTTTCCAGGTTGAAACCTTTTTTTTTTGCCATTTTAGATGTTGACTGGATGATCTACCCTCCCCACTGTGCGAGTTTGGTTTCCTTGTCCAATTTTATTCGTCCATTGGGATAAAAAGTAATCATCTTATTACTGCAAGTTACTGCCTACATGAAGATCAGGTAGTTAGGCAGCTGGAGCTGGCCGCATGCTCAGGTCTTAGTTATTGTCGGATGAGGTTATGGCGAAAGGCAGAGTCTCGTCCAAGGAGGTACGGGGAAGTTTTGGCCAAGCCTACGGGCTCGGATTGCTCCACATTAAATTCGGCCTTGTCCAACGTCCTACCTTTGGTAAATATTACTGGCTACCTTAAGATTGTAGGTAACACATGAAACTTTAAGCAGTGGCCAGTCATTGCCTACCTGGTTGTTGATTTAATATTCAAATGCTCTGTCATTTTTATGGCATACAGCACATTTATGCTAGAAGAAGAATTTTGGGTAGACTCTATTTAGAGCTGCTTATTCAAACCATGGAATTGTATATATATATATATATATATATATATATATATATATATATATATACACAGGGTGTCCATAAATTCGTGTGCACTTTTAAAAATTTATAACTTTATTTGTATTTACAATAGAAATAATTTGTAAAAAGGATTAGAAAGAAGTAAATCTATATTTTTTAAGGTTTTATTGAAATTTTATTTAAGTTTCCACATGCCCTCCATCATTAGCAATACAAAGGGTAATACGATTTTGCAGTTCACGGAAAACATTTGCTAACTGATTTACAGTAATGCCTGAAATCCCATTAGTTATTTTAGCTATACTTAAAACTAGGTACATTAAATATTTTAACATTTTTTACAGATTATTTCTATGACAAATACAAATAAAGTTATAATTTTTTAAAGTGCACATGAAATTTATGGACACCCTATATATATATATATATATATATATATATATATATATATATATAATGGACTGTCCCGTCGGGTTCGACATATAAAGATCTGACAGCGTAGTTGATTCAGTTATGAAATTTTGTGCGATAATTTAAGACCCGCTAGTGATTTACAAAGGAGGCCACATATGGAGCAAGAGTGAGGATTATGAGA
>OZ038493.1:7019270-7051770 GCA_964036315.1 Acanthosepion esculentum
AACTTTTGGAGTAGAAATGGCGGTTGCATTTTACTATTTTAACAGCAAAACGGTGGGACCTAAATGCCAATCTAGTAGCACGCTTAAATTCATGTAGTCGGGGCACCAGGGAAATCTGAGAAAGTTGACAGTTTAGATATTTCAAAACGAGTCTGTGTTAAAATTTCGATCTGACGAGGTTATTTAAGAACATGACTTGAGATTTTAGGTTAATATTATGTCTTTTTTTTATTAGTTGTTTGTGGTATTGAGCGAAACAAGCACTAATATAGTTTATGTTCTATTTCTGAACAGTTCGTTATCAAATGTACCACTTTGACTTATTAATAGTTTAATGATAATAATAAAGACCAAACTATAAATAAGAAAAAAATAAAAGTATAAAATTATCATCAATTATATGAGAACATTTTTTTTATTATTGTCGTTACTAAAAATAAATATTTGAAAGACAAATAATAAAGAAAGTAATTCACTACTGAACCAATAATAAAAAAAATAAACAAAATAACGTTACGGCTTGAAACTCTTTTCCTACAAATCCGAAAATACGTTTTCGTCCATAAAAAATTCTAAATTTATTATAACTGATCCATAGACCGACGTATTTAAAATGTTAAGTATTTACTAATTCTATATCCTGAATTTTTAAGCTGGATTCAGCGTACGTGACATCACGGCTTTAATTCCAATTCCAGATCATAGTTTCTGTTTTGGAAATGTTTATCTTGAGTCCTATTTCTTGGAACACTTGATAGATGTTTTCATTTTTAGAATAGATTCAGTGTTGGTGCCATCACTGCTTTCATTCCAGTTACAGATCATAGTCTCTGTTTTGGAAATGTTTATCTTGAGCCCCACTTCTGGGAGTACATTGTAAAGAATGTTGATTTTTTTTTTTGTCCAAGATCATTCTCTAATTACGTATATCGTTGTCAGTAGAATACCCTTGGGAGGAACATCAAGTAAATGTGTCCGTTTGAAGAAAGTTTCCAATATAGAAGTATCAACGAGGCGTTGCATCCAAAGGAGGGTTGTAGAATCAATGAAAGTCCTCGCCTTGAACATCTGCTGAGACTCAAACCCACTTCAGATCTCAAGTGGAATTCGTATATACGATCAATTGTTAAATATACTTGAGAAGAAATGTCGTTACTCGTAGCGCTCCAGAAAATCCCTGCATCTTCCTGCGATTTCTTTATCTCTACAAGAGAGAAAGCAGACTATTAATGGAGTATTGCTGCCATATTTGGGCCGAAGCTAACCATTCCCCATTTTCCCGCCTTCTGCGTAGCCTTGTGAGTGATGAATTACTTTCCAACATAAAAATCAATTCCAACAGCTAGCCTCTCGCTATTTTATCGCTATTTTCATAGCAGATATTAAATAAATTTTGGGATCCACACGTCAAATCCATCGCAGCTAGACCTCGCCAGGCTACGTACTCTGAGTTGACTCAACTCACCCATTTTAAATTCATCTAGCAAGGAAGTATTTCTAGTTTCTTCCCTGTGGGACAGACTACCGAAAATTTACTTCCCCGCTCAATACCTTAACCTGTACAAGTCTAGGACATCCGGTAACAACTCAATATATTCTCATGATATGCACACCTTCCTCACTCCTTTTACGCCCTCACTTAGTAACTGTCTTCCTTGAGTGGTTCTTGGGCCTTAAATAGCGCTAAAGATTTTCTGAAATTATTTTCTATTCATAAAATGCATCTCCTCTCGCTGAACAAAAAGATTACGCTTACGTCTATTTTTTTTCATGGTCTCCAGTGGATCTTCTCACAGAATTCATCACAGTTTGAATCCCAGACTCTGGCGATGGTCTAATATTAATGTTGCAAATGTTACAGTATGGTTGAAAACTTCAAAAGTCGAAAATAGATATAAATGTCTACTGTTCCCTAGCTTGCATTAAATCTGCATCGTCCTTTGTGTGCGGGTGCAATTTTGTATAATTATAAATTTAAGTACATTATAAAAATAATTCTAAGAAGACAGACTTAGGCTGAAGTTACAATTTTATTTCTTTCAAAAACATTAGAGCAACACTTTCATTTCAGCAAATGTAGGTGACACTTTATTTTTCATTCGTTTGTCTTTTTTTTATCTCTTTCATCATCTCACCAACTGTCTCTCCTCTACTTAAATTATTTCCTTTTTACACATTTAACACATTTTTTTAACCCATTGTGAAATCGTCTTCTTTCTTCAGGCTGAGTATCGACTGTTGCTTCATGTACAATAACAGCAGCAACAGTCGGTAATGAATGCAGTCATTTTGCAAATGGCTACCCGGCGGATCTGTGCTCCGCAGTTAAAAATCAACTGTCTTTTTAGTGTTCTTCGAATCAATAACATCGGCTGTCTGACCGACTTTCTTTTTTCAACAGGTAATGCCTCTACACAAAAGATCGACTCATTTATATAAATTTAGCAGATGCTAAGTCAACTACAGATGGAAGCCATATCTTTTATTGCTATTGTTGGCACGTTTTTTTGAGCAAACCTTAATTATTGTCTAATAAGCAAGTAGCCGTACGTCTCGCAAAAGCGAGCAACATTCGACGTCACGTTCTTAACGTTTTTTTTTTCTTTACATTCTGATAAGCTTCTTTTTTTTTCACGTTTGTATTGTTACAATTACTTTTTTTCTCTTCGATGCTGTATCAATTTTACTTCCTGATTTTGTTTTTCATCGGAACGCGTTTCTTTTACATTTCCAGTGTAGGATCTTTCTTTATCAGAGCACATTCTTCCATGCTCTGTATACTCGAATATAAGTCGACTGAATGTCCAGAATAACATTTTCTGATGAGAAGCTGCCCATAAATCCTTATATATCTTTTTAAATACGCAAACCGAACAACAAATTTAAGAAGAAAATACAACAGCAATCGTAATATTAGCCGCTTCACTATAATAAGTCCCTTACATTCACTTATGCACTATTACCTCTGGGAAAGGCATGAACACGTCTCCTCCCCAAGCTATGGATGAAATAATGGGACTTGGATATGTAAAAAAATCATTATTATTCTGAAAAAAATATTAATGCGATATTCACCCGCGAAAAAATAATTATTTTTAAAATCCAAAATATGTTTCAACTTTTAAAAATGCACAAAGGGTTGATAAACCGTAAAAACAAATCAATTAATCAATCAATCATATAAGAAAACATTCGGCATCCATTAACCGCGCAGCCATTTCTTTTCCTCACTCATCGGGATCGGATCAAAGTGCAGTACCTGTTCTCATTTCTCATGCTAATATTAGTCGTTTCCTTATAAGGAAACATTCAGCATTTATCCACGGAGAAGCCACTACAGTTTTTTTCTGGAAAATAGGTGGCTCAAGTCCAATAACTCTTATCGTTCTTTCAAGTATTGATGGGGGCTTACTTCTTAACCTTTTGTTTAAGGTCGTTTGGAAGGTCAACATCTTTATTATGTCATTTTTTTTTCGAATTAAATGTGCTGTCCATTTCGTTGCTCTCCTGTTTAGCTGTCCCCGAGAGGCGCGATTCCTGTTGTCTGGTGCATCTCTTTGTGATTCTGTAGCGTCAGGCTACGTGATTTGAAAGGGGGTGGTCCTTGCTAAATCCTATATGCTTTACTCGCTCGAAACCTTTTTTAACTATCGAACTTAGAAAGCGGTTGTATACCGACATTTTTTTACATTAAAATGGCCAAAAATACATTTTTATAACACAATGACTGTACTAAAAACAAAACCAATGAATAAACTTATACCAAAGCTTTATTGCACTTTACTCTGACTACTCGTCTACTGATGGATTTTACAGGGTGCTTTTTGTATCCCCTAGATCTTAGGGGGGGGGGACTGAAGATTTATAAGTACAATGACTATCAGGATTTTTTTATAGTAAAATGGAATATATGGCAAACATTGTCAAAAATAAAGAAAAATAAAAAAAACTATTTGATATGATTACTCTCATTTCTTATCAGAAGAAACAAGTTTTTACTTTGCTTTTTATTTTGTAAGATTATTTGGTAAAGAACGCAGCTTTTTTTGTTTATGAAATGATATAATTATCTTGAATTAATTATAAACATTGAATTTTCATATTTAGAATTTCGACATTAAACGGGTGGATATGCCGATAAACAAAAACAACCAACCAACCACTTTCTGTATTGAAAGTTGTAACTAGATTAGCATTTAAATCACAGCTTAAATTTAAAAGGGCATAATAATTTATAAATGCGGAAAATTGTTTAGAACGGGTGAATTAATTTTACTTCTTATAAATTCATATTCTTTCTTAATTCACATTATCCCCATCACAACAAGGAGAAGATGGTAAATGGATGAAGTATTTTTTTTAATTATTGTTTGTCTCAAACCAGCCGAATATTTTTTCTCCTCGAATTTGAATATATGTTTATATTATTATTATCATTATTATTTTATTTCCTTAGATTTCTGATGTGTACTCATTTCTTTCCGGATCCCGACCAGAGACCTAAGGTTAGAAATGACATCATGACATTTCACACTGGAAAAAAACAAAACAAAAATAAACATATTTTACATAGACAAAGCTCTTCGTAAGGTATGAGCTGTACTCGTGAGAACATTGTTTTGTATTTCTTTAAGGCATGGGCTTCCAGGAATCCCTTCAATTAGTCTACTGGAACCTTTTCCAACTAATCCGAGGGCTCCAACTACAACGATGCCACACTTTTGAAATTTCGATTTCAAGGTCCTTGTATTTTGATAGCTTTTTGAAGATCTTGAAAGATACATTGCAGTCTGCAGGTACTGCCATATTATTATTCGAAAATATTCAAGCTATTTGACTTCTTTGAGTTTGAAAAAATTGTTCAGAAATTACTGTTTGTATACATTGTTAACCATAACACTCTAAGCAAGACCCTAAGACACAAGGAATTACTAAGTGTGAAAGAATTAGGAAAAAAGAGAAACATTATTAAGAAGGGAGAACAAGAGAAGAAGAATCAAAAAGACACTTGATAACGATTGACATTGCATTTAAATTTTTGAAGATCAAAGTTGATTGGAAACCATGGACCGGTAAAAGAATTCCCCAATCTAAAAATGCAAGAAAATAAACTGTTAGCATTAAACTTACGGTTACATCTAGCAAATTCAATTTTAAATTGATGAGAATTTGCCACCAATCTAGTACTGCGCTTAAATAGGCAAAGGTTTGGTTGGTTTATTTTGTTTTGCGGCATATCAACCTCAATGGGTAATTTAATGCCGACAACATTTTTAGGATAGATTCGTATGAATAGAATATGTATTCTTTGGTTTAGATTGGTTTGGTTTATTTTGTTTTATGGCATATCAACCTCAATGGGTTATTTAATGCCGACAACATTTTTAGGATAGATTCGTATGAATAGAATATGTATTCTTTTGTTTAGATTGGTTTGGTTTATTTTGTTTTACGGCATATCAACCTCAATGGGTTATTTAATGCCGACAACATTTTTAGGATAGATTCGTATGAATAGAATATGTATTCTTTTGTTTAGATTGGTTTGGTTTATTTTGTTTTACGGCATATCAACCTCAATGGGTTATTTAATGCCGACAACATTTTTAGGATAGATTCGTATGAATAGAATATGTATTCTTTGGTTTAGATTGGTTTGGTTTATTTTGTTTTACGGCATATCAACCTCAATGGGTTATTTAATGCCGACAACATTTTTAGGATAGATTCGTATGAATAGAATATGTATTCTTTGGTTTAGATTGGTTTGGTTTATTTTTTTTTTATGGCATATCAACCTCAATGGGTTATTTAATGCCGACAACATTTTTAGGATAGATTCGTATGAATAAAATATGTATTCTTTGGTTTAGATTGGTTTGGTTTATTTTGTTTTACGGCATATCAACCTCAATGGGTTATTTAATGCCGACAACATTTTTAGGATAGATTCGTATGAATAGAATATGTATTCTTTGGTTTAGATTGGTTTGGTTTATTTTGTTTTACGGCATATCAACCTCAATGGGTTATTTAATGCCGATAACATTTTTAGGATAGATTCGTATGAATAGAATATGCATTCTTTGGTTTAGATTGCTTTGGTTTATTTTGTTTTACGGCATATCAACCTCAATGGGTTATTTAATGCCGACAACATTTTTAGGATAGATTCGTATGAATAGAATATGTATTCTTTGGTTTAGATTGGTTTGGTTTATTTTGTTTTACGGCATATCAACCTCAATGGGTTATTTAATGCCGACGACATTTTTAGGATAGATTCGTATGAATAGAATATGTATTCTTTGGTTTAGATTGGTTTGGTTTATTTTGTTTTACGGCATATCAACCTCAATGGGTTATTTAATGCCGACAACATTTTTAGGATAGATTCGTATGAATAGAATATGCATTCTTTGGTTTAGATTGGTTTGGTTTATTTTGTTTTACTGCATATCAACCTCAATGGGTTATTTAATGCCGACAACATTTTTAGGATAGATTCGTATGAATAGAATATGTATTCTTTGGTTTAGATTGGTTTGGTTTATTTTGTTTTACGGCATATCAACCTCAATGGGTTATTTAATGCCGACAACATTTTTAGGATAGATTCGTATGAATAGAATATGTATTCTTTGGTTTAGATTGGTTTGGTTTATTTTGTTTTACGGCATATCAACCTCAATGGGTTATTTAATGCCGATAACATTTTTAGGATAGATTCGTATGAATAGAATATGCATTCTTTGGTTTAGATTGGTTTGGTTTATTTTGTTTTACGGCATATCAACCTCATTGGGTTATTTAATGCCGACAACATTTTTAGGATAGATTCGTATGAATAGAATATGTATTCTTTGGTTTAGATTGGTTTGGTTTATTTTGTTTTACGGCATATCAACCTCAATGGGTTATTTAATGCCGACAACATTTTTAGGATAGATTCGTATGAATGGAATATGTATTCTTTGGTTTAGATTGCTTTGGTTTATTTTGTTTTACGGCATATCAACCTCAATGGGTTATTTATTGCCGACAAATCTTTCATTGCTGGTAATAATTTTTTTTTTTTTTACAAAGTATTTCTGGTATGTACTAAAACCTATTTTTACACTTTCATAGTGTTTTGACCCCGATTTGGGTGTCAACTATTTTCCAATAGCTGGGACTCTAACAGGTCATACCACCCCGGGTCAGGATGGACCTGGGAACATCAGCAATTAAGAGGTGGTTCCACGCTCCTCAAAACCTCCTGATCAGAGGCCTTGCTGTTGGATGTAGTTTACGGTCATACCCAGTACGGTAAATAGGCAAAGGAAAAATATCCAAGATCATTCTTGGCAACCCACGATGTTATTAGCAGATATAACATCGTGAAAGTTGAGGTAGGGTCAAGTCCATTTCCTCGATCCCACTTGACGTAGATATGCCCTGTGGCCATATGACGTTGAAACACCGGTTCTCTTAGGATCACCGAAGTTAATCAACATCGAGCCTCTCAGTACCTATAGATGGGTTAGCGCTTTTAAATATTAAGTGGTGCAAGCTTGAATGTGTGGGTGGTGTAATAGATAAAGTTTCGGAATTGGAAATCAGAGAACCCGGTTTCAATTCCAGTCAGTTTCGTTATATTCACTTACGCTCAGATACCCTTGGGGAAGGTGTAAATCTATCCTTTCTCCTTGAACCCTACCAGCGCTCCATTAGTAGAACTGTGTAAATGATTATTATTTCAAAATAATTCTTACAATATAAAATTATTTTCTGTCTTTAAATAACCTAAAAAAGGTTGATAAGACGTAAAAAATATGTCGTGTAGGTGTAATATTTTCCAAGTCTTCTTTCTTAGAAATGTCTTAGAAATGTCAACTGTATCGTTCTGATTTTATGTATAAGAGTCTTTTTTATTTCCATTTTCCCTTAAACGCGTTACTCGCATGCTCCGTCCATGCCATTCTCAGAATGCTTCTGTAGAAGCAGATCCTTCTTATCTCAAGTTTTCTCTTCATCTGTGAAGAGAAATTGTCCAGTATTCACAGTCATATCAGAAGATTTATATTACATAGCATTTCAGCACTCGTTTCTAACGGAGAGATAGTAAATTCTTATCTTAAATAAATAGAGGTTACAGTTTGATCAGATGCTACACTTTGATCCTATGTAAAATAGTGTAGCAATCGTGCATTCAAATAGAATATGTTGTGAATATGGTAATGAAGATGAGGATAACAGTCCGAATAGTGTAAATAATGCAAGTAATCATAATAGCTCATCTCAGAGATATAGAGGCCGAAACGTTGTGAATAGGGCAATGGAGATGAAGATAGCAGTCCGAATAATGTAAATAATGCAAGTAATCATAATAGCTCATCTCAGAGATATAGAAGCCGAAACGTTGTGAATAGGACAATGAAGATGAAGATAGCAGTCCGAATAATGTAAATAATGCAAGTAATCATAATAGCTCATCTCAGAGATATAGAGGCCGAAACGTTGTGAATAGGGCAATGAAGATGAAGATAGCAGTCCGAATAATGTAAATAATGCAAGTAATCATAATAGCTCATCTCAGAGATATAGAGGCCGAAACGTTGTGAATAGGGCAATGAAGATGAAGATAGCAGTCCGAATAATGTAAATAATGCAAGTAATCATAATAGCTCATCTCAGAGATATAGAAGCCGAAACGTTGTGAATAGGGCAATGAAGATGAAGATAGCAGTCCGAATAATGTAAATAATGCAAGTAATCATAATAGCTCATCTCAGAGATATAGAGGCCGAAACGTTGTGAATAGGGCAATGAAGATGAAGATAGCAGTCCGAATAATGTAAATAATGCAAGTAATCATAATAGCTCATCTCAGAGAGATAGAAGCCGAAACGTTGTGAATAGGGCAATGAAGATGAAGATAGCAGTCCGAATAATGTAAATAATGCAAGTAATCATAATAGCTCATCTCAGAGATATAGAAGCCGAAACGTTGTGAATAGGGCAATGAAGATGAAGATAGCAGTCCGAATAATGTAAATAATGCAAGTAATCATAATAGCTCATCTCAGAGATATAGAAGCCGAAACGTTGTGAATAGGACAATGAAGATGAAGATAGCAGTCCGAATAATGTAAATAATGCAAGTAATCATAATAGCTCATCTCAGAGATATAGAAGCCGAAACGTTGTGAATAGGACAATGAAGATTATTATAACAGTCTGAATAATGTAATTAATGCAAGTAATCATAATAGCTCATCTCAGAGATATAGAAGCCGAAACGTTGTGAATAGGACAATGAAGATGATTATAACAGTCTGAATAATGTAATTAATGCAAGTAATCATAATAGCTCATCTCAGAGATATAGATATATATACAGAGAGAAATAGACATAAAGTCTGGAGCGTACAACGGCCGAAACGTTGTGAATATGGCAATGAAGATGAGGATAATAGCCCAAATAATGTAAATAATGCAAATACTCATAATTGCTCATGTCAGATATATGTAAATGATGCAAGTTTATTATTAGTATCAGTCATTATTAGCACAGATGTGACTTAACTTTAATATTCAGACATTTTGAATTTCCTCATGCCGTTCTAGAGATTCTAGTGGTTCATTTTATTTATTTTCTAACTCAAAAGCACTTAACTGACACTTGACTATTCCAACGCCTATGAAACACGAAGAAACCAGACTTTAGTTCATAATTAATAGTCCTTTTGAAACAAATTTGCAATTCTTTATCTTGAAACGGAACAAACTGTCAAAAACTGTTATAAGAAGAGCGATGAAGATTCTAGCAGCTCGTTTCACAATTATTTATTTTTTCTGAATTCATTTCATTTTGATTATATTAATATTAATTTATTTGGATTAGAATTTCGCAAGGCTAAATGGAGGAGAAAGAAGACAATAAATATTTTTATTATCATTATTATTATCATTATTATTATCATTATTCTTATCATTATTATTGTCATTATTATTATCATTATTATTGTCATTATTATTATCATTATTATTATCATTATTATTGTCATTATTATTATCATTATTGTTGTCATTATTATTATCATTATTCTTGTCATTATTATTTTTATCATAACTACAACGGGTAAATTAAAATTTTAAAAATAACGATAACAGAGAGCTTCTTTTTTTAAAATTACCGTCAGAACGGAATGCAGATTTTAACGCGGTTACCATAAGTTTGTCTTTGTTATTTAACCCTGATTACTTGGGTTAGAAAACAATACTGGGTCATTCAAGAAACTAATTAGAGAACTGGAAAGGATCAGTATAAATTAAATAGGCATAATATTATTATTTAATGAAACATGTTTGAATGAAAATATGCTGTATATATATATATATATATATAAATAAAAAGAAAGAACAGTAAGATATATAATCCGGTGTTCTTATTGATATTTTTCATTTTTATTTTTACAAAACTGTGCACAATAGGTTTATTTTCGCTACACAGTAATAACCATTTTTCAAAAACAGAAGCTAAAAACTTCAAATTTAATTATATAATTAAATTAAAAGCATTAGTTCTGTTTCATCTTCAAGCGAATTTTGGAATAACTTATTTTTAAATTTACTGATTTTTAAACGCACATATAAATTCATAATTTCCTGTTTCCAAGGATACAGAGAAATTCAATCATTTAGATAGGGGCGGTAGCGTGTTCATTTTTATTAACTATTGTTGTATCAATTACGAGTTACAGAATATATTTTGTACATACGTTATAGATAGAATTTATTTAAGTAAATGCTCTGTTTTTAATAAAACAGTATTAATTACATTTACGGGATTGAAATAACGTATATACAGAAAATATATTAAATAATTGCTGGACTTAATCCATTTCTTTATATGTTGTCATTGTTTACGTTAAGAAGATACGTTTCGTGAGCAGCTATGATCGATCGAGAAAAATCGTCGAAGTTTGTGTTTATAAACACTAATTCGGACTTTACTAACCAGTCGCTTTTCTGTAGCTGAATGGTACAGCACGTCAGTTCATACACGCACGCATGTATACAACCACACAGATAGATGGATAGATAGATAGATAGATAGATAGATAGATAGATAGATAGATAGATATGAACAGGCTGAGATAGATAGATAGATAGATAGATAGATAGATAGATAGATAGATAGATAGATAGATAGATAGATAGATAGATAGATCTTATTACTAAAAAAGTTATGTTTAGTGGGTAAATGTGTTTGTGTTGCTACTTCTGTTTTTGTTTTTAATTTAATTAAACAATGAGATTACGGCCTGAAATGAGATGTCTTACTAAAGAGAAATTTCCTATTGGAGGAACAGATTTTTTCTTTACAAAGACTTCTCAATCTAGGCCGGTTGTTTTTAAGTCCACTTTTTAATTTTTTTCTTTTTTAAATTTAAATAAAAAACTGGAGTAACAAATCAATGACATGTACCCACCAAGCCGAACGTTTTAGTGATGAGAAATGGCATCGGATAAAAAATCCTTTCATCATATATATATATATATATATATATATATATATATATATATATATATATGTGTGTGTAATATGGAGAAAACAACTGAAAAGTTGCAAATTAAAAAAAAAAATTGAATGTTTTTTTTGTGAAAGTATTTATTTATATTTTTTATATATATATATATTTGATATTTCAGATCTGCCCCGATCTTTCATCAGAAATAACTGATCCTCTCGTCAAGTGTTTAAACTCCTTAAGCTCCAAGTCCAAAGAAAGAAAAAAAAACAAGTAAAAGACTAAACGTAAAGTGCTCAATACACTAAGTAGAGCAAAAAGTAAAATAATCTTAAGGATTCTTTTATTTTATATATATATATATATATATATATATATATATATATATATATATATATATATATATATATATATATATATATATAATTTGCATATTCGTTTGCTGATGTATATAAAATGACTGTATTTAAAATACTTTTTAATAGAGGTTTTTAATACAATGGGTCATATAGGAAGAAAATGAGTAACTACCGACCCCGAGGTTTGAGCGTGACACTCTGGACATATGAATATATGAAGTGTATAACTAGCGGTGTCAGGCTACTGACTGCAGTGATTATTGAGTGACTATTGAATGGAACTATCTAGTCGATGATTTGGGTTTTGATTTTAGGATCTACTGGACGTTAAGCCTCGCCTCGCCACTAACAAGGTATTCACTGAAGTGGTTAATTATTTTTGGTTGACTTTTACTTCTTTGTTCTTGTTAAGTATATTTTTGCGGTGGTAATTAAATACTGTTTTATCTTATCATTGAATCTCGAGTTAGAGTCGATCCTTAACGGCTGCCGTACGTCGCAAATCACATCTATAACAACATTTTTCGTTGCTAATCCGTTAATAGTCTGTGATTTTCAAAATGAGTGTTTACATTTGACGTAATTAGAATACTTCAAAGATTTAATAATTGTAGTTTGATTATCAGAGTATTACGAAAATTTATAATGTAAAAATTTCGTGTCAGAGAATTGTTTAATATAATAAATTTAAAATTTTATATTACAGAACTGAAATTTAATAACTTTAAAATTTAATATTGCACTATCGTAAATTTATGTATTGTAAATGAATTTATAATTTATTATTGAAGTATTGTCAAATTTAATCAATTTTAAATTTAATGATACAGTTTAGGAAATCAGATTAGGTTTGAGTATTCTTACTTTAGGGTGTATGTGTAAATATTAAACTCCGAGTTGTTTTGGCAATCACAAATCCTTCAGTAAGGTAAAACCAGCAAATTTCCCATATTATATTCGAGAGGCGAGGCTGAAATTAAGGTTTTTAGATAATCGCCTTCTCATTATTTGGAGCTGGAACCTAAGTTCGTAGCATTTTTCTGCAGCTGGCATTTGAACGTGTGATTAGTTTGCAAGCGTGACAGAAATTTATGGCCACAATACACATGCGGAAAAGTGATATTTCAATATGCATAGGATTTTTGTGTAGAATGGAGTCGTATACATTCATCACCTTTTGATGCCCTCTTATTTCCGGAAAGGAAGAAAAGAAAAACGCTGCATAAACAGCCCAAAAGGTATGTACCATTTATGGATATGATGCCATAACCAAGAGTAAATTTTGTAAGTATATGTCTATATTTCTGAGATTAGGTATTGTAACTACAATATTTACATCATTCTCACTGTTGTCCTCATCTTTATGGAATATTTACGTATCTCACCTGAAGAAGGACGGAGCGTACGATGGGTTAAATGTTGTGAATATGGCAATGAAAGTGAGGATAACATTCCCAATGATGTAATTAGTGTAAATAGTTTTCAGAAGTGAAAATTTCGATCAGGAAGACCGAGAAAATTTTCGGCATGCTTGAAGTCATTCATGATAAGCAAATAGAAACATTGGTTGAAATTAATCCATGTCAAATGACACAGGACATTCTTGGGATACCCCACATATCTTAAGGGGTGTGTACATTAGTTTGTAAACACTTAGCTACATGGATCGCTACAATATTTACAGTACGAGACAAAAGAAATGGAACAAACAGATGGGGTTGAATAAATCTGTGTACCAATATGTAAATATTGTCTTTGAATTCACTAATAATACGAACTTTCGTTCCGACCAAGTATTTACTAGAATTTACTGGTAGATTTTTTTTGTTTTCTTTTTAAAGCTTATCAAAATTTTGCAGGTTATTTAAAGCCAGAATCTATTTTTAGAATGTAAGAATTGTTGGAAATAATAATTATTTACTAATACAAGTTATACTGAATAACCAATAGTTGGGGGGAGAAGAGGTGAATTCATACCTTTCCCAATAGTATTTGAGCGGAAGTGAATATGACGAACCCGACTGGAATAAGAAAACGGCTATACGATCTTCAATTCCGTGCCCTTATCCACTACATCACCCGCACATACAACCTTACTCCACGTGGTATTCCCAAGCGATCATTCATCTAGGTGCTGACCAGGTTCGACATTAGTATCTACCAGAAGTATTCAGAGAATTGTGTAAAAGTCGAAATGTTACCACTCCTTTCCTTGAATAGGCGTTCTCTTAGACGATTCTAAAAACGGGCCTGAGAAATATTTTAAATGGACCTGGAATTACCAGAAGCAATGTAATCATTAGTCTGGAATTATATTTTCTACTACATTTTGTCTTTGTAAATCAAATGTATTTCCTGTAACGTGGAATTTCCATTTTCGCTTATGTGGGCCTGAAATTGTTTTTCGACACCAAAAAATGGGCCACATATACGAAAAGGTTGAGAAACGCTGCTGTACAGAGACACTTGCTTGTCAAGCAAATCAACACCTACTGTGTTGATTTTATTCTGAGACAAATTTACACAACGAAATTGCGACATATGTTTTCCTCTCTAATCTCTTTCTCTCTCGAGACTAGCTTCTGCCTCTAACTATCGGAAGCTCACAGCTGTAATTTGTCGCTACTGAAAAAGGTTTGGCATCGTATAAGAATGGCATTAGATCTATGGAGATTGTAACTGAAGTATCTTTTATCTTAATTTTGCATCTGTCGTGGCGACGTATTTAGCGATTTTTTCCTCTATCTATTTTCTGTTTCTAAGCAGTTTCATTTTCTCTATACTTGTTATGGTAGGCGGTAGTTCTCTCACCGAGTCTGTTGACTTGAACAGGTTTACGGCCATATCACTTTGAAACACTGGTTCTTCTGTGACACTATTTGGTCCTAGTAAATGGAAAGAAAGGGTTAATGAACAGAACGATGGAAAGACCGAGAGAAAGAATGATTCTGCTTAATTCTCTAAAACCAGAAAAATTACTTAAGGAAATGCGATATTATCACAAGAAGCCATGTGATGATCTTTAAGCTGGCAGCTGATTAATGACCAGCTCCAAAGTATCGGTTACGAAAACGCAAAAATAAGTAGGACGAATAAGATTTTATCTGTAACCAAAGATCGAGAATAGAGTTTCCTTGTAGTTGGAGTGCAACGACCCTGACAGGGTTAAGGAGAATAGCTGACCGGAAAACCATTTGATTTTGAACAAGGCCAGGATGGGAAAATTTTGCGTAATCAAAACTTGAAATGATATTTTTTTAATTAATGACTATGAGTTAAACCACGTCAAACGGTTGAGAGCTACATTGAACGAAGTGTAGCCAGTGTGGCAGGTGAAATACCGAGGAAGGTTGAGGAATTGCCCACGCCATTGGGAAGTGTTGGTGTGAGATGCCAATAAGAGAAGGAGGAAGTTATCGGGTCGGGTCGATACTTGTCACCGCTACTCATATGAAAATGCGATCTCCCCGATTTGGAAATGTAAGTAATTTCCCAGAGCCAAACAATAAAAGGGCTCTTGTTGGATGAGAGGGGAAACACCGAATCTCCTAACCGGGTCATGACCCTCACCGGTTTTAGGTGAATGTCAATAAATGCAAAGAATCGAAGCCAGCGAGAGAGCAGTTGTTGCAGACGCTGAGACAAGAGACGACCGCGATGCCTGATATCACGTGACCGCTTTCCTGAAGAGAACCTCCTTGGCACTTGAAAATTACTATATAGTAAAACCTATGAATCATTTATTTCTAGGCTAGACCGCAGGTAACTGAAAGAGGGTAGCTGCCTTATAACCCGATGTCTGATAACAGAACTTTGCACTATGTCACACAAGCAGGAGAACCCACTCATGGCTGTCAGGCAATTTCTGAGGCCACATCACCCCTTACATCTGGCCACCTAACTCACTAGACTGCAATCCCTTTCACTATTATATGTGGGGCTCTGTTGATGGAGAGACCAACAAATCTCCTTCTAACACCAAAGATGAACTGAAGGTAAGGATTATGGCAGTATTCATCAACTTAAACAAGGAGACCATCCAGACGAGATGCAGGAGATTCAGAATCGTCTGGAATCCTTGGTTGAATCCAATGGTGATTTTATTGAATAAATTTACTCTTTAGTAATTGTTGAGTCTTGACTCATTGTTGAATCTCGCCTAATGCATGGAATAATAATGCAACACAAAATGTACTTAGAACAAGAATGTATTATAACAAGAAAGTGTACACAATAAGTACATATCGTATTTCTGTATATTTCTGGGAAGACGTTCCTGGAGAATGTGTTGACTAGTCGCAGTCGATCAGAGTCTCTCGTTGGATCTCGTGATTCCTTCTCCTCGTCTTCCGGTACCAACCACTATTTATATAGTTGGTAGTCACCTATGCAGATTAGGTGGATCCTACACAACAGTAATTTAAGATATTTTTGTGTAATTTTGGTATATATATCTGTTAAAATTAGTTGTCAATGTTATTTTCATTTTTGCGTCATTTAGACGACAATTCATCCATCTCATACTGCAATGTTCGTTTTGTTTTAACATAAAAACGCTTAAACTATTATAATGTAATTTTTCCGACGATCTCCTGTTGATATAGTGTATCGCTAATCATTACCCTTCATTATTTTCGTTGTTTTAATAGACAAACGCTTAAGCTATTAGAAATTATTTTTGCTTCCAAGGAACAGATATTTTTTCCATTAATAAAATTGTCTATAGAACAAAATATATTGCAATTCCAAAAAGCATCATCCGTTGACAGGGAGAGTCGGAGGGATTGAGGTAACACTTTCGGGCTGACCTACTATAATGAATGAAATATAAAACGAATTAATGTCTGATATATATTTGTCCAATTTTAGGATTCTCATAATTCAAGAATTAAAATTAGGACACTTGTGTGATATGAAGATGAGTTTTAAACATGTTGGAGAGATGTAAATTAAAATAAACAGACTGGGCAACCACTTTGACGACATTTTGAATGAAAGAAATTATTAGATATTTTTTCAATCATTTCATCCCAAGCAAGGCGGAAATGCCAGTGGTACGCAGGTGGTTACATAAAGTGAAAGGGAAAGAGAAATACAGGTAAGATTGAGGAACGAACAAAAGATGAACGGGATTCAAGAAGACAGAAGATGGCGATTGAGGTTGCATTTAATTTTTTGAAGATTGTAGTTACCAGGGAAGGAAGTAAACGGAAGAGAGTTCCACATGGAAAGTTCGAGAAAAGAAACTGGTTTTATTTTACTATTTCAACAGTAAACGTAAAACAATAATTACTATTATTCTGAAGTTTCTTCTATGGATGAAATACGTTAAGAGTTTTGTTTCTTCCACTTATAGCACTTTCCAGTATTGATGGATGTTTCCTTCCTAACGTTTTGTTTGAAGTAGTGTGGAATGTCAACATCTTGATTATGTCATTATTTTCTCCTCGAGTTACATGTGCTATCCATTTTAGTTGTCGCAGCTGTCAAAAGTGATATAATTTCTGTTATTTGGTACAGTTCATTGTTTATGATTCTGTAGCGCCAGTCCACGAGGTTACAAAAGTATGGTCCTCGCTAAGACCTACATGTTTCATTTGCTCAAAGTCACCTTTAACCATCAATCTTTTTGTTAATCATTTCACCCGAAGAAAGGTGGGAATGCCAATAGAACGAAGGGGTTTACATGGAGTGAAAGCGAGAGAAAAGACTGAGTATATGGAGGATTTGGGGAGAGGACAAAAGATGAACATGATTCAAGAAGACAAAAGATGACAATTGTTTATCTGTCTATGTTTCCGAGATGAGGTATTATGTACACTATTTACATTATTCGGACTATTGTCCTCATCTTTGTTGCCATATTTATTACAACGTTTCAGCCTTTCAGTATCTGTCTATATTTCTGAGATGAGGTATTATGTACACTATTTACATTATTCGGACTATTGTCCTCATCTTTGTCGCCATATTTATTACAACGTTTCTGCCTTTCAGTATCTGTCTATATTTCTAAGATGAGGTATTATGTACACTATTTACATTATTCGGACTATTGTCCTCATCTTTGTCGCCATATTTATTACAACGTTTCTGCCTTTCAGTATCTGTCTATATTTCTAAGATGAGGTATTATGTACACTATTTACATTATTCGGACTATTGTCCTCATCTTTGTCGCCATATTTATTACAACGTTTCAGCCTTTCAGTATCTGTCTATATTTCTAAGATGAGGTATTATGTACACTATTTGCATTATTCAGACTATTGTCTTCATCTTTGTTGCCATATTTATTACAACGTTTCAGCCTTTCAGTATCTGTCTATATTTCTGAGATGAGGTATTATGTACACTATTTCCATTATTCGGACTATTGTCCTCATCTTTGTCGCCATATTTATTACAACGTTTCTGCCTTTCAGTATCTGTCTATATTTCTGAGATGAGGTATTATGTACACTATTTACATTATTCGGACTATTTTCCTCATCTTTGTTACCATATTTATTACAACTTTTCCCAAGGACACGTGGCACAGTGGATAAAGGCGTTAATTAGATCCAGTGACAGGACCCAAAGAATGTGAGTTTAATACCCGGTTAAGGGAGTGGAGAACTTTCAGAAGGAAATTAACAGGAGATAACTGATAACTGACATCCATTAAACATGGCACGTGGAACTAGAACAGTCTACCCCAGTGAGCGAAATAAAGGGTTCAGTTCGACATTCCAACCACCTGAAGAAGGCCGGAGCTTACAACGTTTCGAACGTTGTAATAAATATGGCGACAAAGGTGAGAACAATAATCCGAATAATGTAAATAGTATATGGCGATTGATGTTGCTTTAAAATTTTTGAAGATTATAGTTATCATGGAAACAAGTAAACGTGGGAAGTGCGTGAAAAGAAACTGTTAGGATACAAGAGGCGGTTATATTTAGCTATTTCAACAGTAAACGGGTGGAACCTAGATTTCATCGTCCTGAGTAAGACGTTAATCTACATCCACGTCCTGGGTAAGACAATAAACTATGTCCAGCAGCAAGGCCTCTGATCAGGAGGTGTTGAGGAGTGTGAAACCACCTCTTAATTGCTGGTGTTACCAGGTCCATCCGGACCAGGGGTGGTAGCACCTGTTAGGGTCCCAGCTATGGGCAAATAGTTACCTATTACCAGCAATACTTTTTTGAAAAGGTGATTACCAGAAATACAATTTTGAAGGAAAAATAATACCAGAAACAGATTTTTGACGCAACATAATATTACCAGCAATAAAGAATTTTGTCGTCATTGAGCAGCACATTGAGGTTGATATGGCGTAAAACAAAATAAACCAATCTAAACCAAAGAATACATATTCTATTCATACGAATCTATCCTAAAAATGTGGTCGGCGTTAAATAACCCATTAATGTTGATATGCCGTTAAACAAAATAAACCAAACCAATCTAAACCAAAGAATACATATTCTATTCATACGAAACTATCCTAAAAATGTTGTCGTCATTAAATAATCCATTGAGGTTGATCTGCCATAAAACAAAATAAACCAAACCAATCTAAATCAAAGAAGACATATTCTATTCATACGAATCTATCCTAAAAATGTTGTCGGCATTAAATAACCCATTGAGGCTGATATGCCGTAAAACAAAATAAACCAAACCAATCTAAACCAAAGAATACATATTCTATTCATACGAATCTATCCTAAAAATGTTGTCGTCATTAAATAACCCATTGAGGTTGATATGCCGTTAAACAAAATAAAGCAAAACAATCTAAACCAAAGAATACATATTCTATTCATATGAATCGATCCTAAAAATGTGGTCGTCATTAAATAACCCATTGAGGTTGATATGCCGTAAATCAAAATAAAGCAAACCGATCTAATCTAAAGAACACATATTCTATTCATAAGAATCTATCCTAAAAATGTGGTCGGCGTTAAATAACCCATTGAGTTTGTAATGCGTAAAACAAAATAATCCAAACCAATCTAAACCAAAGAATGCATATTCTATTCATACGAATCTATCCTAAAAATGTTGTCAGCATTAAATAATCCATTGTGGTTGATATGCTGTTAAACAAAATAAACCAAACCAATCTAAACCAAAGAATACATATTCTATTCATACGAATCTATCCTAAAAATGTTATCGGCATTAAATAATCCATTGTGGTTGATATGCCGTAAAACATTAAAATAAACCAAACCAAACCTAGATGCCAAAATATTAGCAAGTTTAAATTCATGTAGTCGGGGCACCAGGGTAAAAAAATCGTCAGAGCAGTTTCCATGAAAATATTTGTAGATAGACTGCCACTTTTATATTAAATATTTTGTGCCACTATTACAGACACTTAACATGTTGTTGTCTGACCCAAAAGGAGGAAAATGTTCTGAGTGGCCATATTTTTTTTTAAAAAGTGTAATCGATCTACTGAATGAGAAGATGAGATTGGAAGACGGCAAATGGAGGATTATGATTTTGAAAAGGAATATGCCTGCGAGTCACTCGAGTATGTTTTGAATGCCACATTGTATTTACAGAAGGAATTTGATTTTTATTTCTGTCTTGAGGTATTTGGAGGCAGGTTAGCCAATATTTGCTAAGAAGATTGTCCGCATTGTAAACTTATCCGCAAACCAAACTGAGGCCCAGGCACTTCGATTGATTATTTTCGATCGAATTCAGACGATGTCTAAAGCGGTTGTAGAACGGAACAAAGAAAGAAAAATGGTTCGTAAATTTTGTCAGAGCGGCGGGGGTGGCATTTCTCTTTGATACGCCCTCAAAGACAGAAAACGTTTCTAATTATTTACTTTATTTATATTCAGACTATTATCCTCATCTTTGTTTCTGCTATAAAAACGTTTCAGCCTTTGTGCCCTCCAGACTTCATCTGGTATATATCGAACTGGGTAACCTACACAGAATTCTGAACAGAACCCTTTATTTAATCTACGAGGTTAGACTGTTCTCATGTCTATGGATATCTTGTCTAGTTCTTATTTAGACCTGAAGACCGGAAAGCGCAACCACCGAAATGTTGTGATAAAACAACAATGATGAGGATAATAGTCTGAATGTAAATAGTGTAAATAATAACTCCTCTTTACTGAAAATCAGACAACGACGTCAATGTTTGTCTATCCTTTATGCAGAGGGTCGTGTTGACCAGTTAATGAGTTTAAGGGAGAACGTTCTAAAATCAGGATGCCTCCTATCAAAGCACTAAAAAGAAAGAATTAAATAGAATTATTTAGAAGTAGAATTGTTCGTGATTGCAACATTTTGTTTTTCTTTCGTTTTCTATTTAGTAAAACTAAATCTTCTCTGTCTGTTTAAATAAGAAATTCTCGTAAATGTCGACATGACTAATATTGAAATTTAAGGTGACACAAGTTTCACTAGAATTGCAATAATTTCGTTTGCCAACATTTGCTCAATTTATCTGTCTATATTTCTACCATGAGGTATTTTAATTATTTACACTATTTACATTCTTCGGACTATTGTCGTTGTACGTTCCAGCCTTCTTCAGGTGATTGGAATTTCAAACCGAACTCTTTATTTCGGTCACCGGGGTAGATATTCTAGTTCCACGTGCTGTGCCTCTTCCGGATATCTCAGTTTCAGTTACTTCCTTTTAGTAATGTAAATAGTGAAAATAATTACTAAATTTAATATAACTGAATGTCACATAGAAATGCAAATTATAAGATTAAACAATGGTTTCTCTTGAAGTTGATAAACAAAGTTTTATGCCTCAAGTTCCTCTCCGACTGCTACTGGTATCATATAACGCACTATCACCTGCCGCATGCCCGGCTCCTTACCAAAGTAACGGGTTCCAGGTTAGAAAAGCAAAACCTGTGAGAAGTCGGGTTTCTAGCCAGTGCGGGAGGCTTCCCACAACGAAATCAACGGTTATGTATCCATGATCAAGGTGCGCCTTCAGATTGGAGGACATCAGCTATAGATTAATCTGGAGAGGGATGGACTCTGCCAGCTTTACTTCCACAAGACAAGTAAGCATTAATGAATGCTTCTCCGTCTTTGAACCCCGATATGTGGAGTGGACAGGTCAGGTGGTCTGCTACACAGTGACTCTACAACACCCCGATCTCGAGACTGATAATGATGATGATTTTCACTGGGACTGGAACCGCTTTATGCCTATATAATATACATAATAATAAAACATACCTCGCACTATATACATTATTTAAATTCGGACTAACACCCCTACATTTGTCGTTATTATCAGAGCGGTTCGACTGTTAAACACTTCGGCCTTTTTTTTTCTTTTTCAGGTGCCATAGATCCGTACGAGAAATTTACTTGAAACATAAATAGGAAGAAGAGATTGGAGAATATGACACACACAGGACATATTGAAGGCAAAATGGGACGGAAGGGGGAATCAGCGTGCCATCTACCTGACGAGCTTATATGAATAGGTGGCGGAACGGTGGGAGGGATAGCAAAAAAGACAAAACGTACAAACAGGTTAAAAAGGATAGGAAGCTGGAGAGAGCCATGGTTAGCCATTTTCTTAAGGGTCATGGGACATAGAAGAAGGATCACCTTCATTCTCAACAACTATAGGCTTACGGCCACATCACATTGAAACACAGTTTCACGTAGGATCACCAAATTTAAGCAACGTCGAGCTTAGTCAGTACCTTGATGGGTGACTACTTGAGAGCACCAGGTGCTGTAAGCTTGAATGTGCGGTTGGTGTTATGGATAATGGCTTGGAATTGTTAATCAAAGAGCCGAGTTCCAATTCCAATTGGGCCCGTTATATTTGTTATATTCACTTAAGCGCAAATGCTTTTATGAATTTAATGAAAGTTATGACTCTACCTGTTCCCACCCATCTATGGGTGAATTAGTAAGACTTGTATTACTAAACCATTATTATCTCTCCCCACAACCAACAAAAAATTACAATCTAAAGATATTTTCTGTCTTTAAATAACCAGCAAAATAAACCGTCAATCAATCAAGGACTACATCCCAACAAGAAGACAAAGCCGCACCTTAAGGTTGGAGATTGACTTAACTGTCAGAGTTGGTGAATGGATGGGTGGCTGGCCACTCGTATCCGAGGATGCCTGTCTACTAGGGCGCCTAGCTCGGTATATTTATGTTTATTCAACACCCACAGAGTCCACCTGTGATTTATACTACAACTACGCTAAGCAGACATCAGTTACAGTTTCTTAGAGATGAGCGTGATATGTAGCCTGATCAACAATCTGCTCAGCACATTGAAACCCGATGACTTGTGACTTCGTGCTATCACTGCCATGTACGGCTCTCAATAGTTCCGTCTACCCAATTTCACGCACAAAGCTTGGGTCAACCCGTGGTATGGTATTCAGGCAGTTGTCAAAGGTGCCGCACACTAGCATTACCTCCTCCTGACATCAAGAAGTCACCTTCCTGACAAATCGAACATGATTAGATTCAAAACTGAGTCTCATGGTCAGAAAGCGAACGTTCTAACCACTCTTTTAAAGAGCAGTCATAGTTTATAACCATCACTGGCATATCATCATTTGTAACCAGATATTTTTATAATTGTAGGGATGGTATTATGGTGGAAAGTAATTTAATAAGTATTAATACATATGAACGCTTTATTTTTTATAATCATGAGAGGAGTATTAAGACAATCTTTGAAGTTTACTAAGTACTTTATTGTTTCAGCAGTCAGTCAAATGTGTTACGATGTGATGCCAAAAAGTTCCCGGTCTGCCAAAGAAGGGAATACAAAACAAAACAACAGATCTGATGTTTGGTCACACTGGGGAAAAGAAATATATTTTCTCAAAACTGGGATTTTGCTAAATGACAAAGACTATATCAATTGACAATGCATGTATATGTTAATTTTCTAAGCTTACCTGTTGCACCTAGTGAAGATCGAACCATTCACTCGTAACTTCATCTAGAGAGACAAGCTTGCTAACCATTACAAAACATCGACAGCCCAAATAGTGCATGCATATGATGGCTTTCTAAACGCAGTTTAGATGTGGCACAAGTCCAGAAGCGTGGAGCACTCAATGAAGATCTAACTCACTATTCAGTCATTATTGATATAGCGAGACAAGGTTGGTAAACATTAAATCACGTTGAAGTGCCTAAAAGCTGCATGTATAGGGTATTTCATTAAGACGGCAGTAAATAAATCAGCGTTATTGGTGAAAATTTATTTATTTTTTGTATTAGATCCTGTTATTTAGGACATGGTACTTATGTGTGAAAAATAATATCACCCAAATGTCTGCCAAGGCTTCGGCGGCATACCTCCACTCGATCGTCAAAATAAATAGATGTAACCATAAGTCATTTTAACTGTAAAATGATGAGACCGTGCCGCCAACCTAGTACTGCGCTTAAATTCATAAATACAAGATATCATAGCGAAGAGTTCAATCCAAACAATTACCATGAAAGTATTTATAGAAAAGGCACGGGGAAACTACATTACAGCGGTGAGAAAATGACTGAACCCCGTGATGCTAGGTCCGAAGCAATTCTTTGCATTTTATCAAGAATCTCTGAATCTGTGGCACAAACACCAGGCCATATGTGCCAGCAATATTCAAAGATGTACGAATGGTAGACTTATAAATATAGTTAAGATATATTCTGGAGAGACAAATTGTCTAGCACAACAGAGTGAACCAATTTTCCTCGAAGTAGACCAAGCAGTTGATTCAATTTAATCTGAGCTCTTCATGTCTGCCGAGAACGTTAGCTCGAGAAGGCACAGTGAGTCATACCGCTGGAGGTTAGGATCACCGATGCGGATGGAAGGCAGTCTATCAGATGATAAACACAAAGTAGTTTTATTTTGGATGCTTTAAATTTAACAAGTTCCTCCTAACAGCAGATTTTAGGTCATTTTTTAAATCGGCTGCCTGTTTGATGTTATCGAACCAATCAGAATTACTATACGTGTGGATGCTTGTGGGAGAGAGTGGGTACTATAATAAATACGTGTCCATCTGAATGTTAAAACTGATGAGAGTATTCTTGAAAGTTAAGGTATATGCATGGAATATTGCTGTCATATATGGTCTGGTGCTCCCACTGTACGTCTCGAGGTCCTTGACAAAATCCAGAGACGAATATGCGAGATGATAGGTCCTGATCTAGCATCTAGTGTAAAATCGCTATCCCACAATTATTTATTCTACAAATTTTTTACGGCAAAAACAGGAGATTATTATTATTATTATTATTATTATTATTATTATTATTATTATTTGCCACAGAAATATATTTCGTCTGGTTCCCGGACTACATGAATTTAAACGAGCTACCAGGCTGGCATCTTGTCCGACCCTTTCACTGTAAAAACTGTCAAATGTAACCGTCTCTTCTCAAACAGCTTCTTCTGCTGCACTTCCCGTCTGTGGAACTCCTCACAACATAAAACACGTATATCACCGCATCGAGTAATTATGTCCACACAAACATCTATATTCACAAAAGCTGAGTATCATTTACCATGTATTCAATTGCGAAAGCAGAATAAAATATATATTTTATTACTTTAAATCTCCCAAGAAAGTTTCAATTCCAACATTAAATGACCCATAAGGTGTTGATATGCCGTTAAACAAACAAATCAACCAGTCAGTCCAGATAAGAGCGAAGTTTGTTGTGGTTTAATACCAGTCTCGCCTGAGATAATTACGGAGCCACGTCCATTTAATGGAACACTTTCAGCAAACGTTTGCAAACTCCACTACTTATTAGAAACGACAGTAAATAAATTTATAGTCGATGGGACATTGTGTCAACGCCATACAGTAAAAGGATGTTAAGACGAACAGGGTCTATAAAATTGAAAATTATAGTAATTATTGAATCAGGTAAGATGCTATCAATTGATTTCTCTCAAATTCAAGTAGGACACGGAGAAACCAAGAAGATTGGAATCCAATCAAGGAGAAATTTGTATTCAAATACTATGGAGAAGACAATGAGAAACTATTCAACTATTTCTCTCAAGAAAATAATATCAAGAACTATTTGAGGTGTTATGATCGCCTACGCTCTGAAAGAATATAACATTTAAAGTAAAAGAACATTCGTGTTAAGCAAATAGGCAGTTTGGAAATGGTAATTTTCTAAGCGTACTGGCACAAGGCCAAGAGTAACGGGCGCCCGGTAAGTATCAAAATTATTGTTAAATCGTAATTGGCCTAGAGAGATAAAATTCATAAATATTACACTACATCGAACTGTACTAAATGATTTTCTAAGCGTAGCTCAGAAGCGACACAAGGCCGAAATTGTGGAGCACCCAGTGAGGAGATATTTATTTATTAAGCGTAGCTTAGTTTTGGCAAAAGGCAGAAAGTGTGGAATACCCAGCGAGGACAGAAATCACTACTCAGTCGTAATTGAACAAGCAAGATAACCTCTTTAACAAGTATACCAAGTCAGACAGTTGTGTGCTTGTTAAACGTAGCTCAGATTTGTCACAAGTCCGAATATATGGGCACCCATTGAGGTGTTTTGGTAATGGCTAGTGAATCATGAATTCCTTATTTGTGACAGTGAGTCGAAATTAATCTATGTTCAGTATTTAAGAAAATGGCGTCCGTGGAGAGTTAATCTTTAGTGAGCTAGTCTGGTTGACCATTGAATGTTCCATATGTTTGACCATGTGCCAAAATTAGTCTTTAATATAAGGTATGCAGATCACATAGCGTTGATACCAGACACAGAAATGAAACTAAAAGAAGAAGGTAGCAAAGGAAAGTGAGAAGTAAGGGCTTACTACGTACAAATTACTATAAGTAATTTGTACATTATTTATCATCTCACAGTTGCGTCTCTGTCCTTGGACAGAGTGCGCTCAGGGGCTTCTCTGTCAGAGGGCAGAGGGGCAACTGAGAAAATAATACTGAGAGGTGCCCACCCCTGGGGAACAGCTGCCCGAGGCTGCGCCCTCCCATTGCACAAGAGGGAGGAATCGGTGCTCGCACTGAGGCCAGCGCAACCGACGGTTGCGGGGGCTGTGGGCAATTTTTGTTCCCGCGTGAGTGCACGCGCTCAGGTCCCCACTTTAAAAAGACCTTGTGTCACATCTCATTCTCGTGGGGGAATGAGTAAACACTGTAAGGGCTTTAATATTGATTGTAAAATGGTAAAATCGATGCTTGTCACTAAGAGGAATATCCCTAGAAGCAAACTAGAAAATGGTTATGCCGAATTCAAGCAAGTCTGGCATTTTTAATATCTGGAAATTAATCGAACAGAGAAGGCACCATGTGACACCGAAATCCAAAGACGTAGTGGGATAGAAAGCTATTAAGAAACAGGAATATTTCCTTCGCAAAAAAAAAATTTAAAAAAAACAATGCTGAACTGCTATGTAATAACAGTCCTCCACTTTGGCAATGAATACTGAACATCCTCGTTATAAAGGATGAAGAGATTTGGGGCAAAGTTGGTTCTCTGTGTCGCGCCAGACCGTTTTTCTCGCCTGAGACCATCCTTCAAAGCTACAAATCAGCCATTCGTCCTTGCATTCGATACTGTTGCCATATCTGATCTGATGACCCCGCTGTTCATCTCCAGGTCCTCGACAAAATTCAGAGAGGGATATGCAATGTGATAGGTCCTCATCTGGCATCTCGTCTACGGTCACTTTCTCACAGACGTGCTGTAGCTTCTCTCTGTCTTTTCTATAAATATTTCCATGGAAACTGCTCTGACGAGCTACTTTCACTGGTACCCCAATTCTATGAATTTAAGCGTGCTACTGGGTTGACACCTCGGTTCCACCCTTTCACTGTCGAAACAGTTAAATGCAACCGCCTCTTCTACTCAAACAGTTTCTTCATTCACACTTCCCGTCTATGTAATTCCCTTCCTCTTACTTGCTTCCCTGATAGCTCTAATCTTCAAATACTGAAATGTAATGTCAATCGACATCTTCTGATACATTGATCGTGATCCCCGTCCTTCTCTATATCCTTTCCTCAAACACCCCCCTCTTTATTTTTGCTCTCACTCTTTGTAATCCCTTGTGTGCTAGCACTTCCGCCATTCTTGGGGTGAGATGCTTGAAAAAATAAAAAAAATAAAAACATAAATGTAGTTCTACAGAAGATTGAGAATCGTGGTCAGAATATTTGAGTAACGAGGAATCTTTAGTGAAAATGTAAACATATGAACGCTTATTCTTAGAATTCAGAAAAAAAAAAGGCATCTGATTGCTCTATAGGAAAAGTAGTCAGGAAAGAGGGTCTGGAGAGTGTAACACTTACAGAATATACTGAAGGCAAAAGTACAGCGGAAAACAGCGAATAGTCTACCAAAATTGATTTGTGTAAAAGGCTGAAAGTGGGTGAAATAAGATAAATTGCAAAAAGAAAAAAATCATACTAAGAGCTTCAAAAGATAACATGTTCTGCAGAGCCATGGTTACTCACATCTTTGAGGTACTCAGCATATAGAAGAAGAACAAATAACTGTGTTTTACGGTTTCTTTACGTGACTTCGAACAAAAAGTCCAAATTTAGGGCTGACCACCCTCGACTGCACATTTTTAATTGAATTTACTCCGTAAGGAACTGTGTCGAACGATGATGTTTCCACAGTACCAAAATTAAGATTTCCGGTGATATCCGTAAATATACGTGTGTGACTTTGTGTCAAACCTAAAATGAGGTTCAACTAAATATCCCTAAAGTTACATGATATATTATTTTGTAAAAAAAAATATTGGTTTATTTTTTACGGCCTATCAACCATTTGCAGACTATTTAAAGCGAGACAATATCCTTTGGATATTCATATTTTTGGAAATAGTAGTGGTTTAATGATAAAGCTTCTACTTATTAACCCATAACTGGGGGGATAAAAGCTGGATTCATACCTTTCACACGGTTATTTGCGAGTAATTAAATATAATTAATATATAATGAGCCCAACCGGAATTGGAACCCGGTTTGTCCGATTAAAAATTCTGAACTATTATCCATTACACCACCGCACATCTAAACTTAGAGCAACTGGTAGAGTATTTCAAATTGAACCGTTTATCCAATCTGCTAGGGTTAGATTATTACCAAGCAGTTGCCCCATCTATGTACTGACTTTGGTGACTGTATAGAAACTAATGTTTCAACTTGATTTAGCTGAAAGTCTCTCTCTTTCTCCCTTTCTCTCTCCCTTTCTCTCTCTCTCTCTCTTTCTCTCTTTATTTCTCTTTCTCTCTTTATTTCTCTTTCTCTCTCTCCCACTCTCTCTTTCTCGCTCTCTCTCTCTCTTTTTCTCTATCTCTTTCTCTCTCTCTTTCTCTTTCTCTCTCTCTCTTTCTCTTTCTCTCTCTCTCTCTCTTTCTCCCCCTTTCTCCCTCTTTCTCCCCTTCTCTCTCTCTCCCTCTCTCTCTCTCTCTCTCTCTCTTGTATCGTAATCGCTTCTCTGTCTGGAACATGCCAATTCCCCGTGAAGAATCGGACTAAACTTACACCACAATAAACAATGCGGTTGCGCTTCCAGTAGCAATTAGGTTTCACGCCCAAAAGATTAAAATTCAGTGTTGCCTTTCTCTTTGGTTGGTTGCTGCTAGGCGAGACCAGAGAATTTGGTCTGCGCTGCTAGTGTACCTATAAATAGGCTGATTAGAGAATTAGAATAAAGTGTTCCTAATTTTTAACAAAAACCCTCCTGATGCCATCCGTTCTTAACTTGATGCTGATGACACACATCTATTTATTCTTGTATCAATGTTAAGTTCGATAAGGTCAAATTTGCAGCTGATCTCAAAAACGAACTACAATCTGTTGTTAACTGGAGCAAGAAATAGCTTGCAAATTTTAAAGCCTCCAAAACAAAACTGCTCTATTTTACTCGTCAGAGAGGAGCTTTTTATTTTAAGCTTTCCATCAGCATGACTGATACTAAACTCCACAAAGAGTGGCATCACTGGATAACGTTTTCCGACGACATGAAGTGGGAATATTATATTGAATCAATGGCTGGGGTCTGCTTGCTAGGAAAATTGGTTCACTGTCTCGTGCCAGATAGTTTTTATTTCGTCTGATTTTATTTTACAAATTTATTACTTTGACATTCGTCCATGCATTGAATATTTTCGGCACATCTGGTCTGGTACTTTTCTTAGGTATTTACAGATTTTTGGAAACATTCAAACAAGAATCTGCTATGTTATCGTTCCTGGCCTGAAAATCGCGGTTTCAGTCATTTTTCCACCGTTGTAGCTTGTCTCTGACTTTATTTTCATAAATATTTTTGTGTAAATTCGCCATTGCTTCCTAGATTTTATGAATTTCTGAGTATTACTAGATTGGCGCCAAGATCTCATCATTTTACAGTTGGAATTGGATAGAAGTAACTAGTATGTTCTATACCAATATTTTCTTCTCTCGCACTTCTCGCTTGTGGAACTGTCTTATGGTTTCTTACTTTCCAGTCAAATTTGATCATCAAAAATTTAAATGCAATGTCAATTGCTATCTTCTGTCTTCTTAATTCATGTTCTTTTGTTATCCTCTACCTTTAATAATATTTTACTTTTATCATATTCTATCACACTCAGTAACCTTTTGTCTTAGTGGCTTTATTGCCTTGATTTCCAGTCAAATTTGATCACCAAAAATTTAAATGAAATGTCAATTGCTATCTTCTGTCTTCTTAATTCATATTCTTTTATTATCTTCTACCTTTAATAATGTTATATTTTTATCATATTCTCTCACCCTCATTAACCTTGCGTCTTGGTGGCTTTATTGCCTTGCTTGGGTGAAATGATTAAAAAATCTGAAAGCAATTTCGACTTGGATTAGAACTCAGGTCTCTGATTTCATTTTACACGCCGATGACGTTTACACAAACTTCTCATCGATTTTAAAAGCAGATCTCTAGTAAAATTATTAGCAAAACATTTCATTACTAGCAATAAAATCTCATTAGAAAAATATTAAAAAATACTAGAATATTGTTTAATATCTATCCTTGTATATAGCGGTGAATGCAGGATAATTTTCTCACAGAGGAATAGAATATTTGATAAAACAGAGATCTTGTTCTACAGAACGATGTTAAGAATGTTATGAATAGAGGGTGTAAGCAATAAATAAATGTTGAGGAAAAATGAAAACAAAAAAGACACATATTCAAAATCAGGAAGAGACAGCTGAAATTTACGGTACACACAAGGTAGTTAGACGGCTTGGAAAATTTGACAGCCCCATGATATATTGAAATTTAATACCACTTCTCTTTATAGTAGCTCAGAAAGCAATCAGCAGTTAACGAAGTATTTAAAATTAACGGTTTTAAGAGTTGTAAAAGCAGATGAAGATTAACGTACCGTTTAATTTGCAAGAAGTATCTTGCTATTGAACTGTTAAAGCTATGGCCAAGAGACTTGCATTATGTATGATCGGATGGTAATAACTGAAATATTGCTTACGATAACATTTTTTTTTTTTTTTTTCTTATTATAAGACTAACTTATGATTTCTGAGATAGATGAAACATGAACATCTGCCAATTCCAATGTTGTCTGTCGCTGAATTAACGGACGAAAAGTCTGTGAGCTGCAGAAAAAAGCTCTTTTCTGGTATTGTTAATACGCATTAGAATAAAACAGACATGTCAGATTTAATTAATGCATGACTAAATTCAATCATACTGTTTAAAATGACACAGTAGCAACGTAAATATATATATATATATATATATATATATATATATATATATATATATATATATATATATATTACCAGTTTGTGGCTGGTAGGGCTAATTCCAAGGTGGATATTAATCCAGGAACAGCTCAATGTAGACTATTGATATGTCATGAAAACACTTTAACGAGTGCACAGGATCGCCTCGTCAGTGATGTTATGACTTGGGGTCATGACAAGTTTCAGGTCTTGCAACCTCATACTAGTTCGGCCAAGAGACCCTACCGAAACAGTACTTTTCCGGCAGACAATCCTGAAGCAAAAAATGCGCCAAACACGCAACAAATGGACACATTAAGTAACTACCACTGCTGATCTTAAAATTACAAGCGACCAATCATTAACGACCTACGTCACTTCCTCCTCAGCCAAGAAGATACAAAAAAAGAATAAACAGCATGCTCATCTTTTTTTTTTCCATCTTAGGTCCACCACGCGGAAAGACCCACATTCTCAACGTACAGTTTGACATAACAGGGAAGTAATGGCAAGAAAAGATTCCTTTCATATGAAGCGTTGCTTAACAAAAAAAAAAGTATCGAAAACATTCATAGGAATTATGATCAGAAACGTCTCTTGCTTTCTTTTTCCACCAGTAACATTTCTTCTTTCTATTTCTTTCCTTCCACACTCCTACTCTCTCCCCTCCCGAATAGGAAAAAAAAAGAGAATAATAATAATAATAATAATCAAAACAAAAACCTTAAATATTCATTTTGGCTATAATTTATTTCGTAAAAATCTTTTTTACTAAAAGTTTTTCGGTCTGAAGAGTTGAATATATAGATATTCACGAAATAAATTATAAAATTATTATATATTTAAGGTTTTCGTCATGATTACACACACA
>OZ038493.1:7056770-7104270 GCA_964036315.1 Acanthosepion esculentum
TCACTGGGGTAGACTGTTCTAGTTCCACATTCCATGTTTAATGGATGTCAGTTATCTGTTAATTTCCCTCTGAAAGTTCTACACTGCCTTAACCGGGTATTGAACTCACACTGTTTGGCTCCTGTCACTGGATCTAACTAACCCCTTTATCCACTGCGCCATGTGTCCTTGAGGACATCTGTTTATGAAATTCTTGGTATTATAAACCTAATGTCTTCAGTAACGATTTTTACCAGTGCGCATATTGCAATTTTTGCTGTTATCACAACATATTTTCACCAGAGCTCATATTGCAATTTTTGTTGTTATTATCGCCTTTGTCTGGCATTCCTTATTACTGATTCCCATATTGTATTCTTTTCTATGCTTGGTCGGCTCAGGAGATTTTTGTGGCCTAGCATATGTGCTGATTCCTTAACTTTTCCAATGCTTTTCTTTGTCTATGATCTTAACCTGATCCCACAGAGGGCGGTGATCTCCCTTTTCTCTCCATATGTGGTCAGCCACGCCTGATTGTTCCACTTGCCCTCGTGTTACAACTTTCTGGTGTTCTTGAAGCCTTACCTTAAGGGGGCGGCCTGTCTCCCCTTTATATTTCTTTCCGTAGCTGCACGGGATAGCTCGAGAGATATATCTGCGACTACACAAGAACACGAACGAGAGACGCTAGGAATTTTAAATTTAGAAATCAAAATCATATATATATATATATATATATATATATATATATATATATATATATATATATATATATATATATCACACCTTACGAGTATATAAATATAGCACACTTAAGAGTATATTTCTTCATATATATATATATATATATATATATATATATATATATATATATATTTATATATACACAGTGATGTTCGATAAAAGTGACTCACCTTATCCTTTGAATTTAGCTCAACTTTCGTTTCGTCGGAGAAGAGAACATTCTTGCAGTCTTCTACGGTGAGGTTTTTGTAATAGTGAGCCCATTCAAGTCTCTTGGCTTTGTTGGCTTTGCTTATTAGCGGTTTAAACCTTCGTGTACAAGATTTGTAGCCTTGTTCTAACAGCCACCGACGGACTGTTGAAGAGGCAAGACTAACACCTTGCTCTTCGCTTAGACTAGCTGCAATTTCTTGGCTAGTTATAGTCCTATTCTTCGCAACTTCTCTCTTGATTATCCTGCCAGTTCTGTCATCAATCTTTTTCTTTCGTCCCCTTGTGTCATTCCTTGGAGCAGGAGTGGCATCATTATGTGCCCTAAGAACTCGAGAGACAGTTGATTGCGAGGGTATACCAATTTCTGCAATTTCTCTCGTAGACTTGCCTGCTTTTTAGAGGGCAATATTAGATGCCTTAAGTGGTTCTGATCCGAGTTTGTACCCTTTCATCTGGTTAGTGATTTGAGTGGCTATTTCAAGCTGTTTTTATACTGTATGAGGTTTTCTGGAATATTCTGGAATACTCTAGATTTAATTTCAGCTGTTCTAGTATTCTCTAGAATATTGTTCTGGGTATATTGTAAAATATTTTTCAATATTTTGTCAAAAGCTCTTGAAATTTACCAGTTTAAATCATTAGAATGCGATATATGAGTCACTTTTTTTGCACAGTTATTTCCTGAATCTCATTTATATCTAAATTCATAATTATCAATAGAATACCTTTTTTTCTAGGTATCGGGAAGGGGTCTTTATATTAGTAAGATTAATAATTATTTTAACCCCAAAAATAATAGACAAAAAAATAATCAGTCACTTTTATCGAACAGCACTATATATATATATATATATATATATATATATATATATATATATATATATATATATATATATATGCAGAAATATAGTCTTAAAGTGTGCTATATTTATGGGGTAAAGTGCTCAATATCAGAGATAGAGCGTGTGTAAATATAAAAGTGGACATGGAAGTCAGCACTTAGAGGCGACAGTCTGTTTCATGCTAGTGCAATCGTCAGGCGACTAGTGCTGTTATTTTTCTCGGCTATTTATATAAGGGTCAGTGGTGCATTATGGGTAGTCTATTTTGGCGGTTACTTTTACCGGAAGTGGCTTATTTGTTTATTTATTTATGTCAAATTGTTTTGCTTGTTTTTTGTTTGTTTTTTTATTTTTATTTTTTATCTTATATATTTATTTATTTATTCTTTTATTTTGATCGGTGTTTTTGGTTAACGTAGTAAAAATTTGTTTATATAGCTTATTGTTGGTAGTCTATAATGGCCGTCATTACCGGAAATCGCTTGTTCGCTTATTTATTTGGGTCAAATTGTTTTGCTTGTTTTTATTTATTTTCATTTTTATTTTTTATCTTATATATTTGTTTATTTGTCATTGATTAAATCTGTTTGTTGAATTTGTGGTTTTTTCTGACTATTATTTAGGTGGGAACAGTTTTTAATTTATCTATTTAGGTTGGTTATCTTTATTTGTTTTTGTTTTGTTTTGTTTTTTAAACGGCTAGTTTATCGTAATCCGTTGTTAGTTTATTTATATATTTGGATGTATTTACATCGATTTATTATACTTGTTGTTATTTATTTGTTACACTATATCTTTTTGGCTTTCGGTTTTTAAGTAACGTAGTATATTATCTTTTATTAATGTTTTTTTTTTTTTTTATTATTATTTTTATTTGTATAACAGTTATAACTTTCGTCCGTTCTTTTGTTTTGATTTTGTTTCGTATATTCTAACAGGTGTGGTTTTATGATTTGTTTGGAGTAATTTATTTTGCTTATTTTATTGTTGTTTGTTTATATATTTATTTATTTTTCTATTTTAAGTTACGTAGTAAAAATTTGTTTTCATGTCTACATTTTGAGATTAGCTCGGATCTTTTATTTAATAATTTATTTTCATCTGGGAAGGTAATGATAGCTATTTTTTCCTCCAAGCAAAGTTTGCAGGTTTTTGATAGATTGTTGTAGGCTGATGATTTTTTCCTTATTTTCCAAGATATTTTTGGTGTGGTGTGTGTTTTGTTTTTTATTTCCCAGATATACTTAGAAAGCATTGTGCTGTTCGCATATTTACTATTTGTGAAATATTTGTGTATATATAGGAGTAACCGAAGGACCATGGAAACAAAGAAATTATGTACGCAAATTGTCTTTCACAAGTAATGAAACATGCATAAACAAGGCATTGCTGCCTAAATATGCATATATATATATATATATATATATATATATATATATATATATATATATATATATATACATTGTCCAACCGGCAAGGTTTGTCTGCTTAATTTTTCTTTCATGATTTTACACTATACAGTATAGTACTTATGTATATATATATATATATATATATATATATATATATATATATATATATATATATATATATATATATATATATATATATATATATAATAGTTATGTGCAAAGCTTTTACACGGTGTTAAAAGTTTCTATTTGATTTGGATTTTTTTAAAAATACTATACTATAGGACATTTTAAGCAAAACATACACGTATGCACAGACACACACATAAACACATACATACATACAAACCTATATATATATATATATATATATATATATATATATATATATATATATATATATATATATATATTGTTAAGAGCTCTTTTCCTAAAGCAAGTTAAGTAACAAGTATATATCTCTCTCTCTTTATATATATATATATATATATATATATATATATATATATATATATATATATATATATATATATATATATATAATCTCATTAAATGTAGTATGAAAGTCTATGAACGTTTTCATCGGTACATCGCAAAGAAAGAACGGAAACACTGAATCCAGACAAATCTTTCCTGTTCGCTGATTTTCATATTTGCAAAGAACTGCATTCGGCGAATTTACAGAAGAAGAAAAAATTAATATGTAGACACAGCTCTTAAAACCCATTGCCACACATTCGTAAATATCGAGTTTTATGAATACATTGATTTTTGAAACACTTATTGTTTCTTTACTTTGGATAGATAGATAAATAGATAGTAGGTTCTTAAGTGGGTAGGCATATATATATATATATATGAATATGTATATAGATAGTCTAGTTTTAATTGAATAGGTATTTATCTAGCTAGCTATGTAGATAGATAGATAGATAGATAGATAGATAGATAGATAGATAGATAGATAGATAGATAGATAGAAGAAAGATCGCAAGTCTATCGCTGCTCTATCCATGGAAAGCTTTCAAACGAACATCCTTTCGTTGCACTATTTCTAACCTTCATGGCTAAGACCCGCCATATCACACCCATTGTAGCGAACCATCCTGATTCTCTTCGCATTCCATTAGATTCGAGTAGATTCTTTCTACGAACATTGTGGAACCGACTCCCATGTCTATGTTTCCCAGATCACTACAATCTTCACCTGTTCAAGATTATGCTTCAACGTTATCGTCATATCGACATAAACAGTGCCTCTTACTCTATAAACACTGGTGCCTTATACGGGGTGAACCTTATTGCAGAAATAGATAGATCAGAATAAACTGGCATCAATCGAAAGTTGCAATTAAATATACAGAAAGGAAACAAGAAAAAAAGAAGGATTTAAGAGATAGAGGTGTACATATCATATACTCAAAAACACTTCGACAGAATCACTGCAAAAGAGTATATCTATCTATATACCCTGTGTAACAGCAAAATTGTCCAAATCGTGTAACACCGTGGAGTAATTGTCCATCCCGCAAAATGTTTAATATCTAAAAAACCACTAAGTTTCTGTAAAACTACACACTATTAAGGTTCTAAATAATACAAATTTATTAAACCATAGACATGAGTTAACTTTTTTTTAAATAATTAGCATAAAAAAATTAAATTTCATAGTTTAATAAAGGCTTAAAAGCTAAACACAATCATTAAATAGAAAACCGTTTATGAAGTTGTCAAAAAAACAAATTGTAGTTCAGTGCGACGAGTTTATATATGAAATAGCCATTTGGATAAAAATAAATAAATAAATAAATAGATAAAATAAAATAAAACAAAATTCTCTAGACACGTCACGACATATCATGGAGCCATCTTTTACTGTAATTAACCAGACAATGTGCGTACATGAATGCCATCATCCACTTTGAAATAGATACTCCAACCTACCTCGACAGGACCTCTTTTCGAAGGTGACTGATGTGGATAAGAATTAACATTTAGACCACCGAACCAAAATGGCCGCCCCAGCCGTTTCCATAGTAATTAATTTTGCGAATGAATATGCCTATAAAGATGCGTAAATTTCAAGATTGGTTATTCCTAAATTTTTGCTTGAGGATGAAACAGGGCTTGATACCTTAATTCAATTTAATTTTAATAATTATATTGAGTGTTTCGGCTTTCGTTTTTGAAACATGAGAACTCTTATGTAGCGAAGGAATCATATTTTATTACAAATAATTATAATTTAAGATCTACTTCTGTATGGAGCACTGTTTATTTTTTAAATAAAAACAAAAATACTAAAGAACTCCGGATTATTTATCTAACGTGTTCATTCCTATTTTTCTACATACTTTCACCCCCCCATATATATATATATATATATATATATATATATATATATATATATATATATATATAGCATAGCATAGCATAGCATAGCATAGTTTAATTTCGTTAAACAAAGACTTGGGTATTTTAAATCTGTATAAATATTTCAATAGTTAAAATATTTCTTTAGATGTAGTTAAAAAAACCTTTTTAAACAACATCTAAAATACTATCGTTAGATTTACGTTAAAAAATTCAAACATAGTTGCATTCCACATCACGTGACGTCCGCGTCTAACGACGGACGCTGTGAAGTGTAAACAAACTCCCAAATATAGTAATACAGTAATTCAATTAATTTCTGAGGAAGGACCGAGGTGGTCTGAAATATTAAATATATATGAAAAACATATAAATAAATACTTTCGCAAAAAAACAACCAATTTTTTTTCAGTTATTTTATCCATATATTATATATATACATACATACATACATATATATATATATACATACATACATACATATATATATATATATATATATATATATATATATATATATATATATATATATATATATATATATACAAACAGGTTGGTGAGGCAAAACTTGTATAATTTTGTTATTGAAATAAAAAGACTGATATTTGATTAATTAATTTATTTAAAGAAATACGAATGGTTCCAACATTTTATTCGATATATCCGCCTTTTTCCGCAATTACTGCCTCGGCATGCGCACTCAAATTTCTTTAACACTTTTCCAAAAAACCAGACGACATCTTGTCTCACTCTTCTATGATGGTATCTATAAGAGAGTCAAAGTTTGGATGAGAGGTTCTATTCGTATCATGTTCTAAAACGCTCCAAACAGCATAATCTCGAGTGTTAAGATCTGGGCTGGAAGAACGCCAGAAGTGCCATAGCCAAAAATCGGCAAAATTAGATTTGCAACAATTCTGTACTTTTTTAGACTGTATGTGCAGGGTCACCATCCTGAGTCCGTCCATAGTTTCCCTCTGGGTAGTTGGCTTTGTATCTCAGAGTCTTGTGATAGGCATCCGCATTAACTTTTTCATAAGGTTTGTAAAATTTGATAGCATTTTTTCCTATTGGAGACCACAACCCCAAAGACCATAACGTGAACTTGATGCTTCCTTGTGAAAGGGTCCTTGACATGAGCTTTTGAGTGTACAATGTATGTGCCATTTCTGCAATTCAGAACAGTTTCGTCTGAGAAAATTTTCACAGTAGACTTGTTTCGTTTAAGATAAGAACTTCTCTGCATCTTTCTAATCTTCTGGATTTCATGAGCTGTGTCAGAAAATTTCTTGGTGTTCTTGTGTAAAATTTTAGTTTTAAGTCATCTTCCACTGCTGTTCTGATACTCTTAGCATCCACCTTAAGTTCAGCTGCTAATTTTCTCTTGGATTTCTTTGGGTCTTTTGAGATTTTGGATTTGAGAATGTTGATGGAATCATTATTGCACTTTTTGTTGATTCCGCCATTTCCAGGCTTTCTCTAAATAGTTTTCCTTATTGTCATTCTTCACATTATAAACTGTCCGTAGTGATGCTCCGACTCCACTTGAAATCTTCTGTGGATGAACATGTGTGTTTATCATGTTACACACCCTTTGACGTTTGCTTTCCTCAACACTCATCTTTTACACAATTATCTGAAAAAATATGAGTAATTATTATGCATATTTATGATAATAAAACGCACAAAAGGTTGCATAAAAACAGTTGAACTGCTTCATGAGAAAAGCGAGTAAAACTTTTAGTGAAAATTTTTATCTCCCCATCGTGTATATATAATAAAAATATAGTTTTAAAATATGCTATATTTATAATTAAAATTATCAATATCAGAGACAACGTATAAAAATGAACACTGTTAAGATCGACACCAAGCGGGCGACGTTCTGTTTCGTGCTCCAGTGCAATCGTCAGGTCATTATATAGTCGATGTTGACCTCTGTGTTCACACCGATAGGCAGTATGGACGCAGATGTGACCAGCGAGTAACGATAGTGTGTTTCTTGATTAAAAAAAAAATTATTTATCCTAATATGCTACACAATATAAAATGGCGGAGGAGATTGATTATCTGCCCTTGTGCAATTACTACCCTTGCTATACGTAATCACTGATCCATGCGCTCGAATACTGTCGTGTTTCGCCTAAACATCTCATTTACAAAAAGAGTTTTGCACGGATACCATAATACCACATGCAGCCTCGTCCTGTATGTACAGTCTTTGTTGGGGCGGCGTAAGTCTTTTAACATCTACAACTATACACACACACACACGGACACAAATATATATATATATATATATATATATATATATATATATATATATATATATATTTCATTCATGATGACAATATATACATTCTCCCGAAAAATTTATTGCGGTGGAACTCTTGGAGAGAAAAGGGAATTTGTAAAGAGTGACTATATATATATATATATATATATATATATATATATATATATATATATAGAGAGAGAGAGAGAGAGAGAGAGAGAGATTATACCCACTTTTCATTCATCTACCTAATATATATATATATATATATATATATATAATATGGATAAAACAACTGAAAAGTTGCAAATTAAAAGAAAAAAAATTCGATGTTTTTTTGTGAAAGTATTTATTTATATGTTTTTTATATATTTGATATTTCAGACCACCTCGGTCCTTCCTTAGAAATTAATTGAATAACTGTATTTGGGAGTTTGTTTTCAGCGTCCGTCGTGGGACGCGGACGTCACGTGATGTGGAATGCAACTTTTTTGAATATTTTAACGTAAATCTAACGAAAGTATTTTAGATGTTGTTTAAAAAGGTTTTTTAACTATGTCTAAAGAAATTTTTTAACTATTGAAATATTTATACAGATTTAAAATACCCAAGTCTTTGTTTAACCCTAGTTTATATGTGTCTAATTTTAAAATCCAGTATTTCTCTTTTTTCGTCGTGTGTATGTTGTACTAAAACCCGAGTCTATCAATATACATTTACAGTTGTCTAATGAGTGTCTTGATTGATTAAAGTGTTCAGCTATTGGTGAATAAGGATTGTTTTGACGTATGGCTAGTTTGTGATTGTTGAAACGAAATCTAAAATTAGTTCCAGATTCGCCAATATATCCACTATTAGGACATATTGTGCAGAATAGGTAGTAAATTATTTTTATGGCTATCACAGGTGAGGCGAGGTGGATGTATTTTGATTTGGGATTTGGGTACAGAAAATACACTATCGGTTATTAGGTGTTTGCAAACTAGACAACGAGTTTTATTACATTTATAATTTCCTGTTTGGTTTGTATTATTTAGATATTTGGTAGAGGTGAGGATAGCTGATAGGTTAGGTGTTTGTCTTTTTGCGTTGATGGGTGGTTTAGCGAAAATTTCTTTGATTTTTATGTTTAATTGGAGGTTCTTGTAATCATTTTTTAAATTGTGAATAAGTGTGGGAATAATGATTGTGGTTAAAAACCATGGGAATCTGATTGTTGTTTTTACTTTTCTTGTATGTGAGAAGTGTGTTACGATTTATATGGATAGTTTTATTTAGTGCTTCTTTTATTATATTTATTGGGTATTTACATTTTAGGAATTTTTCTGTTAAGTTATTAATGTTGTGTAGAAAATCTAGATGGTCTGAGCATATGCGTTCGATTCTTAGAAATGAGCTGTATACGATAGATTTTTTTAATTTAAGAGGATGACAGCTTTTGAAGTGTAGGAATTTATGCTGGTTTGTGGGTTTGTTGTATAGACTGGTAGAAAGTGTATGTTTGTTTAATTTTATCATAACGTCTGAGAAAGGGACGATGTGTATGAATGCTCCATTGTAAATTTAATTGTATCGTGGAAGTTGTTCCAGAAAGTAAAAGATTTTTTTAATTTTTCTGATCCATGAGTCCATAATAAGAAAATGTCATCAATATATCTAAAATAATGTAATGGTTTAAATTCTGAATTGTCTAGTATTTTCCTTTCTAGAATGTGCATAAAGATATTAGCATAGCTAGGTGCCATTTTCGTGCCCATTGCTGTGCCACTAATCTGTAAATAGTGTTTGTTGTTGAATTTAAAATTATTATGTGTTAGAATGAAATTTATTAATTGACATATATCTGTAATTTGGTTGTTGGGTAATTTTTTACTAAGGAACTCATGGCAAGCTGATACTCCTTCAGTATGTGGAATGTTCGTGTAAAGAGACGAAACATCCATCGTTACTAGGATTGTATCCGTGTGGACTGAGTTAATGTTTTGTAATTTGTTGAAAAAGTCAGTAGTATCTCTAATATAACTAGGTATGTCAGGCAGTAAAGGTTTTAGGATGTTGTCTATGTACCCAGATATAAGTTTTGTGAGGGTACCTATGCCTGATATTATGGGTCTACCAGGTGGTATGATTTTGAGGGATTTTGAAATTTCGTGGCTTCTCATTATGCTATATATATATATATATATATATATATATATATATATATATTAAAGGCGCTATATTAGGTAGATGAATGAAAAGTTGTTATAATCTGTATAGCCCGTTGCACTCTTAGACGAACTTCATCGGACTAAAGTAATTGCTTTGTTGATGGAATTATATATATGTTTAGGAAGGAGAGGTAAAGATGTGGAAACGCAAAAAAACAAGTTCTGATTATGCACCGATAGGAAAACCCTGAAAATGTTGAAACTCTGAAATTTTAAATTTTTATACATATTTTTATTTTACTTAGACGTATTTGAGCATCATGTAGTCTGACCGATTCCATTCAGTTTTCTTACGCTTTTGATTTTATCTCTTTTATTATTAAGTACCCGACATTGTGTAAAGAAAATTGAAATGCAAGAACGTTGATGCCAATATACCGCGGAGTATCTAGCAATCAAATAATTTTCTACACACCTTCCTCGCGTGGAATTATATTCCCTTTTAATTAAAGCAATATTTTTTAAATCTTAATTATGGCCAGACTCATTACGGTGAGCAACAAGTGAATGAATTATGTTGTTTTATCAAAGATCTTTGTGTTCATATAATTTTATTTACATTTCGTGAGGTTCCACCTGTATATACCTAGTGGCAATTATTACAGGTGATAGAGTAAAAGTCCACCTCTAGTTTTAGTCTATTATTATTATTGTATTTATTTGTTATCGCTTTAGAGTTAGTGGTAATAAGTTTTATGTTAATCTTAGATAACTTCTTTTCACTTACGGTTGTTTTAGAATTGTTAGGTTGAGTAATGTATCTTGATTCTTTGGATTTGCTTCATCATTTTATTTTGAAATATTCGACGTACAATCTATTACGCGATGAATATGAACGGATTAGGGTAGTGGAGGATTTTAAAAGTATTTCTCCCATCATTTAAATACTGAGGAATTGTAAACTCTGAGTTCTCTTAAAAACTCGAAAATGATTCCTGATTTTGTTTTGTTGTTATGGCGAGGATATCAATTTATGGGGTTATTTTTATTAGTTAATTTGCAATAGGCATTTAGTTTTTGGTCATTATCAGTTCGGTCTAAAGTGTTGCTTGTTTCTGCATCAAAAGTAAATTTTCTCGTACGTTCGGCATTTTTCAGATTATCTACAAAATCAGGTAATTAGTTTGCGAGGATATATTAATAGGGTTTCATTAATTTTTCGGATATATGTACATTATTTAAGTAAAATACATTGGAAATTACCAGATTTAATACAGTCCAAGAAAAGATAAGCCAAAACTCCACTAAAAAGCGAACCAATCTGCAGTCCGATTTTTTATATTTGTAAAAGTTATTATTAAATGAGAAATAGCATTGGTTCTTGATAATTCGCCATTTTCTTTTTATTTTAGTTATTGTGAGGGAAAGGTTTACTTTTGAAAAGTATTTTTTTTAACAGGGACGATTGTATAAACTGATTTAAGAATTAAATTAACCATGAATTTATCTGACATAGTTATCTCCCTTAATTTTTCGATAAGGTCGCATGAACTTTTAATACGCGGCGAAATGAGAAATCAAAAGAGACTTGTTAAAATCTTTGTTATGTTTTTGGTGGGATTCTAGCAATTCTTGATACAACAGGGTACATGGGAATACCTGCTTGATAAGAATCCACTACTTCTCCCCTCCCAGTTATGGGTTAATTAGTGGGAATTATATGAGTAAATAATTATTATCCCTCAAAAATTCTTACAATCTAAAATTATTTTCAGACTTTAAATAACCTAAACAAGTTTGAAAAAGCCGTAAAAATACAAATCAATCAATAAATGCCTACTGCTATGAAAATTGATTCAGTGTCGTGCCTAAAAATTTGTTACATCAGAATACTTCATGCACATCTCTACATTTACCATTCATATATGCACTGAATACGGCTGCCATATCTGGTCTTATGCTCTTAATATATATATATATATATATATATATATATATAGTTGTACACGTTTGGAAAAACCTAAGGTATTTCGGCTTGTAGTTGAACAAACCAATGCCCAAGGAAAAATGAGGAATAAAAAAAAGAAAGAACTAAGAACATGAAATTGAGGCAAAAACAATCGTCCAGAATTCAAGTCCAGAGTCCAAAGAAAAAACCTCCAAAACGAGTAAAAGTAACTACACGAAGTAGAGCAAATCTAATATAAACCAAAAGAGCCAGGTAAACCTAGCTAGATTTCACCTAAACGCATCGTCAGGGTGAACTGGTCAAAGAGGTAAAAAAAATGCAACAGAATATATAACTTAAACCAAATATTATATATATATATATATATATATATATATATATATATATGTCGAGATACTTGACAAAATTCAAAGAAGGGTCTGTTATTTAATCGGTCCTAACCTGGCATCTCGACATCAATCACTTTCTCACCGACATGACATGTGTTCCCTCTTTATTTTCTACAAATGTTTTCATGGCAACGGACTACAGGAATTTAAGCGAGCTACTAGATTGGCAAGTAGGTCTCACGTTTTACGGCTCAACTAGCTAGAGGCAATCACTACGTATATTCTAATAGTTAACTCGTCTCGTCTATGGAAACTCCCTTCAAAATCCTTCTTTCCCTCGGACCTATAATCTTTAAAATTTAAGCTTCGAACCTGGTCATTACGTAGACGGATAAACATTTGGGAATTCCAAGTGCTGTAAAATGGGATGTGAGGGTGGTGCAATGGGTAACAGCCAGGAATTGGAAATCTGAGAACCGAGTTCGAAATGCAAACGTTGTTTGTTATATTCGCTTACGAAGAAATACCGTTGGGAAAGATATGAATCTACTTTTTCTTCCCTTCTATGAATTAATTACTTGGACTTGTATCAGCAAATCATTATTAACTCCATAAAAATCTTATAATCTCGAAATATTTTCCGGCTTTAAATAACCTGAAAGTAAATCAAATTAGTATATATTTATTTCTTATTGGTGTTGATTATTACAATTATTAAATTAATACATTGCGTTTATTCGTATTGTTCGTCTCTTTATGAGTTTTTTCCTTACTTCATTTTTGTGAGTTGGTGTCTCATATGTTTCTTTTGCTTAAGGTATTAGTTTTGTTTAATTATATTACTTATCTGCGTTGTATATAAAGCATATTTGCAATTTTCTTAGTTTTACAAGATATTAGTTTTTATTTTTAGATTGTTAACTAAGGCTGTAAAAAATTATTTGGGTACCTCACGGTCTAAAAATATATGATGAAATGCTCAAAAACAATAAATCGTCTAATTTTTGCAACAAACGATCACAGGTGATGAAAAATGGAATGTTTGCAACAAATGTGAGCAAAGGAAATTTATGGTGGGAAACCGTTAACCAATCAAAAAACTGGCCTGAATCTGAAGTAAGTGATGGCGCGTTTCTAGAGAAATTGGAAAAGAATTGTGTATTTCGCACCCCTTCCTCAAAATCAGCCGTTGAATTCAGACAAGTTCTTTTTTCCCCATGAGGAATGATTGACAGTATCAATTTTTGAAAAGCATCGAAAATTTGCCAATCTTAAGCGTGTCGTCTTCCATCACCGTCTCTTTACAGAACCGGCAGAAATTGGGACGTCCTACTACTCATTCACCAAATTCACCAAATTCTATTAACTCGAAGAACTTCAATTCTCTGGAAGTCAGTAAAAACATTTAGACCAGTTGATCATCCAAAAAGGTGCCAAGTTCTGGAAAGAATGATAAGGGGAAAAAATGGCAAATATATGATTGAATATATCTATTTATAAATATCTAAATATTAAAAAATGCATTGAGCTGACACACACACACACACACACACACACATATATATATATATATATATATATATTTGTGTGTGTGTCTGTGTGCATACATATCAATATAAAAGCGAACATTGAAGTCAACACTCAGAGGCAACAGACTGTTTCATGCTAGACGCAATCACCAGGCCTGATGATTGCGTCTAGCATGAAACAGTCTGTCGCCTCTAAATGTTGTGTTTTATATTTACATATACGTAATCTCTGATATTGAGCACTTTATCCCATGAATATAGCACACGTTAAACTATATTTCTTCAGATGTATATGTTATGGTCCAACTTCCTTGTACCACGGTGATGGTCCAAGATATAACCAATGAAGAATAACTCGAACACAGGTATGGAATAACACAGATATATTACAAACAGAAATATGTACAAGGAAGTAGAAGTATTAGTAATGACTATCAGATTTGGTTAGAGTGAACTATGTTGTCTCGACAAGTATCACTATTCCAATGTCTTACAGTAATCGTCTGACGCAACTCTGTCTCTGACTGACTCTGACTCTGAACTGAACTCTGAACCTGAACTGACCCTCTGACGATGTTTAACAACACGCCCACGTGTGTCGAATGTGGCACAAGGCCGGTTTCATGTGGGCTTTCCGAGCCCGTAGGCTCGGGCAAAAATTGCCCGTAGAACCCGTATAAACGGGATCGGGGTGGTCAACCACCTCGAACGAGGCTCTGCCCTTCGGCGGAGCCTCGTCCGAGTTCCTCTCTGCCCAAAGGCAGAGAGTTCCCCTCTGCCTCAGAGGCAGAGAGTTCGACCGTCTAGCCGAGTTGTCCAAAAAGGACTGACTCGAACTTTGACCCTCTGACTGCTGCTCCCTCTTGAGGCGCCGTATTTATGATGTACGGAATAGTCCATTATTATTATGGGTAAGTTCCCATAACAGTATACATATATAATCATTTCATCCAAATCAAGGTACTGAAGCCACTAAGACACAAGTGGTTACGGAATGTGAAAGAATAAGTAAAAGAGAAACATTATTAAGGAATGAGAAAAATAAAAGAAGTGTAATCAACAGGGCAGTAGATTGACATTTCATTAAAACTTTTGAAGATCAAAGCTGACTGGAAAGCATGGAGCCGGAACAGAGTTCCACAGGCGTGAAGTGCGTGAAAAGTAACTGTGAGCATAGAACTGTGTTGCATCTAATCAATTGCAACTGTAAATTTTAAAAAAAATTGTATACATACATACATACATACATATATATATATATATATATATATATATATATATAGAGAGAGAGAGAGAGAGAGATAGATAGATAGATAGATAGATAGATAGATAGATAGATAGATAGATAGATAGATAGATAGTATTAGTCGTCAATAGACATATATATATTTCCACGAGGAAAAAATCCAGGTAAAACTCAGTCTACGAGAAAGAGCAAAAATATAATATAAAAGGCATAAACACTAATAATCCATGGTTATATTTTATTACATTCAAAGAGCTTCTTTGAATTCGTAGGTCCAATAAATTGGATCGTGATTATGAGTCCAATGTAATAAATCCTAACTATGGAATATTAGTGTTTAAGCCTTTTACATACTACGTTTATTGCTAAAAGTACTCTATATCAGAGATATAGTTTTCTAAATAGAAAATATTATATGGACACTGAAGTCCACACAAAATCGGCGAAAGTCTGTTTCATACGTCAATGTAATCTTCAGAGCCTGTAGAATGCATTGAATCAGGAACAACATTCTGCTGCTTTGTGTAGACTTCAATTTCCACTTTCTTATTTCTATTTTTTATATTATATGTGTGTGTGTGTGTGTGTGTGTGTGTGTGTGCGCGCGCGCGCGCACGCGCATCAGACGATGGTTTTATGACCGTCAAATTTTGGTAAAACTTGTGTGGGGTTAGTTTGTAATAAGATCCATAAAAAACGTAATATCTATAGCTACATTGTATATGATTCTGTATAAAGAATATTGAGTAGTGAATTAAAAATTATATCAACGTTAACATTTAACGTTTACATACACACACACAAAACACGCACACACACACATACATATACATACATATATATATATATACATATATATATATATATATATATATATATATATATATATATATACATTCCCGCAGTAGGTTGCCATTTCTTTCTGCGGTAAACTAGTTGCCAAACAAGGCCCAAGAACCCAGTCTGTCCTGCTATTCAACGCATAGACATAACGAACTCGACTGGAATTCGATCTCGTTCATATATATATATATATATATATATATATATATATATATATATATATATATATATATATATATATATATATACAAGAAATTGTTCATAGAACAAAGAGAAAGACCTGGTGACCACCAGAAAACTTAGTAAATAGAAAAAAGCTTAACAACGAGTAAACAACCAAGAAATAAAAACCTGTAAAATGGAACATAAAATATGAAAGATAAAACAAAATGTCAGACACCTACATAGACAGTTTTCGACATCATTTCATGCCTTGGCTATCAAGACAGCAAAAACGTGACACGGCGTCACATCTCCGAGATAATGATCGAACCGCTACTTACGTTTTCACACCACCGATGTCGTCAGGTGACTTGAACTGCTATGAATTATACATACGAGATTTATCCGCCGGAGAATGTCTTCATCAATGTGTCCATTATCAGATAGGACGCTGCCGAGGTAGATGAATAAGTTAGAATTAGTCAATGAAACGTTGTCAATGTGAAGCCGAATTGCTGGATCACGTCGTTTAAACGCTGTTTGAATGACTTCTGTTTTATTTGGGCTGATATCAAAACCAAGGCGAGATTAAGCCTGATGTAATGAAGTCAGGCACTGTTGTAGTGAGAGTGCCTCATGCGAAACTATTGCAGCATCGTCGGCATATTGCACTTCATAGACAGGAATAGTAGAGGTCAGAGTCTTACCTTAGAGACGTCGGGCATTGAAGACGCTTCCGCCAAAGCGATATCGGATACGTATTCCGTTGTTGGGTTCCATATGTAATCGTGAGAGAAGAGTGACAGCAATCAGATACATGGTAAAGAGCACGGGAGCAAGAACATAACCCTGTTTAACTTCCGTATGCACAGTGAACTGTTCTTTTGAATATCCCCGACGGATACTTTAGCGAGCATATCCTCTGGAAATTGGCGTAGAAGCAAAAGGCATAGAACCTCTTGATTGACCGTATAAAAGGCTTTATTTAGGTCAACAAAAGCAAAATTAATCTCCCTAATTCTTAGTGCAAAAAAATCTGTCCTCATTCATAATGGGGACCAATGGATTAAAAACACAAATGACAATTTTGACATCACCATGGGATCTTTAGACTCTGCAGAGTATTCTGACCTTGTCGGTCTATTTCTACTATACAATCTAACCGCGCACCGTGAATTAGACATTATGGACATCGGGCTATACAGGGATGACGGGCTCTTGGTAGTGAAGAGCTCCACACATTTTAAAATAGATAAAATCAGAAAGATAATATATAGTGAATTCCAAAAACTAAATTTAAAGACTACAGTCAATACTAAATTAAAAAGGGTAAACTTCCTCGACGTAACTCTAGACTTAATGTACAACATTACCTACCTTACAGAAAACCTAACGCTAACCCCTTGTATGTACACCCTAAGTCAAACCACCCTCCATCTATAATTAAGCATATACCCACATCAATAGAGAAAAGAATCAGCATGAACTCCGCTAATAAGAAAATATTCCAACAACACACTAATTTTTATAACACAGCCCTAAAAAATAGCGGATACAAAAACGCTAACATAAATTATAGAAACAATAGTAATAACAGGAAGAAAAACAGGAAAAAATCATCTGGTATACCCCTCCGTTCAACCAAATGGTTAGTACTAAGCTAGGACATAAGTTCCTAGTTTTAATTGAAAAACACTTTCCTACTAATAGCAGACTTGGCAAGATCTTTAATAAAAACACCTTAAAATTATATTACAGTTTCACTGAAAGTCTATAAAGAATCATAAAAAAAAACATAATAATAAAATCCTGGAAAAACACGCATGCCAAAACAGTATTAATAAAAATCCTAAACTAAAATTAGACAAAAATAATGAAAAATTATGTTTGCAAAAACCCTGAAGACTGCCCGTTGGAAAATAAATGCCGCACAACATCTGTGGTATACCAATGCACTATCTCATCTATTGAGAGTCATAACACTGAAAGGATATACATTGGGTCAACGAAGAATGAATTTAAAATTAGATAGAGTCAACACAAAAGCTCCTTCAATAATATTAGAAATAGAAATCAAACATCTCTATCCAAATATTTTTGGCATTTAAAAGAAATGAATAAAACACCAAAAGTAGAATGGAAAATAATAAATAGTCAAGAACTTGTAAAACCTGGGATGATCCATGCCCTTTATGCTTACATGAAAAACTACACATTATTAAGTTTCTAAATAATGAAAATTTATTAAACAATAGACATGAGTTAACAGTTTTTTGCTGACATCAACAAATATTCGCATTAAATAATTAGCATAAAAAAATTAAATTTCATAGTCTAATAAAAGGTTTAAAAGCTTTACCCAATCATAAGATAGAAAAACCCTTTATGAAGTTGTCAAAAAAAGAAAATTGTAGTGCAGTGCAACGCGTTTATGTACGAAACAGCCCTTTAGAAAAAATAAGTAAATAAATAAAATAAAATTCTTTAGACACTTAATGACGTATTATCGTGCCAACAGCTATCTGTCGCTGTGACTGACCAGACGATGTGCGTACACGAATGCCATCATTCGCTTTGAAATGGACACCCCGGCCCTCTTTCTTTCTTTTGACCTCTCTCCGAAGGTGACTGATATGTGGATACGAATTAACTCTTATGCCCCTTATAAAAATGGTCGCTCTAGCCGTTTCCATAGTAATTAATTTTGCGAACGAACATGCTTATAAAAATGCGTAAATTTCAAGATTGGTTATTCCTAAATTTTCGCTTGAGGATGAAACAGGGCTTGATACTTTAATTCAATTTAATTTCAATAATTATATTGAGGTTTTTGGCTCTTGTTTTTGAAACATGAGAACTCATATGTATCGAAGGAATCATATATTTAAAAAAATAATAATAATAATTTAAGCTCTACTTCTGTATGGAGCACGGTTTTTTTAAAATAAAAACGAAAATGCTAAAGAACCCCGGATTATTTACCTAACGTGTTCTTTCCTATTTTTCTACATATTTGCACACACACACACACACACACACACACACACACACACACACACACACACACACACATATATATATAGATATATATAGATATATATATATATATATAGTTGTAGAGTGATTAAAGGAAACGGTCAAATATAAGCAAGCGTGTACGCGTGTACTGGTGTGCATACGCAGGCAAGCATATAAATAATCGTTAAATTTATGCATGACGTGTGAACGTAATCGTGCGCAATGTGGTTATACACATCAAATATCTGTATTAATTAGTACATATACGCGTACCTACGTTTTTGGCGTGCGACTATAGGTTCGCTGGGTTTGTTTTCCCAGTTCATCAGGCACGGGGTCTAAGTTGCCGCTCTATGACTTCCGGCAAGATGGACCTCTCTGCCTGACGAACTGGAAACACCGCCCAGCAAAAATATAATCGCACTCCAATTAATATATATATATATATATATATATATATATATATATATATAGATAGATAGATAGATAGATAGATAGATAGATAGATAGATATAGATTTTTGGTGGAAAAATAAAATCCTAGTGTCATCTCCACAAATTACAATACAAAATTATAAGTTAATATGACAATAACATTTCTACAGTAGATACAGGTATTTACATATTAGAATGCAATTGCCTTTGTTATGGCCATGAAGAGAGCAATAGTTCGAGTGTTCAAAGCGAATTGTTGCAAGTGAGTTTGCAAAGTTCGAAGTTATATGTACGTCAGTGTGTGTGTGTAAAGCACACTCCAACGAAACATGTATGTGACTGCCGACTGATTGTGTGCGATAGCAGTGAATTCAATATATATATATATATATATATATATATATATATATTAGTAGACCGTTTATCTCGCGATATAAAGGTTGCAACCTGTTTGGTCAAAATCCACTCCTTTGTTAGTGATACTGGTGTGACCTCTCCAGGACGCAAGCCTAGCAGATGGTATATGGAGTTCGGGCGCGTATCGGACTATATGCACTCGGTCGTACAGACGAGATTCAAAGGAATACAGGGCCTTTCATTTGGTGCCGGTTGGGCAGTAGGTGTTCCCGGAAAGTTGCCAGTGTTGACAGTCAACCTTCTTCGTGTTTTCTGTCTACATCCATAGCCTTTTCTGTGTTTGGGTTGGATATGACAGCAAGGCAGCGGAGGCTTAACATCAGCATATTTTTCCCCTATATGGACTGTACCCCTGGGTTCTCGATCTGTTTCCTTGTGCTTTGAGGCTATTTGAGACGCATACCACCAAAGTGTAGTGTAATGTTACTGACTCACAGGCCCTCAACTGCCCAGAGGTAATATCTATTTTAGTTTTTGTGACTTCCTATGTAAATGTATCACCTCATTTCTCTGTACCGGAGATGTTTTTGTTTTTTTCCTCTCATTTTCCTTGGTACTTTTTCTAGAAGCTTTTCTTTCCTCACCATCGTCCTCTTTTTCCCTAAGAGATTGTCTAGATATATGAGCTCATGATCTTTTCCTTTTTCGTAGGAGCTTTCCCCTAACGATTGTTCATCTTCAGAGTCTATATTACTCTCGATTTCACTGCCTGGATTGTCTTGCCTTGACATGACACTTTCGCCTTCATTACTTTCAGGCTCACTGTACATTTCTTCATCATTATCGTGTTGCAATCGAATTTGGTCTGCATGCGCTTATATGCCATTTCCATGTTTTTCTATTATCTTGCCTCTTGTAGATTAGATTCACTATTCTTGTTATACGAGTTTTTCGTTGGTGGCATAAGGATGATCAGTGGGGCTCTAATTTGTCTAACCATGACGGTGGATAGGCTTTTAGATCTTCCAGCATGCGATATTGATTTAATCTTAGCAACAATTTAGGAAGAAATGTTTCTATTTTTTCTTTCTGTTGCAGACATATCTTCAATCCCTTTTTAATAGTCTGCACCATCCTTTCTGCTTATTCGTTTGATTGCGGATGGTACAGCAAGGTTGTATATGGCTTGCATCCAATTTTGTCCAACCATTGGCATAGTTCCTCGTCACAGAACTCCGGAGCGTTGTCAGATACTAGCATTTTCTGAATTCCATTTGTTGAAAATATGATCTTTAACGCTTGTTTCACAGTTGAACTTCATTTGTTAGAAACCTGTATTAATTCTGGCCAGTCTGAATACGGAGCAACTACCAAAATTAGTAATAATCCCACTCCATTAACATGAGCATAATCCATGTGTATTCTGTCCCATGGTTTGGACACTTTAGGCAATGCATGTGTTTTTGTCCGTCTGAAGTTTCTTCTTTGAATGTACGTTTTAAACAACTTTCCGTAATCTTCTCCATCTATAGAATAGCCTGGCCACCATGCCTCTAGCCTTAATTCCATTTGCTTAGACAGTATTCCGCAATGTGAATCGTCATGGATGCATTTTATAATTGTGCTCCTTTGCGTTGATGGAGCAACCACTACGTCTCCATTACAAATTACAAACTTTTCTACGGTTACCTTTTGTCTAACGTCTTTAAACCGTCTTTCAGCCCATGAACCATTATTCTACTTTTTTTTATCCTGAACAATATACTCTTCAATAAGGAATATCTCTTCGTATCCTCAGCGAATTTGTCTATAGACAAAATATAAATTTCGACCCAGTGTAAGAAAATATCTTCGAATTTTTCCTCCTCTTTCTCACTTTCAGAAGTAATGAACCTCAATCACGACAAAGCGTTTACATTGGAAATGTTATTGCCTTTCACGTACTCAATATTAAAGTCAAACACTATTAACATTAAAGTCCATCTGATTATCCAAATGTTACCTTAGGAAGTTCCTTCCTAGGATTATATATGAATTCTAAAGGTCTATGGTCGGACCTTAGTAAAAATTTCTTTCCAATTGTCTTACATATCATGGCCAATGCTTCTTTTTCAATATTTGAGTAGTTCAATTCGGTTTTTGATAATTTTCTCGAAATATACATAATAGGATCACCATCCTGAGCTAATATTTCCGAAATTAAGTATTCACTTGCCTTAGTTGTTTTCTTTCTAGGGTCGAATATTTTACTACCAGTTTCTCTACCAGAACCGATTTTAAATATAAAAAAGTCACTTGTTTTTTTGTCCAAATAAATTCCACATTCTTTTTCTTAAAACAGCAAGAGGTTCTGCCAATTCAAAATATCGCTCTAAATATAATCTACAGAAATTTCCTGAGAAAGATTCCAATTCTTTTTGCTCTAAAGTACTTCAACGTTTAATATTTTGCCAATTAACGATTGGTCCGCAGCCTTTACTAGATATGGAATATCTCCAAAATGATATTTTTAGTGTTGTGCACATATTTTTCTTCATTAATTTTTAATTCAGTATTTTTACTTATTCAAAACCATACTGTTTTTTTTTTATTTATTTTAGTTCTTCATCGTTAATAGCACCGACACAGATGTCATCCTGGTAACATATTGTATTTTTATATCCCTATCAATTACTTGCTCTGTAGTCCTTTGAAAAATCGTACCGCGATTTTAATTCCATACGGCATTGTTTTCCATTTTAATAAACCTATTGGCGTATTTATTATTGTGACTTCTTTAACGTCTTCGTCAATAGGTATTTGATGATATACCGACTTTAAATCAATTTTAGATATTTCTTTCGTGCCCGCAAAGGTGTTCAAAGCCTATTGTACATTGAGGAGAGGATATGAGTCTGTACATATTTTATGGGTTACGCCTAATCACCACAAATACGCAAATCCTCATCTTTCTTTCTTGAAATTACTAAAGGGGAAGCTCATTTGCCCTTCTGGCGGAACTCTTTCAAGTAGATCTTGTTTCGGTACTTTTTCTAGTTTTTCCACAACTATTGGTCGTAGATGGATTGGTATTTATCGTGCTTGAAAATATGAGGGGGAGAAGAGATATTTTCCTTTTGTCCTAAATTTGTTTCATAGATTTTTCAAATTCCACTTTCTTATGCCGTAACTTTGTTTACTAATTCAGTTAAACAAGGTTTTCTTTAATTTTGCTTTTCCAAATTTCTTCCAGACATTTCTTCGTATCAACGTCACGTCACTTCCCGTATCTAGTTGCATGTCAAAAAACATTATGGATTCCAATACTTGATACCACTTTCTCATTTTTTTTAACGATAAAACGTCCATACTTATTTTCTTTTCGTTTTGTTGGACCGTCTCTACGTTTCTCTTTTTGGATTTACACATAAGTTTAAAATAATTCATTTTGAATGACTTTTTACATCTATTTTTATATGCCGAAAAATTTTGTTTATCTGTTTGATGTTAATAACCACAAAAAGTACACATTACTCTGTTTTTTCTCTTTATCATGTATGCGTCCAATTCCTCTGACACATCCGTAAATTGTGTTGTATTAAATTTTTGGATCAATTCTCGTTGCTGAACAAATTCGACACACTGTTCTAGCGTCACCTTTTCCAGTTGGGAATGCATTAGAGACATTTGCCAATATTCTTATTTTGAAGGCCGTTTACCAATTCCATTTGGATCAAATCCTCTTCAATTGACTGTTTTTTTCCGCGCTCAGTTGTTCAAAGTCACAATATTTAGCAGTCTGTTTCAAACGAAGAACATATCCAATAACTGGTTCATTCACTTTTTGAGAAATGTTCATAAATTTATCTCTGTTTTCATTCACTAATTTTTTTCTTGGGTGCTATGTTTTTCACTACTAGTTAACTTATATCGTCAAACGTCATTTTCTCCAACTCAGTGTCATGTAGTGTCACTTACTTGCAGGAAGTAGTATGCATCCAACCGCCTCATGGGCAATAGCCATAGCTATTTATAGTCTTTGCGACTTCATATGTCAATGAGTTACCTCAATATGCATTTCATATCTATATATGTATATATATAGTGTGTGTGTGTGTTCCATAATAATGGGACAAATTTTAAATGCAAGTATTTATACCATCCTGGGTATGACGATAAACTATATCCGCGTCCTGAGTATGACGATAAACTACGTCCAGCAGTAAAGCCTCTGATCAAGAGGTTTTGAGCAGCATGGAACCACCTCTTAATTACTGGTGTTCCCAGGTCCACCGTGACCCGAGGTGGTAGCACCTGTTAGGGTCCCAGCTATGGGCAAATAGTTAACCGTGAAACTGGGGTAAAAATGGGTTTTAATACCAGGAATACTTTGTAAAAAAAAATTAATATCAGCAATAAATCTTTGAAGAAAAAAACTATTACGAGCAATATATTTTTGAAAAGAAAAATATTACCAACAATACATATTTGTGGAAAAAAAATATTACCAGCAATTATTTTTTTGGAAAAAAACTTATTACCAGAAATACATTTTTGAAGGAAAAAATTATTACCCGAAATAGATTTTTGACAAAACAAACTATTACCAGCAATAAAAACTTTGTCGGCATTAAATAACCCATTGAGGTTGATATACCGTAAAACACAACAAACCAAACCAAGCAAACCAAGTATCTATAAAAATAACTGGATAAATATATTTGTTACATAACTGATATATATAAGGGTTTAACATATTCTCAAAAATGTGCCATATTTCTTACTATTATCTCATCAAACGTCATTTGGGTGTGCAATAACTGAGAATTTTATAATAGCCTCACAACGAGCAGCAAGACAACAAGAGATCAGTTATCTGGTTTTCTCCTGATTTCAAATCTTTCAGCTTTTTTGTTTTAGTTTATCTGCTAGAATCCTAAAGCACGCTTGGGCGTACGCATAATTATCCAATGATAATAATTGTTCGCTTGGTTCTTTAGATATCGGCGACGCCATTGTAGTGTTAAGGAACCACAGGAAGTAGTATCCACTCAACTGCCTCATGGGTAATAGCATTAGCTATTTATAAGATTTCTGGTTTCCTATGTAAATGTTGTAACCTAAAAAGGGTTGCTGAATGAGGAATAAACAAAACGGAGGTTGGAAATCAAATGGTAATCCTTATAACATCAACAAAATACAATACTCGCCAGCGGCGTGAAGTAGGTAAACCACTGATAGTGCTGAACTACTTAGACAGCATATTACGATATTTACTTGCCTTCTCACGAGGTAGGATGTGGCACAAGTTCAAATTTAATGTGGGGAAATCCGAGTCAGTAGACCTCGCATACTCGGCATCGGGTATCTGTCTACCTCCCGCTGACGAGACTCTGCCCTTTGGCATAGCCTCGTCCGGGTTCCTCTCTGTCAGAAGGCAGAGAGTTTGACACGACAAGAGCTTCCCACGCTGCCAGCTCACGCTGCCAGTGTAGACAGCATATTATGATATTTACCTGCCTCCCCACGAGGTCCGATGCTGCACAAAGCTAAATTTAATGCGGGGAAATCCGAGCCCGTGGGCTCGTGCAAAAATTTCCCGTAGTCCCTGCATACGCGGGTTCATAGGTATGGTATATAACAGTAAATGAGTTACCTGTGGAAGCATTTTATAGACAGTGGAAACTTGTTCCCACTATTACTCCTAGCTATGACAATCTTTGGAACATATATAATGTACGTATAGAAAACATTATATACATTACATGTTTTAGAACCCCCCCCCCCCGCCAAAATTAGCGGGTTTTGAAGATATAAAACGTTAGTGAAAGCCATATACTAGAAAGCGAGACACATAAATAAGCAAACACAGAAATCGAAAAATTTGTTAATTTTGGAAAAAGATAGGAGATAGAATAGAATTAAATGTCAATCGAAATATAAGCCTAAAATAGTCGGAGATTATGAAGTCATTATAAATAATAAAATCATTTATACTGCTCTTTTGACAGTACGAAAATTTAAACTGTCAATTGATAAAAATGAACCAGAGTAGAAAATGAAAAATCGATAAATATAATTTTAGCTTAGCAATAACAGAAAGTAACAATACGACAACAAATAAATATTTATGCAGAAAAACACGACAACTGTCGAAAAAGTTGAAAGAATTAATATATATATATATATATATATATATATATATATATATATATATATATATATATATATATATATATATATACATATATTATTTATTTATTATAATTTTATCATATAGACAAAACCATTTTACTCACAACAAAGATGCAACTTGGTTTCAGTGCATTTTAACTGCACATCTACGGGTGAGGGTCGGAAATGGTTATATATATATTTTTTGAATTGGACATAGTCCGACAATTTATTTAAAGACATTTATATATATTATGTTTAACATTCTTTTTATAGATACTTTTATCTATAAAAAGAACGTTAAACATAATATATATAAATGTCTTTATATATATATATATATATATATATATATATATATATATATATATATATATATATATATATATATATGACTACAGATAATAATAATAATCATAATATATCATTATCATCATCCCCTTGACTTTTGTAATCGTAGGGCGGATCCGAATGCAGAAGCCAGACTCTTTTCCACAACGGTCTATCAACGACAACCATCAGCAATTCTAGTACAGTCATACCTGTTCATTGACATTGTCCAACCAGTTTTTGCGTTGGCGTCATCTTCTACGTCCACCTTCAATGGTTCCTTGCATGATAGTCTTGTGCAAGACAATGTGTCCAAACCACGCCATTTTTCTCCGTTTGACAGTGGCGAGAAGAGGTTCCTTGTGGCCCACGAAACTTTCAACCCTTTTCCGCACAAACTCATTGTTTTTCTGTTCCCAATAGACAATGCTCTGTATCTGCCAAAAGTGGCAAAAAGTGTCCATGTTTCATATCTGTATAGGAGAATGGAGACTACCAGCGATTTGTGCAGCCTGGACTTTGTTTGAAAGCTGATTTTGCTCCTCCAAATTCTATATATGCCATGATACATATAATGAATGAAATAAAAGAAATAGTAATTACAAATTATATCAAATTATTATATAATTACTTTTAAGCAATATTTACGGTTTTTTCAGATAATCTTTAAATCCATAATTTTTTTTAGCTTCGAAAAAACGCGCCATCTTTCGTTTTTTTTTCAGAACAACAAATTCGTAATTGTCGTTTAAATGAAGCAAAAATGAAAATAACACTGACATCTCACTTTAATAGATATGTCTACGAAAGTTACACAAAAATATCTTGAAATAGGAAAGAGTAAATCTATTTAATAAAATCGGCATTGACTTCAACTACGGCCTCCAGACGACTTCGGAATCTCCTGCAACTCTTCTAGAAAGTCTCCTTGATTAAGTTGGTGAATGCTGCCATAATCCTTGACATCAGTTCATCATCGCTATTAAAAAAGGTTTTGTTTGGCTTTCGCCCAACTTTGCCCCATTCATAATAATCAAGGGTTTGCGTCTGGGGAGTTAGGTTGCCAGATATAAGGAGTTATGTGATCGCAGAAATTGTATGACAGCCATGACTATGTTCTTCTGCTTGTGTAGAATAATGCAGAGGCCTGTTGCCAGACATAGGGTCTTTCAGCAGCCATCTTCTTGACTCGGAATAGCACTACATCATAAATTCACTTAATGTAGGCCTCCGTATTGAATCTGAGGTCCTGTTGGAAGATGAATGGAGGCATAGCGTCTATATCACTAGTGATCACTCCAAACAGCTTCGTAATCACCATTAGACTCATCCAAGTTTTTCCGTATCGTCTGCACTGCCCACAGATTGACACCCAAATAATCTGAAATTTTCGTATTGGTGCTTCCGACTTGAATGCCAAGCGGTAAAGCATTCTGTTTGCAAATTTCCTTCTGACATCTGTAACTGAAATCTGAAATTTTATTCAGCAGATTTTTCCAAGGTTTGCCTATCGATTGGTTCACATTCCTCTATGCAATTTTGAACAGGAGTAGAGGTTTATCCCTTGCTTCTAATTTAGGATTAAGTGTCCGTTTCCATTTGAAAGTTTACTTCAAATCTATCCTTTTAATGCCTTCGCCTGAAGCTTAATTTCATTCGCTAATTAAATCTTGAACTCTTCAAGTCTAGAATTAGCGATATCTCCTGTTAGCATGCCTTTTTTTACGATGATCAACTCCACACTGTAACACTCTGCCTTGAGTGACCCGTTGTCCTTGTATTAGGTGATTATTAGTATATATATATATATATATATATATATATATATATATATATATATATATATATATATATATATATATTGACATTGAAGTCAACACCCAGAGGCGATTATCGTTGCATGAAAAAAGCAATCGTCAGCGCCTTTAGGTGTTTAGGTGTTGACCTCAATGCACACTTTATATATATATATATATATATATATATATATATATATATATATATATATATATATAGAGAGAGAGAGAGAGAGAGAGAGAGATAGATAGATAAATAGATAGAACAAGAATAGTATTGGGGAAATTGTATGAAAAGTGAAAAAAGTTTATTTGTGACAGGTTTTGTCCTTCAGATGAAGTCTTGAAGGACAAAACGCACCTCAAGTAATCTTTTTCCGCTTTGCTATATATATATATATATATATATATATATATATATGAAAAATTAGATCTCTGGGGAAGGAAGTGTGGGTTTGTAAACAGTGACTATTAAGGCTGATATCGCAAGACTCTTCGGAAAAGCGAATTGAGTCCTGTCGGTCACTGTGTGTTTATCTAAAAAATAAATACGCTAAAATTCATCTTCATCCCTGCCGTGCGCCGACGACTTAGTGGTAGAATTTCCGGCTGACGCCAATTCAGTCGGTTTCCGATCCTAGCTAAAGGTAACCGGATATCTAGCCACACTGAAGAGCTGCGAAACAGTCTATCTGTGGATGACAATTATATATATATATATATATATGTATGTGTGTGTGTGTGTGTGTGTGTGTGTGTGTGTGTGTGTGTGTGTGTGTGTTGCATAGCCGTACTCATTACGGATTAAGTTTAACTGTCATTTTTCAGTGTTTCCTATTTTCTCTCCTCAAAGTGTTCCCAAGGCAGAAAAAAATTGCCGTTCTGGTGTAGTTAAAACATCTAAATATGTCACTTTAACTTTCTACGAAACTCAAGTGCTGGTGTTCACAAATTTCCTGGCATCATCGACCAATTTCCCATGGAAGATTTTTCCAACGCCCACTAAATACTCGGTATTATACCAAAATTGTCTGCGTATATATTATTTTAATTTCTTTTTCATGTAGCATATGTTGAAATACCTTTTTAATATTCAAAATCCTATATCACTCAACAAAGCTGACAATCGCCCACCATTTTCTGTTCGATTGCTCATCGCCTAAGCAACAATTAAAATCGCCTACCGGTGGGCGATATCGACCAGATTGGGGAAACTGCTCTTATGAAGCCGAAATCAGATAAAGTTCTCACTGGAACACTACAATACGTAAAAAGCAGAAAACAACTTTCTCTGCTTAGATATTAAAGTTCTACTTTGCACATAAATCAAGCGAAATATCATTCACCACATCTGGAAACATAGACGACATCTTTTACGTTTTTTTTTTATTTTTTACACTGTGAAACCGCCAAAACATTCCTTAAATGGAAGGCAGTGAAATTATGACAGATGATGTCTGATATTCTGAAAGTTGAAAAAATTTCAGACTATTGTTTTCGTATATATTTTTTCCAGTTTCGGCTGCTCCATCTTCCAGCCTTCCTACAGATTCAATTTAATCTCCGTTGTTTAAATCAATACCCTTCGGCTAGTGAACACAACAGTGTTTCTAGACATTGAATTTTATCATTACTTTTTTGTCACAACACATTAGTTAATAGATACCCTCCTATATACGTGTTTGTGTATGTGTAGTGTATATATATATATATATATATATATATATATATATATATATATATATATATATGTGTGTGTGTGTGTGTATATATATATATATATATATGTGTGTGTATATATATATATATATATATATATATATATATGTGTATATATATATATATATATATATATATAAAATGTGTGCATATATATAATGTGTGCTCATATATATATATATATATATATATAAATATATATGTATAATGTGTGCTTGTATGTAAATATATATATATATATATATATATATATATATATATATATATATATATATATATACACAGCACGGTAAGTCAAAAATTAATTGTACTTTCGACAAGAGTGTGGATAATATTAATTTTTCCTTCGTATATGAGTGTGCTACATATATATATATGTATATATATATATATATATAATGCTTTTTTACTAGGATGGTTGGCCAATCCTTGTTGAAGACGCCTGCCCAGGCACATTTGTGTTTGTTCAAGCCTCACAGAGCCCACCTGTGTTTATACTGCAAATATGCTGAGCAGGCCTTAGTTACAGTCAGTTTGTGGGGAAGATCGTGTTATCTAACGTGATCCACAGTCTAAACAAGGTCAGCACGCTCAAAACTTCGGTCAGGATGACTTGTGACTTCGTGCTAGTACAACCACCGACGTCACGTACCGTTTACCCGATTTCACTCACAAGCCTTGTATCAAATCATGATATTGTATGGTATGGTTTTCAGACTCTTTATAATGGGATTGCTACAACCCATGACTGAGAACATCTAAATATTTTTTTTAAATGAGAAAAATATTTATAATTATTAGTTAAAACGTATTATAATCTACTGTAAACATTCTGATAGCATACATAATCAATTTTATTAAGGGTTGGTTCCAATTTTTAATATAGATAGATAAACAGATTGTTATATATATATATATATATATATATATATATATATATATATATATATATATATGAAAGATGTCTGAGTTAACCTGCAGAAAAAGACAATATTTATAAATGTAAAAAAACAATACGAAAACTGTAATAGTCATACATAGAAATAAATTCAACCACAATTTTGAATTTAAAAGTGTTACACTCATAAAAAAAGAAAATAACTCAGAAGGAAAATCCTCGAGAGTGCAGCCATTGAATATTACCCAAATATTAATCTACACCCAGGCTTTTTCCTTATTTCACCTTTCTTAACAGAATTACTACTCTCCGAAACAAACGTACAAAACAGTATCGGGTAATCAAAAGGAAATGTTTGAATCCATAAACACAGCAATAAAAACAATATCTCCACACGTGACAGTAATTGACGTAATATTCAGTTAACTGTATGAAAATAGCGTTCTCTAAATTCTTCCAGTTGCTAAGGACATTTTGTTTTGTTATTATTAGTTACTTTGTTTAAATGAATTCATTTCCTTTTTGTCTTGACAAAGTCCACAAAAAACGAAATACGTCGGCAACTATTACAGTTTTCTATTGTCTTTTATATATATATATATATATAATGGACTCTCCCGTCGTTTTCGACGTATGAGGATCAGAGAGCTCAATTGATCGTGTTATGAAATTTTGTGCGATAATCTTAAGTATATATATATAGTCATAATCAAGAAGAAAACCTTAAAGATTCATTTCCGTTATAATTTATTTTGTGAATATCTATCTATCTATCTATCTATCTATATATATATATATATATATATATATATATATATATATATATATATATATATATATATTCAAACAGAAACCTTTTAGTAAATGGAAGCAATTCCCCAGACTGATATATTAGATTGACAGCGGGAAGGGAAAGCAAGAGGGAAGAGAAGAAATAAGGAGAGGGAGAAGGAAAGTGACGTATAGTCAAATTCTTTTAAAAAGTGAGATAGAGAAAGAGAGAGAGAGTAAGGAAAGGGAAGATTGAAGCGTATCACAAACTCCTCTTCAATAAAAAAAAAGATAATAATGATAACACTATTTCTTTACTTAGCGAAGATAACGCAGTTTTTGCTAATGAATTTGATATTGCAGACAGAATGGGAAAAACTAACATAAAAAAATGCTTATTTACTTTTTAAAGACCACAAACCTAATTTCGCCAATAATCTACAATCACGGTTAATTAATCATTCTAAAACAAAGTTATGCCTAATTTCTAAAAATATACTAAAAAAAATAACACAGACGATACAAGATACCTACTACAATAACGTTTGGAATGATTTTTTGGATACTATAAAATGGTTCCAGAATATTACAACTAAAATTAAAGCCACTTTTATCCAATTTGACATTGTGGACTTCTACTCCTCCATTTCAAAAGATCTACTACTAAAATGATTAGACTTTACTAAAAGACAAATTGACATTACTGATGCTGGATCCGGGGTTATCTTACCTGCTAGACAATCTCTACTGATATATAACAATTCTACTTGGTTCAAAAGACGTAATGATAACTTTGACGTTCCTATGGGAACATATGACTCGGTTCAAATTGCGGATTTAGTAAGTATCTATATATTAGACACTCTTAGTAGAATTATTGATCTAAACAAGTGGGCCTTTGCAGAGATGACGGACTTATTTACATCCCAACTAGTAACGGTCCTTTATCTTCTAGAATACAGAAGAAAATTATAAGGGATTTCCAATTTCTATGTTTCAAAATTGAAATCTCATCTAACAGTCGATTTCTTAGATGTCACTTTCAACCTCTCTCACAACTCCTATAAGCCTTTACACTAAGAAATCAAATTTCTATTTACATTAATGTAAATTCCAATAACCCAAATTCAATAATTAAACAAATCCCTTACACTATGAGCACTAGAATAAATAAATTATCATCTAGCAAAAAATATTTAATGAAAACAAAATAACTTATAACGTAGCCCTCAGCAAGAGTAATTTCAAACAAAAATTAGTTAATCAGGAATCTTTTGAAAATAATAAAACGAGTAGAACCACAAACAGAAAAAGAAAGATAACATGGTTCAAACCCCTTTCTCTAAGCTATCCAACGTAATTATTGACAGACACTTCTTAAACTTAGTAGACAAACACTTTAATTAAAATACCCCCCACAGAAAATTTTCAATAAAAACTCAACAAACTTAGTTATTCCTGTACCAAAAACATGCAGAACATTATTAACACACGCAAGAGTCAAATACAAAAAGCCTTTCATGACGGTTAAACAACAGAAAACAAGCCCTCTTTAGCTGTACAACTGAGATCAGTTGCCTAGTCCGAGGCATTTGTAATTCGGAAAATATCATCTACCAAGCTACCATTTTTCCGAAAGAAAACACCAAAGACAAAACAACATACATAGAGTTATCCGCTGAAAATTGGAAACAGAGATCATATAGTCAGCGAAATTTCTTCTCTAATGCTTCGTTGAAGCACCAAACTGCTCTATCTAAGCATTATTGGAAAATTAAATATATTGTTTTTACCCCACTAATCAAATAGGAAATCATCTGTCGGTCTCAGACCCCAACAACTGCCGGGACAGATGCGATCTGTGTATACAAGAAAACATTGCAATATTCAAATACAGAAATGCTAACCTTTTGTTAAATCAAAGGAACGAAGAGATTTCAAAGTGTAGACATAAGAACACATATAAATTCATTAAAAACGTTGTTCTAGGGTGGGTGGAGATGCACACTTGAAGTGTTGATTCGTTTATACGGTTGCTAGAACACATGGGTGTATATATATTCATGTGTATCTATGTATATACGCATATGTGTATGTATGGATCTGTGTTTATATTGCGTATCACATGGTTTTGCTTTTTTTTCCGTGTTTCTTTATATGTAGTTGGATCTATCGCTGTCCTGCTAATGTTCAGAACATTTATAATTCTAAATTAACATCTCTTGTATTATTATCCATATATCATCTTAGCTGTTTATATTTATTTTTATATTTTTATTATTTATCTGTAGTTAAAATCCATTCATTGTTTGATATTATTATCATTATTGTAATTTTCATTTATTATTTGTATTAAGGACCCTTTTATTAGACTAACTAATTTAGAATTATGTTGATTTGTCCTGCCTAAAATAACAAGCCATATCGGTAAATTTACGTCACTTTTCTTCATCCTCTCATTCTTTCTTCTCTTCTCTCTTGCTTTCAGTTCCCCTGTCAATCTAATATGCCATTCCGGGGAATTGTCTCCATTTACTACAAGATATCGACCTCTGAAGAGATGAATATATGAATATTCACGAAATAAATTATAACCGAAATGAATCTTTAAGGTTTTCTTCTTGATTATTATTATTATTATCATTATTATTATTATTATTATTATTATTATTATTATTATTATTATTATTATTATCTGTAGTTCACACTGAGCTCTCTCTGGATTAATGTCCTCCTTTAGATTATCCCTACCAGTCACAAATTGGTATATATATATATATATATATATATATATATATATATATATATATATATATATATATTATAATTATTTTAAAAAAATGATACCTCCGCTACATAATGTTCTCATGTTTCAAAAACAAGAGCCAAAAACCTCAATATAAAAATGTAAAAAGCCAAAAACCTTAAAATTGAATTGATTTAAAGTATCAAGACCTGTTTCATCCTCAAGCGAAAATTTAGGAATAACCAATTTTGAAATTTACGCATCTTTATAAGCATCTTCATTCGCAAAATTAATTACTATGGAAACGGCTGGAGAGACCATTTTGATAGGTGGCCTAAGAGTTCATTCGTATCCACATATCAGTCACCTTCGGAAAACGTGTTCTTTCATATTTTCTACATATTTGCACACACACACACACACACATATATATATATACATATATATATATATATATATATATATATATATGTATATAAAGTGAACATACGCTCTATCCATGATATTGAGCACTTTATTCCATAAATATAGCACACTTTAAAACTATATTTCTTTACATATATATATATATATATATATATATATATATATATATATATATATATATATATATATATATATATATATATATATATATATATTATAATTATATACCGTGTGTAACAGCAAAATTTCTCCAGATCCTGTAACAGCAAAATTGTCCAATAGTTAGATTGAATATTGAACCGTTGTATCTTAGAAATGATTAAAGATATCTTACTTGAATTCTCCGAGGCTTTTATAACTGTATTGGACTATATAAGCTTAACAGAAGAATTATGATGAAGTTGATCATAAACGAAAATGACATGTTCATCATTATTTAATCATAGCTAAGGATCAGAAGCTTAGTAAGTATTGAAAAAAAATATATATATATATATCTTACGTGAATACATTTATTTTCCTTGCCCATTCCTGGCGTTTGTTATTCATTGATATCGGAATCCACAACATTAACCATGTGTAATAAAATTATTTTATTTATCGTTCAGAACATTTACTTTTGGGATAATTTTTATCAGAGCTTTCCTCAAACTTTTGAACTGTATTTTATTTGCACACATGCAAGGAAACAAAAGTCCATTTACTTTCAGTTGAGTTATAAGTTTTAAATTATAAACGACTTTTTTCCCAGAAAAAGCTTGCTTCTATTTCAATTAATAAAAAAATTGAACAAATGAAGTGCACCTGTCTTCGAAAAAATAGTTTGAATATTTACAATTCTGTACACCATATGAATTGACTTCATTTCTGTAAGCATTCTTCAAACACCGATTTTAATAGTCACGATTACTCTGAAATTAATCTCTTCCATACAAGTTAAACTCGAAACACATTCTGTTAGTGTTATTGTCGGTTGAAATTTTATAAAACGTTATATTATACGGAGTTCGGCAGAAATACCTCGCTTATCTTAAGCTGTCTTCCTGGGTGGTGCTATGAATATAGGCAAGTGTCAATGGTGTCTTCCTAACTAATACCTTACTATTTTCTTCTTAAACCCCCTGAGTTACCATCATGACTTGGATCGCTTAGCAAGATGCGTTTCTGCTGAAACGTTTTATTGTTTTTAATCTGTAATTGCAACACGGAGAGAGAATTCTGATCCGGGTAGAAAATCAATCCTGTTATGGATTGGATATTTCAGTGCCCTGGATTCACTGCTTGCAAAAACATTTAAAGACCTGGAATTTTGGGCCGATGAATTACTTTAGAAATCGTCTACAATAATGTATGACAAATAGGTGATAACGTTTGAAGTATGCCATATTAAACACCAAATGAATAAAATATGTGGACCTTTTTCTAAATAACAGTGAAATATTTTTTAATAGCAGTTACCGCGTTCTTTTTGTCAACTTTTAAAATGTGGGAAATATTTCTGCCTCACTTTGTACTTATCATGTCCACTAAATCTTATAGATCTTTTTTTTCTTCTCTTGTATGGCTAGTTAACAGATTGGGACAAGGACACATGGCACAGTGGATAAAGGCGTTGGTTAGATCCAGTGACAGACCCAAAGAGTGTGAGTTCAATACCCGGTTCAGGCAGTGGAGAACTTTCAGAGGGAAAATTAGCAGGAGATAACTGATAACTGACATCCATCAAAAATGGCTCGTGGAACTAGAACAGTCTACCCCAGTGATCGAAATAAAGGGTTCGGTTCGAAATTCCAACCACCTGAAGAAGGCCGGAGCGTACAACGGCCGAAACGTTGTGACAAATATGGCGACAAAGATGAGGACAATAGTCCGACTAATGTAAATACTGTACATAATTCCTCATCTCAGAAATATAGACAGACTCAGATTGGGAATTATTATTATTATTATTATTATTGCTGACAGATGGGGTCAAGGTATGCGATTTTTCGTTACTTGACCTTGCTCTTTATCTATTAAAATATCTTAAAATGATTTAGGTACAGCAATTTCAACGCCATGTTGTCTCTTCAGATCAGTCCAGCAGGAGTTCTATCCAAATTGTGAATATCGAGTCACAATCATGACGACGTACGCCTTGCATACAACATGAGGATTTGCATTGTTATAGAATGAGATTTAATCTGAACACAACTGGTCAGTAATTAGCCACATTTTTCTTCTGAAAAACATTTGAAGCATTCATTGATTTTTATGGCACAAGTAACTGTCACATTAATGGGTTTTACTCAATCAATAAAGAGCCAATAATAACACGCTTTTGATCTATTATTGCCTGTAAATGTCCGGCACAAGGCCCTGGTATTGGGGCACAGCATAAGAATCGAAACTACGAGAAATAATTGCCCAATGTTGCAGGGAACATTAAGCAAGTGGATACAATTATTATTGTTTCATTTAACATTCAGTTATATATATTCAGTTATATATACACACACACACACATATATATATATATATATATATATATATATATATAACGATATTCCAGATATCATTTTCCAGAAATTATTCACTTGTACGAAATATTGTTAAATGCTTTGATATTCCGATAAAATTCGCTACTTCACTAGAAATTATCATGTCTAACTCTTAAATCCAAGCAATTAGAAAGATTGGCTGCTTCTTCAAATATTTAGAACAAGTATTATATATATTATTACTATAAATTGTGTGCGTGTGCGTGTGTGTGTATGTGTGTGTGACTAATAAATTAATACGGTTCAACTGACTTGTCTTTCGAACGACTTCAGTGTTCAGCAGATGCACCACTGATTAGGGTCAAATAAGTCTATTTAATTAGTACGACATATATTTATATGCTACATAAAACACTAGCCATAAACTCCAAACTCTGATTAGCATTTATGTTTGTCTGTCTGTATGCCAATCTTTATTTCCCTCTCGGCATAGCTCGACCTGAAAACAGAATAAAACATTAAATATAAAACCTGTTTCTGTCTATATTTCTGAGATGAGGTATTATGTACACTATTTACATTATTTGGACAATTGTCCTCATCTTTGTCGCCATATTTATTACAAGGTTTCTGTTTCTATACATTATGTGAAAATTTGAGGTTATTTCAACAAGAATTTCCAAAATTATTGGCCTGCGAAATTATATCAAATTTTGGGGACACCCTGTTTATATATATATAAACAAATAAACCACTTCCGGTAAAATAACCGCCAAAATAGACTACCCACAATGCACCACTGACCCGTATATATAAATAGCCGAGAAAAATAACAGCACCCGTGGCCTGACGATTGCATCTAGCATGAAACAGACTGTAGCCTCTACGTGTTGACTTCTATGTTCCCTTTTATATTTACACACGCTCTATCTCTGATATTGAGCACTTTATCCCATAAATATAGCACACTTTAAGACTATATTCCTCCATATATATATATATATATATATATATATATATATATATATATATATATATATATATATATATATAGGGACCGCGCAAAAATGTATACAAACTTCAGGAAGGGGAATACTTGTATAGATAATGTAATTCTAAATTTTTTCAGACATAACGTGATTAATGCAAGTTACCTTTTGGATCTAGAATCACGATGGTGGGCTTTAGCTTTCAGACATTTATTAGTACCGCAAACTAATGCTTGGTCGACGTTGGCCAAAGTGTTTAGTGGGATTGTTGCACATGTATTTGCAATTTCTTGCCTAAGGGCCGCCAATTTAATGTCATCTGTCAAAAAAATATCTTACTAAAGAAAACAATGTTATCTAAATTTGATAAAACTATGAAAGACAATTGTTTCCTTTCCTCAAGTCTGTGTGTACATTTTAGCCGCACTCTCTCTCTCTCTCTCTCTCTCTCTCTCTCTCTCCGTATATATATATATATATATATATATATATATATATATATATATATATATATATATATATATATATATATATTACAGCAAAAAACAAAAGTTACCTCAACATCGGAATAGACTATTTTAAACCGTTCTTCAACGGCTTCCGTCAGCTTCTAAGTGCTTGTCACGGAGAACTGTTCTAAATTTATTTTCAAAGTCAGTCCCTCTCTGGTAAGCGCCTTGTTAATGAGAGTGGTTCTGTGATAGCGGTTGGTTGGGATGTAAGGTATCTTATCTCCAGGGGAAGCGGTCTACGTTTAGAGTTTATTTATGGCTCGGATTTTTGTTTGTAGTTTAATATCAGTTGCTACCATAAGGTGTTTCTTATAAAGGTCCCGGTGTGTGTGTGTGTGTGTGTGTGTGTGTGTGTGTGTGTGTGTGTGTGTGTGTGTGTGTGTGTGTGTGTGTGTGTGTGTTTTCTTTTATTTACAGTAAATAGTTTTTGTACTACTAAGCGATGCGGGATTTAAATTTAGGTCCGTTAAGATTAATATAAATTAGTTATAGATTTATAGATTGTGGGTAATACCAGAGCACCCAATAGAATAATTCGTGCTGTCCAACACACCTATATGCGTACATATCTTTATATATACATATATGTGTACATTTACCTGATCATTCATATATGTACGTATACATACACCCCCACATATATGCACCTGTATTCTTATGGAATTTGGAATCTGTTCCTATGTCTACATTTCCTTATTAATTCTCTCCATTGATTTAATAGTTTGCATTGATCTTTATATTTTATGATCCTGATTTTTTCTTCTAAACATAGTTTGCACCTATCCCTAAAACTATAGGGCGGTGCACGAAATTAGAATTTTCCCCGTTATTTGAGGATTCAGACTCTTTGCCTTCAAATCCAAATTTTTTTCGAGAGGGCTGTTTGGTATTTTAATTTGGGATTGCTGAATGAATATTATTATATTTCTGATATTCTTATATTCTTGCATTATTATACTTCTTATATTCTTGTAAATGTATTTCTTATATTCTTATAAAAAGAAAAGAAAAGAAAGTTCAATATATTTTTTATTATAGAGAATATAAGTGAATTAAAATTAATGACATATATATATATATATATATATATATATATATATATATATATATATATATATATATATATAAAAGTGAACATAGAAGTCAACACTTAGAGGCGACAGTCTGTTTCATGCTAATCTGTTTCATGCTAGACGCAATCATCAGGTCTGGCGATTGCATCTACCATGAAACAGACTGTCGCCTCTAAGTGTTGACTTCTACGTTCATTTTATATTTACACACGCTCTATCTCTGTTATTGAGCACTTTATCCCATAAATATAGCACACTTTAAGACTATATTTCTTCATATATATATATATATATTTCTTCATATATATATATATATATATATATATATATATATATATATATATATATATATATACACAACACACACATGTGCGCGTGAGTGTTTTTTTTGTTGGGGGGTAAGCTTATCACACCAAGCAAGGCTGGAAGCCACTAGCAAGCAAGGGGTTACAGAAGGTTTGGAGGAAGAGCAGATAGGAGTGGTAAAGGAGAGGATGTGGAGAAAGATAGTGGATCGATCAAGGCAAGGGGATTACAGAAGATTTGGAGTGAGAGCAGATAGGAATGAAAGGTGAAAGGATGTGGAGAAGGGAAGTGGATAGATCAAGGCAACTGGAGATGTCGATTAACATTACACTTAAATAGTTGTAGATTATATTTGTCAGGGAAACAGGAATAAGGAAGGGAGTTCCACGGGCGAGCTGTGCGAGACATGAAGCTATTGGAGTAGAAGAGACGTCTACATCTAACAGTTTCAACGGTGAAGGGGTGGGAACGGGATGCCAGCCTCGTAGGACGTTTAAATTCATGACGCCTGGGAACCAGCGAAAGCAGCTCATCGGAGCAATTACCGTGAAAGTATTTGTAAAAAAGACAGAGCGAGGCAACGGCGCGTCTGTGACAGTGCGACTGCAGACGAGATGACAGATCAGGGCCAATCACATTGCCTATCCGTCTCTGGATCTTATAAAGAACCCTGAGGCAAACAGCAGGGGCTCCAGACCATATATGGCAGCAATACTCCATGCAAGGGCGAATGGTTGATTTATAGATTTGGAGGATCGATTCCGGGGAGAAAAATTTCCTGGCTCGGCACAGGGAACCAACTTTCCTTGCGGTGGATGATGCAACTGACTCAATGTATTTGTTCCATCTCAGATCAGCGGACAGCGTGAGACCGAGCAGCCGCAGAGAGGAACTCTCGAGAAGTTGGTCTTCAAACATTCTAATGGGATGCGGGGATGGATCCCTGTGGTGTTTAATAGAGAGCAGTTTTGTTTTAGAGGCGTTAAAGTTAACCAACCATTTCTTGCCACAGTTCACAACCGATTGTAGGTTCTTTTCGAGTCGAACTGCCAGGTTAACTTTGTCAGCATCACTAGATTTGTGTTTGAGGCAGGAGACAAATTGTAAAATCAATAAACGACGCGTTTCGCCGAGTGCATCCGTTCTCTCTGGCTTCTTCAGGTTAGAATGAGGGTAAGACGAAACAGTATGTAAGGATCTCTGAGGATAAGTGCAGGACCATGAATCAAATTGCTTTTTGCATCCATGGCCATGGTTTACTTAATTTTTGTATATTTCGGGCCATTTTCATGGTTTCTGGTACATATTTAAATATACATTTTCTAATGTTTGAGTACTTACGGCTTTCATAAGCCATTACCAATGTGTTTTTACTGTGTTGGTTGCATTGCTTTCGCATATCGGATCCATTTTTCTCAACATAGTCACCTTCTCATTCAATGGCAGTGTTCCATCTACGAACAGGGCCATGTATCACAACTTTTGTCAAACACTTCTAGTTGCTGATTTAGCCAACTACTTACAATACTGTGCACTTCTTCGTCACCCTCTTAACACATTGCTGTAGTCTAAAGCTTTTAACTTTGTAGACGTTTTTCAGTCTTCTGTAAATAATTACAGGAATTCCTCCTCCGGCAATAAAGAACTCGATTACGGCTCTTTGCTTCTGACGCACTTTCAGCGGCGTAGCCATTTTCATATAACCTCACATATTCATATGAAAACAAAATTAGATAATTAACGATCAAGAGAGTATGTAACTCTACACCTTTACAAACTTTCGAATAATTTCATTGCGAAATGCGCAACCCAAGACAAAAACTGCATTCCTTTTTTTATTCACCTTCTTTTCTACCAATTTTTGTTCCTCAACATTCACCGGAAGAACAACTTCTGAGATATACTAGATCAGTAAATAATTATATTTCATAAGGCCTCGTGTCTTACCGCTCCTATATTCTGTTCGAACTACAGTTAATAATCGGCATATAATATATAGATAATGATTGATTACACGTTTCCAAGCACACCTGTCTGAACACAAATTCGATTTATACACCCCTTATTTCTGAGCGGACCTTAAGTCCTGTTTCTTGGAGGGAGTCCATAATTTGACGTGTTCAACAGTTTGAACAAGGCCAACAAGGTCAAATCTTTTATCAAGTCGACCAAAACTTGATTGATGGAAATTTTCGGAAGCCGCCCATAGCTCTCCAAGCGCGAAGTCACTAGTCAAGCTTTGGATCAATCCGTCGTATGGTTTTCAGGCCTTTTCCAACTGTTTCGCTTTCTGAAGTCGTTTCTATACCAACATATTTCGACCATGGTGCCATTCTTGGCCAGGCTTCACACTTGGAAAAAGTTTTTCTCGGCCATACATACATAATTCTAGACAACTGATTCTTTCATTCATACACACAACTGATTCTTTCATTCATTCCTTTAATACAGCTTATCAATCCTTGATTAAGTAATGCAAAGCTTACTAATTGACCCATAGTTGGAACGAACAAGTATTGGATTCATGCCTTTCCCAATGGAATTGACGCGTAACGAAACCAACCAGAATTACAACTTGGGTCTCTGATTAACAATTCCGAGCCATTATCCATTACACCACCCGCACACCCAAGCTTAGAGAACCTGGTATTCCCACAGACTACAAACACAACACAACACCTACATATATATATATATATATGTGTGTGTGTGTGTGTGTGTGTGTGTGTGTGTGTGTGTGTGTTTCATTGAATAATATAAATATTTTGTTTCTCCTTATTCCTATCCATCTTCACAATACAAGAAAATACTTGTTGTCACCACAAATATACTACATCACGAAAATAATAAACAAAACCTTCAACGTTTTTAAGTCACCTATATCAAAATCAACCAAACAAAACTCAACAAAAATTATTATGAATATAGCAACAACATAATAAAATGCATAAAACATGAAATGCCATTTTGCATTTCTCCCAATTTCCGTTCGGCTTCCTTATATTGCAACGCTTGTTTTGCAAAAATTTCCATACCTACAACGGATAAATTTTTTTAAATAATTACAGAGCGCCATCTTGCATGTTGTTTTAAAAAATTATCCTCACAACGGAATGCAGATCTTATAGCAGTTACAATAAGCTTGTCTTTTTAATTTACCCCCAGTGCTTTTCTTAATGAATTTCATCTTAATATCAAGAAACAGATTAGACAACTGGAAAAGATCAGTATTAAAATAAGTAGGCACAAAATGTTCATATTATTCAAGGAAACATATTTGAATGAAGATATGCTACCTAGCCATATATATATATATATATATATATATGTGTGTGTGTGTGTGTGTGTGTGTGTGTGTGTGTGTGTGTGTGGTTGTCTCTATCTCTATATAATTAGAGTGTAAATTTTGTTTGTGTGTCTATGGACGTCATTATCTATAATTGTCTTCACTTACTTTTCGCAGATACATATGCATAACACTTTCCCGCGTCTTCTTAATCACCCCATCTACTTTAAGGAAAAGAAATTTTCACTTTTTGACATATTAATTGGAGTCGCATTTTTTACGCTAAAACCGAGCAACTTCTCGTTTATAATTTAAGAATTTCTTTTTCATTTTACAAGTTTTTGTTTTTTTTTAATATTTTCACATTTTGTTTCTGCTTTCAAATTAGTGGCTGTAAATTTTAGTCTGATACAAGAAGTTTCTCCGCCATTACCGACATTTTTCAATGAGTTAATGACGACTTCCGGTTCTGTGAAGAAATGCTCAGCTCTCAAAATATAAATGTTAATCTTAAAAAATAAACATAATCATATTTTTCTCTCTCTTCATCCTCTGTCTGCCTCACCTTAAACATACATATGAGATAAGCTTATGTCCGCATATCAATTGTTATTTACGAAACGATAATTGAAATGTTCTCGAGCTGACTGGATTCTAAAATAAATATAGAAGAATTGGTATTTGGTATTACTTTGGGAATTAACCTTTAGAGTATGGCGATCCTTTTATAATTAGAAATCCTACAATAATTAATTATTGTCTGACACAATCTTAACAACATTAGATATGCAGATGACACAGTATTGATATCAAACACAGAAAAGAAAATACAAGAATTCCTACAGAAGGTAGCGAAAAAAAAGCAAGAAGAAAGGACTAAATATTACTTGTAAGAAGACAGAATACATGGTTGTCAGAAAAGTGAACCCCACAAAATGCAAACTATAAACTGATGAAAAATAAAAACAGGGAAATAAAGCAATTTAAATGTCTACGACGTATTTTAACAGTTGGCGGAAAATGTGACACCAAAGTCCGAATACGCGTATGAATAGCGAAAGATGTCTTCCAAAAATGTAAGCAAAGTATTAAGAAAAAAAGGAAGGGTCAGTAGAAACAAGGAAAAAACTACAGAAATCTGTCTACTTATAAATACTCAGAAAAATAAACTCTTCATAGATGAAGAAGAGACTTGAGGTATTAGAAACCTGGTTCTACAGAAGAATGTTGCGAACGCCATTGATTGAACATGTGAGCCTCGACGAAGTTATTGGGAAAATGGAAGCAAAAAAGGACATACTTAGAATTAGAAAGTGACAGTTGAAATTTCTGGGACGTATAATGAGAAAAGTAGGCTTGGAGAATTTGAGACTCATATGATATATTGAAAAGAGACAGTGGAAAGCAGAGAAAAACATATCGAACGAGCTCGTGAAAATGGTTGTCAGAACAGGGATTAGGAGAGGTCGCTACAAACAAACATAAGTACTACAAAGGTCAGGAAATTTTGAGTGGCATGACCCCCCACCCATGTCGTGAAGGGACCCGGCAAAATCAGACTGAAAGCTTTTACGTACTACATAAGTTAAAAAAGATACACCCCCCCCCACACACACACACACATATATATATATATATATATATATATATATATATATATATATATATATATATATATATATATATATACAAACCTTTCAGGGTTTTTTAATCAATTCACCCCAAGCAAGGTAATAATGCAACAAAGACGAAAGGAAGCAACTGGAAGTGAAAATAGAAGGAAAAGACTTTAGAAGGAACTGGAAACCCAATACTAAACAGGAAACACGGGATAGACATCTACCCCTGTTCAAAAGACCAGTGCGATGTGTCACTGCGCATGTGCGTATCAAAGCTTCACAGACCACTGTCGTCTCCCACTTCTCTCTTCTTTCTTCAACAGTCACGTGTCTTTCTTCATTTGTCTATTCCTACCTTTCACTCCTTGTTCCTCTTTACGCTTGACATTACATATTTGATTAGTAAAATTTCGATCCATTTCGATTAACCTTGTATTTGTCGTTGCTTCATTTCTTTTGATAGTGGTTTGTTTGTATTTTAATAATAAAAAAAGATTTAATTACATTTAATATCCGAAAATTGTTCTGAAAGAAATCAGCTAAATGCATCTATTTCTAGTGAATAAATTTAAATAAGATCAATAATATATAAGAGAGATACAGCTTATTTGTAAGCCCTTCCGTGTTCAGCAAGTCCTATTTTCGATCAAGTCACTTATGTCTATCTTCAATATCGAATTTAAGCGAAAATCAGTTATACGACAGCTGGATCTAATTCACCCCAAAATATTAATTCACCCACCAAAAAAAAAAAGAAGAAAAAAAAAAGGAATTTATATTTACTGAAATTCACTCCAAAATCTTCCAGAGTGAAGTCCTTCCATTGCACTCCGATAGGTTACATTTGTAATCGCCCCAAATGTAGGCGACTCAGGTGCGCTATTTATAAGTCGCGCTCACCCCAATAAACGAGACAAAAAACAGATTTTTTTCTTAAATTATAAAAAATCCCTTGTAAGTACCCCGAATATAATTGGCACTTACGAAATCTGAATGACTCCTTTGATGGTGGTAATTTTTTCATTCTGAGTTGTTGCGAGACAAGCTAAACAAATTTTGATTTAAAATTTATAATTTCAATAGAGTGAATTTAATTAAAAAAATTCAAACATTGATTTAAAATTCATAATTCCCTTGGTGAATTAATATTTGCAACAGGTAACTTGACATTATATCGTGTGAATTAACGGAAAAGATCGATGGCAGCTCAACAGCAAAACGGCGTGAGGAGAAGCCCGTGTTTATTTTCTGCTTCTTTTACTTTTTTCTGCATCTTGCTTTTCAAAAACAAATTTATCGACGCAAAGTCATCATTAGAGTTGAACTAAATCCTACTTCCTCAGATTCAATCATATACTTGTAAAATCCTTACTTCAGGGTCAGTAGAATTTTATTTCAAATTAGAACTCATCAGTTTCATATGATTTTCGGATTTAAAGAGATGTTTATATATATATATATATATATATATATATATATATATATACTGTCATCCACAGACAGACTGTTTCGCTGTATCACAGCTCAGTGACTGAGAGAACTCGATTCGATTTACCGATGAGTCTTGGATTATTAGCCGTAATAGTCACTGTTTACAAACCCACACATCCTTCCCAGAGAGCTCAACCGAAATAAATTTTTCAGGAGCATATATATTGTCATCCACAGACAGAATGTTTCGCTGTATCACAGCTCATCAGTGTGGCTAGACGTCCGGTTGCCTCTGGCTAGAATCGAAAACCGGCTGAATTCGCGTCAGTCAGAAATTTTACACTGAAGCCGTTGGTGCACGGCAGAGAAGAAGGTGAATTTAAGCGTATTTATTTTTAGATAAACACACAGTGACTGAGAGAACTCGATTCGATTTACCGAAGAGTCTTGCATTATTAGCCGTAATAGTCACTGTTTACAAACCCACACATCCTCCCCAGAGAGCTCAACCGAAATATTTTTTGTATACAGGGTGTCCATAAAGTTCGTGTGCACTTTAAAAAATTTATAACTTTATTTGTATTTGCGACAGAAATAATTTGTAAAAAGGATTAGAAAGAAGTAAATCTATATTTTTTAAGGTTTTATTGAATTCTACAATTTAAAACTTAATAGAGATTTGATTTAGATTTCTAAATAGGTAATTTTTAATTTTTTACTTTTAATTTTATAAATCTTTTAATATCTATGATAACCTTGCTTAGTTGTCAAATTTTTCGAATTACCCTATACTTGTATTTTGATTGGTCATTCTAGCTTATGTAACAGCGTTTACTCCTAGCTAAGGATCGTTAATTAATTTGAAACTTTTAAAACCATTTATTCTATATTCTACATCATCACTTGATAAGACGCCAGAAGTGTTGAAACAAAATGGCTACTTTTGTCGTGATTTTATAGCATATTTATGTTGTAATATTCAAATAAATGATTATATCTGCTCTACTCTGTATTGAGCACTCTTTAAAGAATAATAATTGTTGGTTATGGGAATTTACTCCGAATATACCAATCCCAAACTTGGATATAT
>OZ038493.1:7106770-7114270 GCA_964036315.1 Acanthosepion esculentum
TTCTCTCTCTCACTATATATATATATATATATATATATATATATATATATATATATATATATATAAGTGTTTGTTACCAATATATATATATATATATATATATATATATATATACATCTATATTTACTTCTCTGTTTCTCTCTCTCTCACTATATATATATATATATATATATATATATATATAATTATACATATACATAGATGGCTTGATGATTGCGTTTAACAGGAAACAGACTGACGCCTCTGTGTGTTGAATTCAATGTCTACTCAATAATACCACACTCAAGAAAAATACGGTTTTAAATCCCGAAAATGTCCCCCTGCAACAAAAAGAACTTGACGATTTCGAGAAAGACTTAACTAACTTAGTAAGAAACATAAAATTCCATAAAAACAAGATGCCTTCCAAAAAAAAAAAAAAAAACTAGCAGAAGATATAACTAAAATAAACAATTCAACAAACGTATTTATCGCAGCGGACAAAACTAGAAATTTATATGAAATAACCCCCCCCCTACACACAATTCATTACTCAAGGACAACATAATTAAAACATACAAAAAAGCACCAAAAACAAGGGACACGATAACAATCGTCTAAAAATTAGACTTAGACAAGCGAATAAGATGCATTGCTAAGGCGCTTGCATTTATCATATTAAAAGACCACGAAGAAAATGTCTAAACCAACCCAGCATGCAAACTCAAACCCAACCAAAAGTACACGAGGTAAAATAAGTAAAACGATACTAGAAAGCATTAATTCAGAGCTAAGGTAGAAGTTAGGAATAAAGCAGTGGAAAAACATAAAAGCAACTACAGACTGGTTCCACAGCATACAAAGCAAACATAATTGCCAATTTATACAATTAGACATAAAAGAATTCTACCCGTCTATAACAGAGCCCATGCTAGATAAGGCCATCACCTTAGACCAAGAACAAATAGGAATAAACACGAATTAAATCGATATTATTAAACACTCCCGTAAATCACTACTATTGAACAATGAAGACGAATGGTTAAAGAAAGAAGGGATCTTTGACACTATAATGGGAAGCTTTGACGGTTCGTGGCGAAATAATAGGTATATATTTACTAAACTAGGCCAAGTAATAGATACAAATGACACAGGACTCTACAGGGACGACGGTCTCATAATCTTAAGAAACTGTAAAAAAACAAAACACAGACAAAACTAGAAAAGCAATAATAAAGATTTTCCAAAATAACGGATTCGACATAGACATAAAAAACTGACCTAAACGAAGTAGATTTTCTAGATGTTACCTTCAACCTAAGAAAAGGTACATATAAACCATACACAAAACCCAATGTTAAACCACTGTATATACACACATCTTCCAACCACCCACCATCTATAAACAAGCAGATACCAAAATCAATTAACCGCAGGATTTCTGACAATTCTTCCAATGAAACCATATTTATCGAAGCTAAGAAAGACTATGAAACAGCCTTAAAAGATAATGGATTCCCGGCAATATTCCCATACACACCACAAAGACAAAAAATAACATGAATGAAACATAATATAGTTCAAACTACCGTACAATAAAAACGTAAAAAAACAAACGTAGGAAAGAAGTTGATCAAACAGTTACAAAACACTTTCCTGAATGTAGCAGTCTCCACAAAATATTCAACAAAAACACAGTAAAAATCAGATACAGTCTCACCGAGAAGATGTCACAAATAATAAAAAAGCACAACAGGGAAACTATCAACAAGCCACCCGAACAAATTAACCCGATGTGTAAATGCAGAATAAAAAAAAACGAATGTCCCTTAAAAGGTAATTGCTTACAAAACAATGAAATATACCAAGCCACGGTAAAATCATCAAATAACGAAGAACTGAAGGACCATAGAAAAGGAAGATAACTGAAGGACCATTGAAACAAAGAAACTACGCTCACAAAACATCTTTCACAAATAGAAAATACGCGAACAGCGAAATAAAAATAAAAAGCAAATCACATTAAAAATATCAAAGACAGAAAAGAACACCAGCCTTCAACAATCAATCCAAAAATTGCAAATTCTGCTTGGAGGAAAACATAGCTATATTTACCTTTCCAAACCAAAATAAATTACTAAATAAACGGTCAAAACTCATCTCAAATTGCAGGCAAGAAAACAATTTTTTACTACGTTACTTAAAAACCGAAAACTGAAAAGAATAAAAATAAATAAATTAAAAATAAATTAGCAAAAACAAGTAAAATAAATTAATCCAAATAAATAAATAAAGTAAATAATAAATAAATTAAAACACCGCTCCCGCCAAAATATCTGTTAGATTAGACTACCCACAATTCAATAGACTACCACAACTGAGCGTATATATAAATAGTAGAGAAAAAGCACAGCACATGTGGACTGATTATTCCGTTTAGCATGAAACACTCTGTCGCCTCTGAGTGTTGACTTCAATGTTCACTTTTATATATATATATATATATATATATATATATATATATATATATATATATATATATCCAAGTATAGGATTGGTATATACGGAATAAATTCCAATAACCAACAATTATTATTCTTAAAAGAGTGCTCAATACCGAGTAGAGTAGATATAATTATTTATTTAAATATTATAACATAAATATGTTATAAAGTCACTACAAAAATAGCCATTTTGTTTCAACACTTCTGGTGTCTTATCAAGTGATGATGTTGAATGTAACTTATGTAACAGCGTTTACCCCTAGCGAAGGATCGTTAATTAATTTGAAACTTTTAAAACCATTTATTCTACATTCAACATCATCACTTGATAAGACACCAGAAGTGTTGAAAAAAAATGGCTATTTTGTAGTGATTTTATAATATATTTATGTTATAATATTTAAATAAATAATTATATATATATATATATATATATATATATATATATATATATATATATGAATGCGCTACGGTTTAGTGGATCGCAAATAATGGGTGTAAGGTATAAATTCATATCTTGCAGACTGGAGCTTATAGACTTGGTTGATAGTCGAGGAGAAGGAAAAACTCTGAATTCAACACCTGATGAGAGGCGTTTGGAAAACTTGTGGTACACTGTGTGTTGTGTGCTTTGCACAATTCTCTGTGTTCGTTTCTTCCGAAGAATATTCATACATCGAGAAAAAAAAACTGATAAACATGCATATAGAAAGTATATCGATCGATGTACATATGTTGCTCTCTGTCTCCCGCCCCCTCACACCCTATACATACATACACACACATCTATATATATATATATATATATATATATATATATATATATATATACATATATATATATATATTCACAAACACACACACATATATGTATATACGTGTGTTAATGTATTTGGGCCTTAATATAAATATATATATATATATATATATATATATATATATATATGTGTGTGTGTGTGTGCTTGTGTTTATCTCTGTGTGTGTTATCTTGAAATTAAATTAGATGTACTGGAATATGTTATATTTACCACTGAATTTTTACACTTGGTATAATCAGCTAGCATTTTCGTTTTTTTTTTTTACAGTTTCATCAGGAAATGTTTATGCAACGCAAATCTCTCAGTGGAATTATATGTCTATTCACACGTATTATTTGCAGAACGCATATTCAGTTAGACGCATACACATACATATATGTATACACCAGTACATACATGTGTGAACACAATTATATACTGAAAATCTACACCTTAATATCTATCATGGCTGATGGAATAGCATCGAAGACTTTTAATTTATTCAACTCAATAAAATTTCCTTTGAAAGGACAACGTCGAAGAACATAGATAAAACATCATTTAGTCCTGATGGAATTGGTTTTCGTTATTCCTCATATATTTTCACTTCATTTTCTCTTACTTCCTTATTATTTTTTTTTTCTGTTTTGAAGGCGGATCATTTGTTTGCCACTTTGTTTGCGTGTGTTTGTGATTAATTTTCAATTTTTTTTTTTTGTCCATCTTTTGTCTACATATCTTTAGAGTGTTTGAGAGCTCTTCGCTTCTTTTATATAATTCTCCCGTTTGTTTTACTTCTAAATTGCCTCAGTCTCCAAGAGAAAACCTGACAGGATCGTTATTTCATTGTAATTTTAAAATGACACAAAAGGCACTCAGAATAAAAATAACGCAAAAGGTAACCGGAAATGTTACTTGTTTCATATCTTTCCCTGCAAAAATAACCAACTTACTTAGTTGCAGACTTCACTCTCCTGGACGTTAGTATCAGCCATAGACAATAGAAGAAATGGTTTCTCCCGGATGATTACACGATTTGGACAATTTTGCTGTTCCACCCGGTATATTATTTGGGAAATCCATAAAACGAATAAACTGCAAACAAGAATGCCACACTCACCACTAGTTGGTAACATGGCTTCTGAGGTTAGGAAAAACAAATTTTGGTACCATTTTCTAACAAAACAAAACAACTTGTTCTACGTGCCGTGTCTCCTCAGAGCATGACGATTATGGCTCCGCACAATTTCTTAACCCTTGTAGCCCTTAGCAATTTTTATACCAATGCTAAGTCTCCAACTTCGACCTGTCCTGCCTTCCAATCGCACAAGCTTGTCTTGTAAGTGGATCGCTGTTTTCCCCTGTCTCTTGCCCTCAATATACCCGTATGTTCCCCAAGACTGCCTTCCTCATTACGTATCCAAGAAAATTTCAGAATATTCTGAGTATAGGGTTCTTTCTGTTGCCATTTTCTTTAATACCTCCTTATTGCTTTCTCACTTCGTCTACGAAAGTCTCAGAATCCTTTTGTCATTACTTCTGCTGCCTCTAGTTTTCTCCTCCTTCGTTGGGAGATTTTCCAAAATTCACTGTGGGGATGGATATCACATAGCAATCCAGCAACCCTTTTCTTTGATTCTACCGATATTTTCCCGCCCTCTTGCTTAGCTTCTGTGAAGCTTCTTCCGCTAGTCCAATACGTGTTCGGATCTCGATGTCTCATTTTCAATCCTCTGATAAACCATTTCCCAGATATTTAAATTACTGCGCGTGATTGATGTTGATATCTCCAATTCGTAAATAGTATCTTCGGCTTTTTTTCTCTTACTGAAAAATAGTCATTCGTAACATATTCATTTAGATTTTTTTTTTAAATAAAAAATGTAGTGTCCCCACATGACACTATACTTATTTTGGGTAGACTGTCAGAGCGCTAAAAAAAGTATGTATTTTTCTCTTCTCCTTTTCAAATGATTTTTATTACGTTAATGTTTTTGAACTTTTCTCTGAATATACAACAGAATAATTTGTCGTCTATATTTTGTCGCTAAAATTACGTTTTGTTGATGAGGTTGGTTTAATGGGAAATCATTGTTTTATTTTGAGTCTATATTTTCCCCGAACAGATCCCTTAAGTGGTTTCTGCGAAAATTGCTAGACCCAATAATCGATTTCTTACCGTGGTAAACGAACTGCCAAATAATCAGCCTTTGCTTCAACAAATGGAAATACACCTCGATTAAAATTGTGTAACACTACAAAAGAATACAAGTAACACCTTGTAACGTATTTTGTATGATTGGCATAATCGCTTAATGTGTTGGGTGTTACATTTGCACCTCTACAGCGAGGTATCGGGCTATTTTTGGTATTTAGACTGTCTAACAACGTAAGAGACAAGGCCATAAATTTCGATCACTCGTGTCGATTGTCGTTGGCCATACTGGTCAGAAAGACTATCTAACGAACCATAGGAGACGTTTACGAAACTGATTTTAGTGTGGTGTGAGATTACAAGTGCGAGACACAGTAAGGATCGTAATTTATAATGCATAGTTATGTATGGCACATGGCCATATGTGTGAAGCTACGATCCACACGAAAATATTGTATGCAGAAGACATTATTTTTTCTAATTACAATATGGCACATTACCACATTTTCATAATATTGATATGACATAGTAAAACATTGTAATAATTTTAGTATGACGCAGATTTTCATAATTTTAGCATGACAGGGTACCATATTTCTCTGAATATAGAACAGAAAAATTTGTCGTCTTTACTTTGTCGCGAAAATGTGTTTTGTTGATGAGGTTGGTTTAATGGTGATTCATTGTCTTATTTTCTGTCTATATTTTTCCCGAAGCGATCCCTTGAGTAGCTTCTGCGAAAATTGCTAGACCCAGTAATTGATTTCTTACCGTAGTAAACTAATTGCCAAATAATCAATCTTTCCCTCACCGTTATCGACAACTGTAAATACACCTCGATAAAAAGTCTGTAGTACTGCGAAAGAATGCAAGCAACACACCTTGTAACGTGTCTTGAATCATTTGCACATAGTTGAAGTTTTGGGCGTCACATTTGCATCTCCACAGCGAGGTATTGAATTATCATTAATATTTACCAGGACTAACAATGCACGACACAAGGCCACGTATTTCGAGTACCGGTGTCGATTGACTTTAGTCTTACTGTTCAGCAAGACGATCTTATGAACCAGAGAGGAGAAATTTACGAAGCTGATTTAAGTGCGGTGCGAGATTACTAATATACGACACCCAGTGAGGAACGAACTCACTTCAATCATAACAATATGCAAGATAAGTTTCTTACACGATGGATCATTCAAAACGTTTATTATGCTTATCTGACTATAGCACAACGCCATCATTTTGGAGCGCTTGGTGGGTATACACATTATTATATTTATTATTTATAGTAGTAGTTGTAGTAGTAGTAAACTTGACAATTTTAGTGTGACATACGACTATGTTTTCTAAATTTAGTATGACATAGTAGCGCAAGTGTGATGTACACCGTGATAATGGAAAAATAATAATAGAAAGGTACTACTAGATGGGCAAATAGGTTTTCATCCTTTTTTGGAAACAGCTACATGAAACCTTAAGTTCTATGCTTATAGTTTCTTTTCTCGCACTTCTTGCCTGTGGAACTCTCTTCCGGTTTCTAACTTCCATGACATCGACAACCTTCAAAAATTGAACTGCAACTCCAAAAACTAACTGATGTTCTGCATTCATGAAATCCGTTCTTTTATTGTCCTTTCTCCTCACTAAAGTCTTCTCATTCTCTTTCACTCCCAGTAACCCCTTGCGTCTTAGTGGCATTATCGCCATCTTCTGTCTTCCTTAAACCTGTTCTTTTATTGTCCTTTCTCATTCTCTTTCCAAGAATAGTGTCTTCTAGTAGCCTCCCTTTTGGCCCAGGTTAGCAATACCTCCTCGAGACACTTAATCTATGTCTCAGTGCTGGGTTTGAGGCCCTCACCGTCAAATTCGGGAGTTATTTTCACATCAGAACGATCAGAATGAGTTTTCCGAGCTTCTGTGCCTTCGTAATCACTATTAGATTCATCAGACTCTTTACGCATCCTCTGCATTATCCTCAGATTTACAGCGAAAACATTCTGAAATGTTCGTGTCGGAGTTTCCGGCGCGAATGCCAAGCAGTACAACATGCCGTTCCCAAATT
>OZ038493.1:7116770-7186770 GCA_964036315.1 Acanthosepion esculentum
GAAGCAATTGACTCGATGTATTTGTTCCATCTCAGGTCAGCGGACAGCGTGAGACCGAGCAGCCGCAGAGAGGAGCCCTCGAGAAGTTGGGCTTCAGACATTCTAATGGGATGCAGGGATGGATCCCTGTGGTGTTTAATAGAGAGCAGTTTTGTTTTAGAGGCGTTAAAGTTAACCAACCAATTCTTGCCACAGTTCACAACCGATTGTAGGTCCTTTTCGAGACAAACTGCCAGGTTAACTTTGATATATATATATATATATATATATATATATATATATATATATATATATATATATATATATATATATATATATAATTAAATTTAAGTTTTAGAACCCTAGTCAGTTTGCAAACGGGAGCACAATAAGTTGAACTCATTCTATTTATGTTTTCCTTAAATAAACGCTTCCTTTCACGCTTCTTTCTTGGGTGTGCGGTTGGTGTCGTGGATAAAGGTTTAGAATGAGAAGAGGAAGAGATGAGTTCCAATTTCAGTGGGGTCGGTTGCGTTCACTTGCAGGCAAATACCCATGGGAAAGATAATGATCCATTTTCTTCCGCAGCTATAAGGCAATATTGACTCGGTAACAGCCTCGTTTTGAAATTTGGATTTATAGCTTACCAATTATGTTCTCTTCGACTTTACGTCTCGAAATTGAAAAGCCCTTTGTTTAATATTCTGTTAGAATCTGGATTATTTACATTTATCAATTGCTTAAATTCCCTTTTTAATTATTTTTTTTAAGGGTGTAACCGTTCAAGTGTTGTCATGAGACTCCTTTCTGCAATAAATCATTGTTACTCTCAAAAAATGTTAAGAGAATATTGACTCGGAAAAAGAAGAATTATTCTTAGAGTTCCAAATATATTTTGTCTTTAAAGGGTCTATAATCCGTCAAAAACAAATCAATATTTGTTTCAGACATTTGTCGGTTCCTTCTCTTTCTCTTTTACTAAGATACACACGCACACATTCTCTCCGTCAACTACACACACATTCTCTCCATTTCTTAGGTACACAAATATATTCATATTTTTCCAAGCACACATGCAGGCGCACACATTATCTTTCTCTCTCTCCTACTCACATATACACACATTCTCTTTCCCTAAGGCAAACATATACACAGATGCTCTCTGCCAAACGTACCCACATTTTCTCACCAACATCTTCACTGTCTGTAAGCACACACACATTCTCTATAAATCGCTTAAAAACGCATACATACATTCTTTTCCCCTAAAACAAACACACATATACACGCACATTCTCTCTGTTAGAACACACGTATTCTCTCTATCTCTGAAGCGCGCAAACATATTCACTCTCTGCCAAACACACACATTCACACACGCCCTGTCTCTCTCTCTTAAATATAAACACGCATTCTTTCTCTCTCAAGGATAAAACATATTCCCTCCCTCATACATCCCCAATCTCTCTCTCTCCTTCTCCCTCCCTCACTCTCACTCACTCACTCTCTCTCTCTCTCCTTCTCCGTCTCTCACTCTCTCTCTCTCCTTCTCCCTCACTCACTCTCACTCACTCACTCTCTCTCTCCTTCTCTCACTCTCACTCACTCACTCACTCACTCTCTCTCTCCTTCTCCCCTCTCTCTCTCTCTCTCTAAGCCATATACTCATGTTCTGTCTCTCTCAAGCACATTCCTTCTTTCTCTTTAAGCACACATACATTCCGTTTCTAAGCCCACACACACGTTTTCTTTTTCAAGCACAAACATATACACACATTCTCCATCTCCCCCGCACACACACGCGCACACACACGTACACGCGCACACACACATACACACATTGTCTCTCACTCAAGTAAAAACCCAATGACATTCTCTTTCTCACAAACACACGCACTCTCTCTCTCTCTCTCTCTCGCACACACACATTCTTTCTGTTTCTATGCTCGTTCCTCAAGAAAGTCGCATATAGAAATGCGATCGTTCACGTCTTCTCATTAAAAAAAAAGGATACTTGATGTTTGTTGATTTTAGTTACATTTTTATGGTCAGGAAATGTTTCACCTCGTTCCTGACTATCAGAGTCTGTACTTAAAAAAAAGGTGGATGACTTGTAATTTTAAACCTCTTTTTTAAAGCTCAGCATTTGCCCGCGTTATTAATTAAGGTTAGCAGAATGAAAAACGGGACAGTTTCCTCACAAATGAAGAGGAGACTTGAGGGAATAAAGAAGTGGTTGAAGGATGCTGGGAATGTCATGACTGAAGCAAAGAGAGAGTTTTAAGGGAAACAAAAGAGACACTTGTACATAGAATCAAAAAGGGACAGTTGAATTTTTTTTAATATATGATGAGGAAAAAGTATTTAGAGAATTTGACACTCACAGGACATCTTGAAAGAGACAAGGAATTAGCGAAATTTTCAAGCTTGTAAAAAATAGTAGAATAACAGGGTGTGGAATGGATATTAAGAAGACGATCATTTCTAAGATCTACAAAGGAAAAGAAGTTGTGGAGAGCTATGAACTTTACGTACTTAAGGGACTTAGCACATAGTAGAAGAAGAAAATAGTCAAGTAAAAACAGAGCCTCGTTTTGAAAAGTGGATTTATCGCTTACGAATTACGGTCTCTTCGATATTACGTTTCGAAATTGAAGATACTTCCGTTTAATATTCTGTTAGAATCTGAAGCATTAATATTTGTCAGTTGTTTAAATTCTTTTATCAATTATTTTTTTAAGGGCGTAACCGTTGAAGTGTTGTCATGATAGTAACATGCCATGGATACGAATTACATTGAGTGGTCCGCTCGTTGAAAAAAGGGAAAAAAATCTTGATTATTTTTTTTAGATTAGCATACATTAGATCATCGGAAGATTTCTCAAAATCAAGAATATTGATTTGTCATGGGTTTAGGAAAGGGGATCGGCTCAGTCAATCTCAAATCGATTCTTGACTACATGAAGAGTTACCGGTACTTTATTTTTTATTGACAAATGCCAAGTTTGAAACTGCTTCCGCTACTTACTATTATGAAGTAGGAAAAAGGAAATAAATATTCTCCACCAAATGTTTTGTTCTTATCAGCAGTTTATTTAACTTAAATATTTCCCTGTCATATATGTGTTTATGTATATAGTTTTGAACACCTGTTTTCTTTCTTTCTAAGTTTTCCATAGCGTAATGCGTTATAGCCATTAATTATATACAAGGGACAACTTCACGAAATAAAATGTCATATGTTAAAACTTGGGTGGATGCTAAATCAGACGTTAAGTTTATAAGAAACCTGATTATATATCACCCGGTTCACACACCCTCATTTTTTCAAAAGGAGTAGAAGTTTATCCCTTGTTTCGTGTTTCGGTAGCTGGTGATAAAAATCATATTTTAGGGAAATTTCCATAAAATATCATTTTTATCACCAGTTATCAAACATCGCCTGACGAAATACAATCATAGTATTGAAACATGAAAGCTTTTGTGTAGCGATTTTAAATGTTTTTTTTTATTATTATAATCTCTTATAATAAAAATATAATAATAATATTTTGGTCTACTTCGTATTGAGCACTTTTCTAAAAAAAGTAAATGCTACGAACAGTGGATTTTTACTCCATTTTTCTTTCTCATATTTGTATATATATATATATATATATATATATATATATATATATATATATATATATCCGATGCGATGAGGACGAAAAAGGGCTCGATACCGATAGAAGAGCGATAATTATTTATTTATTATAATTTTATCATATAGACAAAACCATTTTACTCACTACAAAGATGCAACTTGGTTTCAGTGCATTTCAATTGTACTCCGACGGGTGAGAATCGAAAATGGTTACCTAGTTGCATCTTTGTGTTGAGTAAAATTTCACATTAAATCCCCAAAATGTTCGTAATAAGGTTTTTTTAAAAAAAACTTTAACATATAATTAAATTGCTTAGACTGTTTAAACAAAAAAATTTACAAAATCTCAAAGTAAAGAAAAAAACAACGCCTATTCCAATGGAAGTTAATGACACTCTATCACAACCTCTTTCTCTTTTTTTTTCTCTCTTTTTCTTTTTTTCTTTTTATGCTTTTTTGGTCTATCCCCCTCCCATATCAAGATATAACTTCCGTTAACAGATTTAACGTTTCAATGTGTAGATTTCAGCGAAAATTTAAATTTGAAACAATAGAAATGTTACATCTAACTAAATGCTGTCTCTCTACCCCCTACACTGCTCCCACTTCGTTAATTTCCTTATTATTGCCCGTCATAAATGTGTAAATTTATTTTCATTTTTTCATTTCAACATTTGGAAATAAATCTGATGATCCACTGTCCTTTAAAAGGGCTGTGGTGAAATAATTTGTTATATGGAATCTTGAAGTAATCTGTTTTTATTTAAATATATATATATATATATATATATATATATACCAAGTATAAGATTGGTATATACGGAATAAATTCCAATAACCACAAAACTATTCTTAAGAGAGTGCTCAATACAGAGTAGAGCAAATATAAATTATATATATATATATATATATATATATATAAATATAAAAGTGGACATGGAAGTCAGCACTTAGAGGCGACAGTCTGTTTCATGCTAGTGCAATCGTCAGGCGACTAGTGCTGTTATTTTTCTCGGCTATTTATATAAGGGTCAGTGGTGCATTATGGGTAGTCTATTTTGGCGGTTACTTTTACCGGAAGTGGCTTATTTGTTTATTTATTTATGTCAAATTGTTTTGCTTGTTTTTTGTTTGTTTTTTTATTTTTATTATTATTTTTTATCTTATATATTTATTTATTTATTCTTTTATTTTGATCGGTGTTTTTGGTTAACGTAGTAAAAATTTGTTTATATAGCTTATTGTTGGTAGTCTATAATGGCCGTCATTACCGGAAATCGCTTGTTCGCTTATTTATTTGGGTCAAATTGTTTTCCTTGTTTTTATTTATTTTCATTTTTATTTTTTATCTTATATATTTGTTTATTTGTCATTGATTAAATCTGTTTGTTGAATTTGTGGTTTTTTCTGACTATTATTTAGGTGGGAACAGTTTTTAATTTATCTATTTAGGTTGGTTATCTTTATTTGTTTTTGTTTTGTTTTGTTTTTTAAACGGCTAGTATATCGTAATCGGTTGTTAGTTTATTTATATATTTGGATGTATTTAGATCGATTTATTATACTTGTTGTTATTTATTTGTTACACTATATCTTTTTGGCTTTCGGTTTTTAAGTAACGTAGTATATTATCTACGAAACAGCCCTAAAAGATAGCGGATTCCCAGCAACACTCACATACTCACCACAGAACACAAAAAAGACCAACAGAAAAAGAAATATCATATGGTTCAACCCACCGTACAGCAAAAACGTAAAAACAAACATAGGAAAAATATTCTTCAAGCTTTTACACAAACACTTCCCGGAATCAAGCACCCTACACAAAATATTCAACAAAAACACAGTAAAAATCAGCTACAGTTGCACCGAGAACATGGCACAAATAATAAAAAAGCACAACAGAAAAATTATTAACAAACCACACGAACAAATTAAACCCACGTGCAACTGCAGAATAAAAAACGAATGTCCCTTAAACGGTAATTGTTTACAAAACAACGTAATCTACCAAGCCACGACAAAATCAGCAGATAATGAAGAAAAAGTATATATAGGAGTAACCGAAGGACCATGGAAACAAAGAAATTATGTACACAAAATGTCTTTCACAAATAGTAAATATGCGAACAGCACAATGCTTTCTAAGTATATCTGGGAAATAAAAAACAAAACACACACCACACCAAAAATATCTTGGAAAATAAGGAAAAAATCATCAGCCTACAACAACCTATCAAAAACCTGCAAACTTTGCTTGGAGGAAAAAATAGCTATCATTACCTTCCCAGATCAAAATAAATTATTAAATAAAAGATCCGAGCTAATCCCAAAATGTAGACATGAAAGAAATTTTTACTACGTAACTTAAAATAGAAAAATAAATAAATATATAAACAAACAACAATAAAATAAGCAAAATAAATTACTCCGAACAAATCATAAAACCACACCTGTTAGAATATACGAAATAAAATCAAAACAAAAGAACGGACGAAAGTTATAACTGTTATACAAATAAAAAAAAAAAAAAAATAAAAATAAAAAAATAAAAAAATTAAAAAAAAAAACCATTAATAAAAGATAATATACTACGTTACTTAAAAACCGAAAGCCAAAAAGATATAGTGTAACAAATAAATAACAACAAGTATAATAAATCGATCTAAATACATCCAAATATATAAATAAACTAACAACCGATTACGATATACTAGCCGTTTAAAAAACAAAACAAAACAAAAACAAATAAAGATAACCAACCTAAATAGATAAATTAAAAACTGTTCCCACCTAAATAATAGTCAGAAAAAACCACAAATTCAACAAACAGATTTAATCAATGACAAATAAACAAATATATAAGATAAAAAATAAAAATGAAAATAAATAAAAACAAGGAAAACAATTTGACCCAAATAAATAAGCGAACAAGCGATTTCCGGTAATGACGGCCATTATAGACTACCAACAATAAGCTATATAAACAAATTTTTACTACGTTAACCAAAAACACCGATCAAAATAAAAGAATAAATAAATAAATATATAAGATAAAAAATAATAATAAAAATAAAAAAACAAACAAAAAACAAGCAAAACAATTTGACATAAATAAATAAACAAATAAGCCACTTCCGGTAAAAGTAACCGCCAAAATAGACTACCCATAATGCACCACTGACCCTTATATAAATAGCCGAGAAAAATAACAGCACTAGTCGCCTGACGATTGCACTAGCATGAAACAGACTGTCGCCTCTAAGTGCTGACTTCCATGTCCACTTTTATATTTACACACGCTCTATCTCTGATATTGAGCACTTTACCCCATAAATATAGCACACTTTAAGACTATATTTCTGCATATATATATATATATATATATATTTGAAGGTACAAAATCTAATTACAGAAAAAAAAAGTGTGTAGCTTAATATTGCAAGACATTTTAAAAGAGAAGCAACTGGTTTCGCTCCCGCTCTTCAGGCCTCTACGGGAGATTTAACTTAAATTAAAATCAACAGAAAATGTGTAATGAGGAGAATGGAAAAAATGAACACAAGGAGCTATAGACAAATGACAGCGAACCCCAACAAACACTCACGCTGTTTACACACACACACATAAATAAAAGAAATTATACACGTCAGGAAAACCTTAGGTGCCTTGATTTATGAATAAACAAACCAATATCAAAGGGAAAAAATAGTATAAAAAAGAAAGAACAGAGAACATGTGCACCGCCCGAAAATAATCGTCTAGCATCCAAGTTCAGAGTCCAAAGAAGAACAAAACGATACGAGAAAGTAAAATAACTAATTAAAGTGCTCGATACGCTAAGTAGAGCAAACCTAAATTAAACCTAAAGAGCCAAACAAACCTACTACGTTTTCACCTAAGTGGATCGTCAGACGATCGGCTTAGGTGAAACCGTAGTTGGTTTGTTTGGCTCTTTAGGTTTAACTTATACATATATATATATATATATATATATATATATATATATATATAAATATATATATATATATATATATATATATATATATATATAGAGAGAGAGAGAGAGAGAGAGAGAGAGAGAGAGAGATATTACTGTTCGTCTGCATTTATTTTCTGGAACTTGACCTATAGACTTTTTTTCTGTTTTACACCAACAGTTAATAAATAAATAAGTTTAAATGACTTATTCTCCAATAAGAAATTTCTCAATTTCTCAGATGTATGGTTCTTGTTTTCAGGGTAAGATAAATCTATGAAATTCATTAACACATATCACATGTATTTATTATTTATACTAAACACTTTACATAACAAATGTCCAAAATTTCAATGGAGCGATGTGAAGGGACTCTTTTCATATAATGGAAATGGGTAGAACGAGTATGAAGAGGGCCTGTATCCAGCCCGTCCTCTGTTTGAAGAATATTTGTGTGTAGTGTGGGACGTTAGTTGTCGGAAGACAAGACTAGGAAAGCATTCATATTTTCCAGCACCTTTCTTATTAGTGTTGAGTTATAATAGATCCTTTAAAAATAAAATGAATATTGGAATTATATGAACTGAACAGTCGGCACCTGCTCACATCCGAACATAGGGATCATCATCCTCTCTCCTTTCCCTTTCATCCCTGTGGTGGCGGAGATACCTGTGACGAGCCAGCCTTCTCCTGAAGAGTAAACATTGATAGTTTGACAAGGCCAATGGCGTGAATTTGATTTTGGTGGACGCCTCCCTCCTACAGAAGATAATAAAGGAAAATGAGAAAAAATCGTTGGTTGTTTTCTTTAACAGCATATAACCACCTCTATGGCTTATTTAATCCCTAAATCTAAATATTTTGTATGTAATTCTATATATTTATGTATATATTTATTGGAATAATAATTCTTTTAGTGATACACATCTTACTAATTAATCCATAGTTGGGGGAGAATAGGTGGATTCATAACAGTTGTAATGGAATGTCCCATACTCCTTATCGCCTATGTGGACTGACTATATCAGTAGCTATATACAGGGTGTCCATAAATTTCGTGTGCACTTTAAAAAAATGTATAACTTTATTTGTATTTGCGATAGAAATAATCTGTAAAAAAAATTTTATAAAGTTTCATGTACCTAGTTTTAAGTATAGCTAAAATAACTAATGGGATTTCAGGCATTACTGTAAATCAGTTGGCAAATGTTTTCCGTGAACTGAAAAATCGTATTACCCTTTGTATTGCTAATGATGGAGGACATATGGAAACTTAAAAAAATCCAATAAAACCTTAAAAAATATAGATTTACTTCTTTCTAATCCTTTTTACAAATTATTTCTATCGCAAATACAAATAAAGTTATAATTTTTTTAAAGTGCACACAAACTTTATGGACACCTTGTATATAGTAAGCACAGGATAATTACGGGAAGTGCTAGCCTGCTAATCGATTTCCTGTCTTTCAGTAGTGTATACTCTTTTTACGATAAACCTCTCTTTCTTTCATCTACGCCTGTGTTGCTGTTCCTTTCACTCGATTACCATCTTTATCTGTTTGTAGCCTCTTTAAGGATACAACAATAACTTTCCCAAATGTAAATATATACAACAAATCAAACTGGAGTTGGAACTCGTCTCTCCGATTAACAATTACAAGCTATTATGCTTTACACCAACCCCACATCCAAACATCTAGTATTCTGAAGCGGTCACTCATCTAGGTATTGACCAACCTAAACGATGTTTAACTTCGGTGATCGTATGGAAACCGGTAGTTTCAACGTGATGTGGCTGTAAGCCTGCGAGAAGAACGGGACAAAACATCAACTGCAATAAGATAGAAAAGCATACATGTCACCAAAAGGGACAGCCCAACATGCGAATTACAAATTGGGGATGGAAATAATATTTCGTGCAGGTGATTTAAAATTATCGTATTACACAGGTCCCTAAATTCATTTACAGTCCTAATTTGGCTCCCTGTCGGGGTTGAAACGTTGCCAAGAATTCTAGAGAGCCCGCGACAGGGCTGCTGTTGGTGATCCTGAAAGCGGATTTTCCAGAGTGTTTTATTCCAGAAGGGATAAATACAATCAAAAAGAGACTGCTGAAATATCTGGGACACATAACTAGAAAAAAGAGATTGGAGAATTCAACACACACAGGATATCACGAAAGGAAAGGTAGCTAGAGGAAACATCGAATAACCTACTCAATGGGTTTGAGTGAATGACTAGCTATTAAAAGATACTATTAAAATTATCTAAAGTTAAAGGAGGTTGTGAAGAGCAATGTGCGTCTATGTCGTTAAGTTATGGATAGACATGAAATTCTAATAGTATGACACACTTGCAGGCTTCTGTGAATCTTTTATTTCCTCCTCGAAGCAGTAACAGAAACTAATTAAGCAAATCTTGAAAATTCTTAATTCATTTTCTTTTAAACCATCTGCTACACTCTGCTAATTAATGGTGAGAACAGTTGTCCAGTTAACAGAATGGAAAATCTCCTGATATCCACTTGATAACTCCTCTAAATCTGTTCTAATTAAATGCAGGATTTTAGCTGCTAATGGTTCAAAAATCGTAAATTGTAAAATTTGATACAAAAACAACAGTGCATAATCTATTAAAAAAGACCTCAGCAGGTCGACTAAAAGTACATAAAATACTTGTGCTCATAAATAATATTAGGTTGTCATAGATTAAATGTCGCATGTTTTGGTTGGTTGTTGATCCGGTCGTCTAACGATATAACCTCCTTAGTATATAAAAAATCTTGACTTATCCCTCATTCTTTTCTTTCCAGAAAATTATTCTTTGAATATATTGTTACTCATAAGCCCAATGAAAATGATTACAATGAAACAATGCCGAGTAATCTTACTGTATCAGTAAACCTGGGAAAAGGAACCCTTTTTGCATCGAATCATTACATGCGATGAGAAATGGATACTCTTTGACAACAGTAAGAGAGTAGGTCAGTGGTTAGATGCAAGTAAACCACCAATACGCAAAATCTCTACTGCACCCTAAAAAGTTAATGGTTACTGTATGGTGGTTTCTCAAAGGGGTTATTCATTATTCATTCTTGCCTCAAGGGAAAACAATAAAAGCAACTTCATAATGTGGAGAAACTGAATATATGCACGATAAAACTGAAAAAGAAATATCCTAGACTTGTGAATAGGGAAGACCCAATTTTGCTGTACGACAGCGCACGGTCGCACGCTTCTTGTTCAACTGTTCAAAAGCTGAATAGCCTGCATTATTAAATTTCGCCTCACCCTCCATATTCACCTGATATCTCTCTTACTGATTATCACTTATTTAAGCATTTTGAACTTTTCATACGGAATAAAGCATTCTCCAATGAGAAAGACGTAATCAAATAATTTGAACTGTGTATCACATCAAAGGTTGACAATTTTTAAAAAGATAGGATCAAGAATTTAGAGGTACATTGGAGAACAGTCATTCATCAACGTGGAGCCTATTTCTACTAAATGAATTAGTTATTTAACATTACAGAAGCGTTTTATTAATTTCCTATAAAGTGAGTCACTTCAAGTGTGACAATCTAATATATAACAAAAGAATTGAGTAATTTAGTTAATTTCTGCAAGATAACACTTTTAAAGAAAGCCATCCATGGCGTTATCACATTGACTATCGACCCCGAGATAACTCAGGTGCAGGAGAATTTCATGGTGGATTATCCATTTGTCAGGTTCTAGTCTTTTTCTTGGAAAAGATTCTCGTAACCTTTTCAGCACTTCCAAATAAATATGCTTGATAGTTTGTTATTTGCGACGAATTTATAATAAAATATGTCCTTGTCATAAAAGAAATACATGAACATAGTTTTGACTGGTGAGCGTGATAGGCATGCTTTATTCGGCCGTGGTGCTTTTTTGTTTTCCATTGGATGCTGTGGAAATAGACCGTTTCATCGCCGTAATGACCTTTGGAAAACATCACTGCATTAGTTAAAATATAAGAAGAATGAATATAATGTTGTCCTGCTCATCTGTCAAGATTCGCTGCACCATTTGTGATGTGAATCTATCACATAAGTTTTCAATTTTATAGTAAGATCACCATTTCCCGACCATTTCACCATTCGTCGACTGTTCGACAACAAATGAATAATCTAGACGGCATCTGAAAAAGGCAGAAGCAGAAACATCGATGTGATTTCATTTAGATTCGTTTTCTTTTCTTTTTTTCTTTATGATTCCATCATTTTTGTTATTAAATAGCTCAGATTGTGATAATAAAAGATCTACCAAGAATGGTAAAACGTTGCAAGAAGCTAGACGCAAATTTATCGTGGATGATCGAGCATTTTCTAAACATTCTCGTCTTAGTAAATTGTTTTCTCTTTTAATTATAGTAACATTTTTTAAATCAAAATTATAGTCGGTCTCGTTACAGTGATCAACTAAATGCGATTAATGCGCTGTTTTATTGTAAATGTCTCTTTTGTGTTCATATAACATTTTATATAAACTGCTTGAGAATTAGACATATTCTTTCTGGCAATCCTTGTAAATTCTTTCTTCGTGTTTGAGCTTATCATTTCGTTTTGTATGAACTCTTTTCTTGTTTGTGACAAATTTTATATTGAGTTTAGATTAATTCTTTGAATTGTATTTATAATAGAGTTTGTCGGTAGAATACCATATATTTATTATATAGAGAGTGAAAAGACGCAAACGTCTTTCATTATGATGTGGACTTTTTTTATATAATTTATTCTATATATTTCCTACACGGGTTTCTGGTCTTGTGACCTTCCTCAGGCGAAGAATGGTTATTTGCACATATTATTTAAAGGAATGAATGTTACACTTTTCTCTCATTGGAACAAAAATAATCTCTCCCTGAAAGAGACTTTCACCGCTCGGTGTTGACCTGCACTCTGTTCCATGATATTTATGACTTTTGCCAATAAATATAGCATATCTTAAAACTATATATATATATATATATATATATATATATATATATATTGGCAGCATGTTATTATTGAGGCATGTCTTGTTAAAGACTACAGAACTTTTCCGTTTAATAATCTTTTTTTTTTTGCTTTTTCTTGCTTTAAATACGCAACTGGTTTAGCCAGCAAGTATGTCATGATATTTACTAAGCCTAAGATCACAAATATGAAAAGCACCTAGCGTGGATCGAATCACCTCGCATTCCTAATTGTCATCTAAAGGAGCTCATTAAACATTACTCCACGTCAAGGCGCCTCTATTTATTAAGGTTAGATTAGTTTGACTTAAGGCCACAAATATGGAGCACCCAGTGAGGATCGAACTCATTATACAGTTCTAATGGTCAACCAAGCTATTTCGGTAACCCCGATGAGACGTCCCTTATTTAATAAGTTCAAGTTTGTCTGGCTCAAGGTCTTAATTATGCAGCATCTATCTAGGATTGAACTGTATAATAGCTGGAAAATGTCATTTATTCACAATTACTTCATACTGAGGAGTACGTCATCATTTAATTCAGCTTTGCGTGGTACAACTATAGATCTAGATAGAAAGATTGTGTTGCAAATGAGACTTGCCAGACTAGAGCATCAACATTCACTATCCTTGAAATACGTAAATCTTTTTATCAGGCATCTCTTTTTTGTTCATCCGTATTTTTCTCTTTCTGTCTTTATCAGTATAACTTTCTATTTTTCTCTCTACGTTCTTCCTTCCTCTCTCTCTCTCTCTCCCCTCTCTCTCCCTCTCTCTCTCTCCCTCCCTCTCTCTCTCTCTCTCTCATTCTTTTTTTGGCTGTATAACCAAGGTCCAGTTCTAGAGGTTTGTCTCATTCACCAGGTTGACCTTAAAGGTCAATCAGGGAAATGTTCAAGAGAGTGGATATATACGCGCGCAGTGTTCCTCCTTAAATGTGACCTCGTGTCAAACCTACCATTGTTGCGTTTAGCAATATAGTCGCTATTCCTCTACTGTTTTCCTCTCTACTCTTTCCTTCCTCTTCTTTCCCCCTCCTTCTTTTCTTTCTGCTCATGTCGTTTCTTTCTGCCTTCTTTTCTCTCATTTTTCTTTCTTCTTTTTCTCCTTATCTTTATTTTCATTTTTGCTGTATTGTGTTTTCTCCCTTTTTGTCTTTTCAGCTTCTTTCTTTCTTTCTTTTTGTTTATTTGATATCCACCTTCTATTTACGTCTTTAGCCTTTATTACCTCTCTCTCTTTTTCCTACTTTCTATCCTTTTTTTCTTTTTCTTTCTTTCTTTCTTTTTCATTCTTTCTCTTTCTTTCTTGCATTCCTTCGTTCGTTCTTTCTTTTTATTTGATGTCTATCTTCTTTCTTTGATTCTTCTGACTTTTTCCTTCCCGCGTCCTCTCTTTTTTCTATTTCTTTCTTTCTTTCTTTCTTTCTTTCTTTCTTTCTTTCTTTTTTCTTCCGTTCGTTAAATCTTTCTTTCATTCCTTGTCAAGAACAGAGAGAAGGTTGATATCAATCCACCTTTTCTCTGTCTTACGCTTTTGTTTTTTCTGTCTTTTTTTCTTTTCTGCAATTCTACTTTTCTTTTTTGTCTTTCTTTCTCTTTCTTTCTTTCTTTCTTGCATTTCCTCGTTTTTTTTATATCCAACCTCACTCTCTGTCTTAAGACTTTGTCTTTTCTCATTTTTTTCTTTCCCGCTTTCCTGTTTTCCTTTTTTCCTTTCTTTCTTTCGTTCTTTGTCATTGTTCGAGATCTTCTCTCTGTTTCTTAAGCTTTTATTTCTACTGCCTCTTTTTCTTTCCTGCTTTCTGTCTTTTTTCTCTCTTTCGTTTGTTCTTTCTTTCTTTTTGTTTGATATTCACATTCTTTCTGTGACTTAAGCCTTATTTTTCAGTTACAGATTCTACTATTCATTTTCTGTATAAGCACGTTTTTCTCAGATCTCTCTCTCTCTCTCTCTCTCTTGTCTCTCTCTTATCTTTCTCTCTTTCTCTCTCTCTCTCTTGTCTCTCTCTTATCTTTCTCTCTTTCTTTCTCTTGCTCTCTCTCTCTCTCACACACACACACACACACACACACACACATTGTTATTTTTCATTGTCCCTTCTTCTCTTTGTAATCAATTTTACATGACATAGCATTATCTTATGAATAAATATATCCTTATGAGATTTCCTGGTATAAATTCTCATGATTTCTGTCTCTCGAACAGATTAAAAGAATTTATGATTTTGAATTATTTTTTCTCATTATTTTTATTAATATGGTCGGCACAACAGGGATTAAGAGAAATAAAAATAAGACAAAATTTGCTAAGATCTACAAAGGACAGGATTTTGTTAAGAGCCACCATCGTCCACGTCCTTCAGGGACACGACACATAGAAGATAAATAATAGGATGAGGAGGAGGAGGAAAGGGAACAGAATAACTATTAGTAGTAGTTACAGAAATATTATTAATAATAACGATTATAACGACAACATTGGACTTCTTAGCACCATAGCTGTGCATAAATGTTATTTTTGTGGTGTGTGTCTGCAGAGAATATAATGAGGTCTACCACTGGCCACTTATGTGCTCAATGGCGTTAAATCTGGCGAGTGAAAATGCTAATGTCGTATCTGAAGGTCAACAGAAACAGTTTTGTAGCAACTGAGCACGAATTACGGATGAGTTATTTTACTGGGAAAAAAACATTATCATGGATAAACACAACGGAATAAAAGAAGGTACAAATAGTCTCCAACACGGACCTGTTTATATTACACGTCTGAAAGCAGATTCTTGTTTCACTACTGCTCATTGCGAACACTAACGAAACACAATACTCGCCATTATAGAGACCCTACCAACAGTGTTTTACCATCATGAAAAATTAAATCCGATGTCTAATATGTCGTTTTTGACATGCGAACATGATCATCTATTCGAAATCCTTGTAATTTGACTAATTTATCCTAGAAACAATGTATCAGTCTTCCAGAATCTAGTGGCAAGTTAAATCATGTCCCCAAACCATATCTCTCTTTGGAGATTGGGGGGATGCAATTAAACGATTCGTAAGGCCTCCCCAAAAGAAGAGTCGTATTTTAAATAGCCGCCGAGATGCGACATTAAACTGGACGGTACAATTTAACAACACCCTGCGTTAGAGAGTGTTGACTGCAGGGTACAGTGTTTCCGGGGCGTCGAATTGTGAGATTTGATTGAGGCAGTGTTCGCCTTCGGTGGGTCATCACTATTCCTGTTACTTGCCAACGGTACCACTCCTTCAGCACCTGTTGGCGCTTGCATGTTTTACGTTCCTCTGATGCTTTCGTTATATTCCCATATTCCTGATACGTTCTTGCTACTGGAGCCCGAGTAGAAGCCAGAAGTTATCATCTATTTCGCCGCAACAATCATTCTGCAATGAGATCTTGAATTATGTCCACATTCCATAACTGCCACAGGTAGATTATCTCTTACTATTACAATTATCATCTGGTTGGATCCATTTCGACCAAGGACGTGAACGAAAACATCCAGTGTACAGTTAAGGCAATATTATATAACTTCAGTTCATATATATATATATATATATATATATATATATATATATGTATGTATATATATATATATATATATATATATATATATATACATATATAAATATAGATAGATATATATATATATATATATATATATATATATATATATATATATATATATATATAATTATTTATTTGAATATTACAACATAAATATGCTATAAAATCACGACAAAAGTAGCCATTTTGTTTCAACACTTCTAGTGTCTTTTCAAGTGACGATGTAGAATATAGAATAAATGGTTTTAAAAGTTTCAAATTAATCAACGATCCTTAGCCAGGAGTAAACGCTGTTACATAAGCTAGAGTGACCAATCAAAATACAAGTATAGGATGATTCGAAAAATTTGACAAGCAAGGTTATCATATATATTAAAAGATTTATAAAATTTGAAATTAAAATTAAAAGTAAAAAATTAAAATTACCTATTTAGAAATCTAAATCAAATCTCTATTAAGTTTTAAATTGTAGAATTACCAAGGAGAAAAAATGTAAAAATATAAAAATAAAAATAAAAGATATATATGCTATTTAATTTGTATTTTCATTGAAATTATGTTGAAAGGGATGTTCAGAATCCCAGACATAAATGTATACATTTTAGTTTCATTTCAACATGTTAGTCGCCTCTCACGCGAAATCATTCGAACGCACGCATGTTAAGCGCTCAGACGTATTTAGATATATACACACACATATAAAAAATCAAACCAGACATAGACAAATGCACTTTACTTACATATACACATCAATACACACAGGCACATACATCTACATTCAATATGATCTAGACGGTCAGATGTCAAAGCTATTCGTGGCTTTATATGTTATTAAACGAATTTTAACTTGAAATATAACTAAACCGGTCAAATATACATAGATAAAATTTAAACAAATAAATATATATAAAAATATACACACATACATAAATATATATATATATACATATACATATATATATATATATATATATACATTTTTAAAAACATATAGTTTTCGACACATTACAGACAAAAGTAAATAACCACCTCCACATATAATTGTACACTCACACATCCGCATATAAATCAATACATGCACCCGCATACACACATATGTGCATAATAGGTACGCATATACAAACATACGCACATAAACATACACATAGATAAGCACATATAAATATACTGACCCATACGTCGACGCAGAAAAGTAAATAAAGCAAGTGAAGAAATATATATAAAGATGCAACTATATACAAGCACACACATACATACATACACATACACATCTAGATGTACATACATAAGCACGTATACATATATGCATATAAACTAAATACATACATAGACATTTACAAATACAAGTATATACATGAAAAATTAAACAAACGTAAATTAAAAGGATATGAATATAAAAATGCATATACACATCCGCTTGTACATATATATACACACATACATACGCAAATACACATAGATATACACACATACATACATATATATACACACATATATATCTACACACATACATATACATACATACAAACATACATATTCACAAATATATATACGTACATACATATATATATATATATATATATATATATATATATACGCATACACACATACATATACAAACACATATACATATATACATAAACATGTAGACACATGCATAAAAAAGGAAAAAGAAATAAGCATACATAGACCAACTTATATTCTAATAATATTCCAACAACATTATGATAAAATATATTAAAAGTTTATCATAATTTAAGAAAAGAACAACAGCAATTAAAGGTTCCTTATCAACAAAAGTAGATTTTAGTTTGTATCTATGATACACTCCAAGACACTAAAGCATACATACAAATACACATACAATGACACACAAACATATATACATAAATATCTAATCATATATAAATACCCATATCGACACATCCAGATATACAGTACACAAACAGTCGAGCGCACACATATAAATACCCACACATACATATAAATGTACACCCATATACATACACATATACACATACATATACATATTTAAACATACATACATATACATATATATGCATATATAAACATATACATACACATAGAAACATACATACTACATATACAAACATATATGCACACTCAAACACACATATACATACATATGCATATGCATACACATATCTACACATACACAAGTAAACATATATATCTCTATATACCCAAACATATACTTACACATTTAGTGGTAGACACTTACCAGAATTTACACCCTTACTCGTACACATAAACAGGTTAGCCTATGATAGATGCCAATATACACAACCATATACCTTCATAAAAAAAAATAAAAAATAAAAAAAAACATATATATACCCCTATATACACATATACATATCCAACAGTAGATATAACCCTACATAACATACAAATATATACATCCAAATACAGACACGTATGATACTTTGTAAGTACCCAGTACACATTCATATCGATACGGCGACTATCATGCTAAAAAGGTAATAGTCTATTAAGTTTAATTTATCATTATCATAGAAAGTATATGATTTCTATACTAAGTTAAATTTAAAACGATGTTTAAAGTTAACTGTTAGTCCATATCTTTGATTTAAAAGATCAGTCTTATTTTTAAATCTAATTATTTCAAGTTTCTCGTTAAGGCATAGGTAACACGGGGCATATAGTGAGTTACATGTCCGGGTCTTTCTAATTAATTTCCATTTAACCTTAGGTGTTTTATTTTTTCTTTTAGACTCCAAAAGTATTTGGATAATGAAGTCATATATTTATAGTTACTATTATTAAAAGATTGCAGATGACCTCGCCAGCGTTCCTTGAATGGTCTCATGGTGCAACCTATGTAGAATTTCTTTATATTTGGATTTTCTAGTGTTGATATAGTACTGAGATAAACTACAGAGCTAGTTAAACAATTATTATTTAGTGGACAATTATTGGGATTCCTGCAGTTACATGATTTATTATTAGTGTCATTTTGCTTAATTATGCTTTGCGCAACCTTGTGGGTTGTCAGGCTCTCCGAATTCATATACTTGCTGAATATACTATTGTTATGTTTTTTAATTATTTTCTCTAGGTTATCAGCACAACTATAGCTTAACTTAAGAGTATTAGAGTTAAATATTTTACTGAGTGAGTTGGTTCCAGATTTGGGGAAAGGTTTTTTAATGAGGTTTAGAAATAGGTGCCCCAATTTAGTTTTAACCATAATGTTAAAAGGGGGAGTATACCATATGATTTTTCTAGATCTCTTTCTATCATTATTGTTGCTATTTATAGGGCTTTTATATTGAATATTAATATTTTTATATCCACTATTTTTAAGTGCAGAATTGTAAAGGTCTCTATGCTTATTAAAAATATCTCTGTTTGAAGAGTTGTTACTGATCCTACATTCAATAGAATAGGGTATGTGTTTGATGATTGCAGGGGGGTGGTTAGAATTTGGATGTACGTATATTTGATTGGAATTAATTTTTACATATGGTTGGTATGTGTTACTAGTGAGGTCTAGGGTGACGTCTAGGAAGTCTACTTGTTTAACATTAGTGGAAACTATTACTCTGAGACCTAGATCCTTAAATACCTTATGTATCATTTTTCTAATACGATCTACTTTAATTTTAGTGGAATTCTTAACTACTAATAACCCATCGTCCCTATATAATCCTACACTATCAGAATCTAGGCAATCAAAGGCACTTAAATTATACAAAAGAAATAATTCAACAAGATCAGAAGCTTCAGCAGAATCCAGAGAACCCATTGAAATGTCAAACTTTTCATTACAGGACTTTTTGGTCCACTGTTCATCTTTGTAGATTAGAACCGAATTTCGTGTACTGTATATCTGGATGTGTCGATATGGGTATTTATATATGATTAGATATTTATGTATATATGTTTGTGTGTCATTGTATGTGTATTTGTATGTATGCTTTAGTGTCTTGGAGTGTATCATAGATACAAACTAAAATCTACTTTTGTTGATAAGGAACCTTTAATTGCTTACAGACTGTTGTTCTTTTCTTAAATTATGATACTTTTAATATATTTTATCATAATGTTGTTGGAATATTATTAGAATATAAGTTGGTCTATGTATGCTTATTTCTTTTTCCTTTTTTATGCATGTGTCTACATGTTTATGTATATATGTATATGTGTTTGTATATGTATGTGTGTATGCGTATATATATATATATATATATATATATATATATATATATATATATATGTATGTAAGTACGTATATATATTTGTGAACATGTATGTTTGTATGTATGTATGTGTATGTATATGTATGTGTGTAGATATATATGTATGTATATATATGTATGTATGTGTGTATATCTATGTGTAGTTGCGTATGTATGTGTGTATATATATATGTACAAGCGGATGTGTATATGCATTTTTATATTCATATCGTTTTAATTTACGTTTGTTTAATTTTTCATGTATATACTTGTATTTGTAAATGTCTATGTATATATTTAGTTTATATGCATATATGTATACGTGCTTATGTATGTACATCTAGATGTGTATGTGTGTGTATGTATGTGTGTGCTTGTATATAGTTGCATCTTTATATATATTTCTTCACTTGCTTTATTTACTTTTCTGCGTCGACGTATGGGTCAATATATTTATATGTGCTTATCTATGTGTATGTTTATGTGTGTATGTCTGTATATGCGTACCTATTATGCATATATGTGTGTATGCGGGTGCATGTATTGATTTATATGCGGATGTGTGAGTGTACAATTATATGTGGAGGTGGTTATTTACTTTTGTCTGTAATGTGTCGAAAACTATATGTTTTTAAAAATGTATATATATATATATATATATGTATATGTATATATATATATTTATGTATGTGTGTATATTTTTATATATATTTATTTGTTTAAATTTTATCTATGTATATTTGACCGGTTTAGTTATATTTCAAGTTAAAATTCGTTTAATAACATATAAAGCCACGAATAGCTTTGACATCTGACCGTCTAGATCATATTGAATGTAGATGTATGTGCCTGTGTGTATTGATGTGTATATGTAAGTAAAGTGCATTTGCCTATGTGTGGTTTGATTTTTTATATGTGTGTGTATATATCTAAATACGTCTGAGCGCTTAACATGCGTGCGTTCGAATGATTTCGCGTGAGAGGCGACTAACATGTTGAAATGAAACTAAAATGTATACATTTATGTCTGGGATTCTGAACATCCCTTTCAACATAATTTCAATGAAAATACAAATTAAATAGCATATATATCTTTTATTTTTATTTTTATATTTTTACATTTTTTCTCCTTGGTAATTCTACAATTTAAAACTTAATAGAGATTTGATTTAGATTTCTAAATAGGTAATTTTAATTGTTTACTTTTAATTTTAATTTCAAATTTTATAAATCTTTTAATATATATGATAACCTTGCTTAGTTGTCAAATTTTTCGAATCATCCTATACTTGTATTTTGATTGGTCACTCTAGCTTATGTAACAGCGTTTACTCCTGGCTAAGGATCGTTGATTAATTTGAAACTTTTAAAACCATTTATTCTATATTCTACATCGTCACTTGAAAAGACACTAGAAGTGTTGAAACAAAATGGCTACTTTTGTCGTGATTTTATAGCATATTTATGTTGTAATATTCAAATAAATAATTATATCTGCTCTACTCTGTATTGAGCACCCTTTAAAGAATATTAATTGTTGGTTATTGGATCTCACTCCGTATATACCAATCCTAAACTTGGGTATATATATATATATATATATATATATATATATATATATATATATATATATATATATATATATATATATTGTGTGTGTATTTAGGCAGCATTTTTTCATTCATACATGTTTCATTAAATAATATAGATAAGTATTGTCTATATATTTTATGTAAGTTCTTTTCATATCGTCTGATAAGCTTAATAACATTATCATTAAACAATGAAAGAAAATCACAATATTGATACATATTTTTTAATCCAATCTAAGCCTTCGGCTTACATAAGCCATTATCGAAGATGACAATTACACAATATATTTAAGCAATACACGAACAAGAAATTGATGATATTCTGTTTTTGTTTACATGGATGATTTCCAAGCAACGATAAACACGTGGATATAAGACGCTGAAAGCGAAAATCGCACCACAGCTCATGACGTCACACATGACCACGCGAGAGTGAATCCGATGAGTATTGAGTATGGAAAGGCGTTGGTATGAACCAATGGCTTCTGTTACTAATTATAGGCATTTAAGGATATTTGTGGAGATTTCATAGTTTATTTTGTTCAGGTTAGGTTTCAACTGTTTTATGTATATAGCTTCAAGAATTTTTAGTTTTTGTTTATTGTTTTCATGTTTAAGTATAGTTGTGTTTTCGACGAGGATTTTCCGGAATTGTGTATGCGGCCAGGCATGTTGTTTTAAATGCCTAAAAATGTTAGAGTTATCATTCAAATGTAGTGTCAAGCGTCGTGAAAGCGAGTTTGTGGTGTGACCAACATAGATATTATTTAGTTCGTTGGAGATACAATCTCCCAAAGGGCACCTGAATTTGTAAACTATGTTGTTTTTTTTTCAAATCGCTAACCGGAGGAGAAGAATCATTGCGAATAATTGAGTTGGATATACTAGATTTAGTGTAGTATATAATTAACTTAATTTTTTGCTAGGATCTGTTGTAGATATATATATATATATATACATAAATATATATATATATATATATATATATATATATATATATATATATATATATATATATATATATATATCTTGTCTGTTGTCTTTAATGAAACACACACAAACCTGCGCTCACACACACATATATACATACGCACACACATGTATATATTAGGTTCGGGCAAATTAATGCACAATGAGTTTTTCTCAAAGGGGATCAAAAGTTACAGAATATTATATTCTTTATTTACTGCTTCAAAAATGTGTAAAATGACCGGTGACATGTGAAAACATTTGCTTAGTTTTCAAATTAACAATGTGGCTGGCATTCTGTACAATTTTGCATACACACTTAGGCAGATATACATAAATGCATTCATACATATATGCAGATAGATAGACAGATAGATAGATAGATAGATAGATAGATAGATAGATAGATAGATAGATAGATAGATAAGGAACAGACTGAGATAGATAGAAAAGAACATAGATAGATAGATAGATAGATAGATAGATAGATAGATAGATAGATAGATCTCGTTGAATATCTTCCGTACTTTAGAACTACTATTTTCTAAATTGCTAAATTACTTGAAAGAGTTAGGGTTTCAAGTTCCCTTATATTTTGGGACATATTAAATGTCCTAGCTCTTTTTACCTGATAAAAAACGGTATTGAAAATTATATTTTGATCAGCCTGCGTAAAAAACAAACGAACAGGTCCCAGCTGTTTCTATGTTTATAATATTAATGCATTCTTTCCATAGTTTAATGTCCGTGTGACGAAAACAAAATGTCTCGGATCAATAACCTTTCTTGTACGTGCGAGAACAACATTAATTAAACATACACTTGTACGGATACATCGATATGAAATGTCTTAAGTCGAACGTGTTAAGTTTCTGAGCACAATGCTATCTCCATCTTGGAAACAGTATCCATAGAAACGCTTTCACTGTGACACGAGGTGATAAAAATGGCGTGGTTTTACGTTCAGCATGTAGCCTTGCTAACACATTTGGTGTGGTGCATCTTGGTGGGTAAATGCTGAGTAGGCCATCCACCACAAAAATTTGTGGAAAAAATTCAAGGATATAAATAGTGGAAATATTTCTCGCGGCTGATAAACAGTAAAATTAACAAATCACACACACATAAACACACACACACACACACACACACACTAAGGGAGAGAGAGATTGAGAAAGAGAGAGAGAGATAGTGGTGGGTAGAAAGACACACACACATTCAATGGTGTATTTCTTGTCAGATTCTTAAACCTTGATATTATAGACACTAGGTGAGTTGAAGCTTCAAGAACAATATATGTTTGGATGTTGAATTGCTAGAAGATTATTATTATTATTATTATTATTATTATTATTATTATTATTATTATTGTTTTATTTCCTTTGATGTCGGGTGTGTACGCATTTCTTCCCGGGTCCAGACCAGAGGCCTAAGGTTAGAAATAGCATCATGATATTTTCGGCTGAGCTATTTAGAAAAAAAATCGCACATATTTTACATAGATAAAGCCCTTTGTAAGGTGTGGGCTGTACTCATGAGAACAGTTTTTGCATTTCTTTAAGGCATGGGCTTCCAGAAATCCCTTCAATGAGTCTACAGGAATATTTTTCCAATCAATCCGAGGGCTCCAACTCTAACTGGAATTGTTGATGTTCTCACGGGCGACATTTTTGTGATTTCGATTTCAAGGTTCCTGTATTTTGATATCATTTTGAAGATTTTCAAAGATACATTGCACTCTGCAGGAACTGCCATATCAAAAAGGAGGGATTTTGTTTTACCTGTGCAGTCTCTAATCACAATGCCTGGACGATTAGCTTTGAATGTTCCATCTGTGCGTATTGTAAAGTCCGAGAAAAATGTTAAAGACCACATCCCATAACCGGGGGTCTGGGTGGTGTTCATACCAATTTCTTGCAGTTTTCATTCCGTAGAATATTTTCCAGATATTGTCCCACTCTGTCAGGCCGGGTTTTATAAAGAGTGCGTACCAATACCTTGCAACCTAATACAAGATGATCAACTGTTTCTAGATATTTATCATAGAATCAGCATTTTGGGCTAACACAACTTTTCAGTATGTGTGCTTGATAATTTCTAGTTAGAAGGGTTGGACTTGTACCGCAAACATTAAACCTTCGGTTTCAGCTTTTAACCCGGCACTACGTAGCCTCTGATAGGTACGGGAATTGTCTACATCAGCTTGTTTTATACGGGCAGAATAGTGATTTTCTAAGCGCTGCTTAGATGTGGCACAAGGCCGGAAGTATGGAGCACCCAGTGAAGATCGAACTCAGTCGTAATTGTTCTAAGGAGGCAAGCTTGCTAACCATTACACCACGCTGAGGTGCCCAAGTACGGGCACAATATTTACATTGAAGCAGTTTATCTTGCCATCGTTTCTGTACCTGGCCGGTTGCCTTTGATTTCGTTTTTAAGTATTTTGCAGCTTCAGTCGGTGTATTATACTTTACTTGTATTTCTTCACCCATTTAAAACATTATTTTGAACTTGTTGGTTTCTGTTATTACTGAATAATGTCGCTTACTACTTTCATGTCCTTTGACACATATCATCATCCAGTCTTCAGTAGTTTCCAGGTATCTTTGAAGACCAATTGTTGTAGTTTTGTAAGACCGTTCTAGTTGAACTAATCCTCTACCTCTTTCGGATCTGGGCACATACAGACGATCAACATCAGCTTTGGGGTGATGCATGCGGTGGCAGGTGAGAAGCTTTCTCGTTCTGGCGAATGGACGCCAGAACGAGAAAGCTTTAATGTCGTCTCTGGTCCAGTTAATGTTGCTGAAACTGTATTGCATCACAGGTACAGCTAAGGTGTTTATGGCTGATGTTCAGTTTATTGAATTCATCTCGGTATTCAGTACAGACGTACACGCCTGTAGTGTTCCTTTCTTACCTTTTCGTTCATTTGGGGATGCTGTATTCCATCTCCTTCGCTATGTCCTAGGTACTTATAGGCTTCTTCTTGTTCCAGTTTCCTAATCTTTGTGACGAAATCTAAATCTATTGATTGTGTTTCTGCAATTATCCTTTATTGAATAATATTTTTGCACATTTATCTAATCCAAAATCTATACCTATGTTGTCACTGAAACATTTTACACAATTGAGGAGACCCTTAACCGCATTGTCTTCTTTGGCCAAGAGTTTCAGATCATCCATGTAGAATAGGTGATTAATACTTTCTTGTTTAGCTTGTAACCATAGCTATTGTTACCTAAGGGGAATTAAGGGGACAGACAAAACAGAAGGAGTGACAGGTAGTCACCTTGAATTATTCCACGTCGGATATTCAGGCGGTTGGCGATGGAAGTGCCTCTGGTGTCATTTACGTATGATTTTGTGTTCCACATTCCCATGCTGTGTTTAAGGAAATTTGCTATCACGGGGCAGATACTATTTACATTATTCGGACTATCGTCCTCATCTTTGTCGCCATATTTATTACAACGTTTCGGCCGTTGTAAGCTCCGGCCTTCTTCAGGTGGTTGGAATTTCGCTCACTGGGGTAGACTGTTCTAGTTCCACGTGGCATGTTTAATGGATGTCAGTTATCAGTTATCCCCTGTTAATTCCCCTCTCTCACCTTAAGGGAGCAGCCTGTCTCCCCTTTATATTTCTTTCCTCTATGGGGGTATTACTCGGGAAATATGGCGACAAAGATGAGGACAATAGTCCGAATAATGTAAATTGTGTATATAATACCTAATCTCAGAAATATAGTCAGATACTGAAAGGCCGAAACGTTGTAATGAATATGGCGACAAAGATGAGGACAATAGTCCGAATAATGTAAATAGTGTACATAATACCTCATCTCAGAAATATAGACATATACTGAAAGGCCGAAAGGTTGTAATAAATATGTCGACAAAGATGAGGACAATAGTCCGAATAATGTAAATAGTGTACATAATACCTCATCTTAGAAATATAGACAGATTCACGGGATAGACATTGTACATTTCCAAAGTCTTATGTTTCCAGTAGTGTGGCACACTATCAAAGGCTTTCGAGTAATCTATCCATGCTGTGCTAAGATTTCTACATCGTCTCATGCAATTTTCCAGGATAATTTTGTTTATCAGTAGTTGATCTTTGCAACCATAAGAACTCCTGCATCACTTCTGTTCCAGTGGAAGAATGTTGTTTGATTCGAGAATGAGTAAGTACAGACTTGATCAATTAATACGTGTTATTGGCCTATAATTATTCAGGTCATCTGTTTCACTCTTTTTTGGCATGAGATATGTAATACCTTTAGTGATCCATTCCGAGATATCACTGGGATTATTTATAAGCATTGATAGAGTTTGTGCAAGAGTTTTATGAATTGATGACAGATGATAAAGCCAAAAATTGGGCACCTTGTATTTCCTATGGATTTCCATTTTTTTTTTTTTTTTGTTTGCCTAACATTATTTGTGGTTATATTTTCCCACTCTTGTAGAGGTTTTTATCCAGCATTCGTTCTTCATCACTTTGGTCCCATTCTGCATTGGGCTAATATTTATTTGGACTGCTCAAAATATTCTCCCAAAATTTATGAACCTCCTCAATAGATGCTGTATTTTTTTATATGTATAGCTCCTTTTCAATTCTCCCTGTAAAATTTCTTCTTCTTCTTCTTCTTCTTCTTATTATTATTATTATTATTATTATTATTATTATTATTTTTTTTTTTTTTTTTTTTTTTTATTGCTATTATTATTATTATTATTATTATTATTCCTTTGTTTCCTGGTGTATAGTTTCCGGGTCCCATCCAGAGATCCAAGGTCAGAAATGACATTTTCCATTGGGCATTTTTTGGATAAAAAAACTGTAATCACACAGATTTCAAAGAAATAAAGCCCTTCGTGAGGTGTGAGTACATATTTTCGATCGCTTTAAGACATGGACTACGAAAGACGCCGACAACATATTCTAATCAAAGTGACGACTACAACTACAATTATATTTGTTGCTTTCCTCATATTTTTGAGATTCTCACTTCAAGATCCTCGTATTTTGATAGTTTTTTGAAGATCTTCAAAGATACATTACAATCTGAAGAGATTGCCACGTCAATAAGAAAGCACATTCCGTTTTTGTGGTCTTTAATCACTGGGCGATTAGCTTTTGTCTTGTCTGTGTGTATTGTAAAGTCCCATAAAATTGTTACAGGCCCTATCTCTGTAACCGACGTTCAATTTCTTGCAACTTCCTTCCCGTAGAAATTTGCAGATTTTCCAATGCATATATTGGTCCATCCTGTCGTATCCAGTTTTATATTCAGTGCATGCTAATACCGTGCAGCCTGAAACGAGTTGGTCAATTGTTTATGAGTACTTATCAGAGAATCTGCATTATAATTATTAATATTCTGCCTTTTCAATTAATGTCATTCTTCATAGGACTGTCTTGTTGGTTTCTTTTGTTTTGTTTTACGGCATATCAAAACCTCAATGGGTTTTAATGCCGACAAGATTTTTATTGCTGGTAATATTTTTTTTTTTTAAACCTATCTTTATATTTTCATAGTGTTTTGACATCTATTGGTGGGATTTAACTATTTTCCCGTAGCTGGGACCCTAACAGGTGCTACCACCCCGAGTCAGGGTGGACCTGGGAACACCAGCAATTAAGAGGTGGTGCCACGCTCCTCAAAATCTCCTGATCAGATGCCTTGCACTCGGATGTAGTTTATCGTCTTAACCAGGACGTGGATGTAATTTATACATCACACCCCGGGCGCAGGACTGAGTCTATCTTTTGGATTCGTGGCTACTTCGATGATGTGACGGCTTGTTTGATGTACAGAATCCCCCTAAATATGAGAACAGTGTCGAGGGTGGAGAACGTATGGCCCATTTAATATGACTAGGTTTTAAAGCAACCTTGTAAACTACATTTTTTTTCTTTTTTAAGTTTAACAGAATTTCTGATTAGGAAACTAAATATTTTTTTTACCTAATTTGGATCTATGGACCTTTACGTATCTCGTTCGTTGCTAGGAGAACCGGGTGAGACTGTGAATGTTCAATAATTGAGTTAGTGGCTTTGAATAATCCAGATTTCATTGGTTGCTCTTAAACGAATTCATTCGTCTCACACTTGCGCTAACTTTGCTGTCGTCTACACCACAACCTTCCATTTCTCTTGCAAGCCTCGCCTTCTATTTATTTCTCCAACCGACAACATGAGATCAATTATTTATTAGTCTCTATCGATCTGTTTCTTGCAGATGCAGGCTAAAGTACCAATGATATAGCACCTCTACGAACTGGTTCCAGATATGTTTGTCTTTCAATATTACCGATTTTAGAAACATTGGATTGTGTCGAAATAGAAATATCACTGCTTATTTGCTTCATCGCTTAACTAAGAACACAAATCGTTTTTTTTATTAATAGTGAATTTCGATAAGTAATAATTCAATTATTTTTTATTCATTTTTCTAAGGAATGAAAAATCGGGGAAAAGTACCTTGGTGACTAAATAATGACGCTATTAATTTATATTAGGTCATCCCATAAGTTCTGTCCGAATTTTAACTTTTTGTTAAAATGAACGAAATTTAAAGAGTATTTTATAATCTCTAATGGATCTGAACATTATTTTTATGTTTAGATGCATTTAAACCGATGAAATTTTATTTCAGAGAACAATAAGATTAAATTTTGTTAGATTAAAACCCTGCTAACATGAAAGTACCCAAGAATCATTTGAGGTACATAATGCTTTATGAGTTCAAGAAAGGAAACTCAGTAGCCGAAGCGGCTAGAAACATTCACTCAGTTTATGGAGAGGAATGCGTGAATGAAAGAACTTGCAGAAGATGGTTTGCAAAATTCAGATGTGGAGATTTCAACCTTGAAGATGAAGATCGAACCGGACGTCCATTTGAGTTTGATGAAAAGCTTCTTGAAGCAGCCCTTGGAGAAAATCCTGCTTTATCAGTTGAGGAATTGGCAGTGGTTCTCAGTTCAAACCATACAACTGTTCATCGTCATCTTCAACAACTTGGAAAAGTTCCTAAACTTGGAAAATGGGTGCCTCATGAATTGTCTGAAAACAACCTCAAATCCCAAGTTCACATCTGCTCTTTTCTCCATTGTCGCCAACTCGTTTCACCTTTTTTGGATGAACTTGTGACTGGCGACGAACAATGGATCTTTTATCGAAATGTTAAGCGTCGTAGATAGTGGCTTGGTAAAGGGGAAGGACCCCAGCCACAGCCGAGAAGGGAACTTCATGGGCAAAAGGTTCTTCTTTCAATCTGGTGGGATTGCCAAGGAATAATCCACTTTGAATTCTTACCACCTAATGCAACAATTAATGCTCAAATATACTGTCAGCAATTAGAGCGTTTGAACCAAGCTTTGAGGAAAAAAGACCAGCTCTAGTGAATAGAAAACGGGTGATGTTTCATCAGGACAATGCGCGATCACACACAGCAAGAATCACGCCAAAAAAGATCGAAGAACTTGGTTGGGAGAAAATTCCTCATCCACGTTGGAAGAAAGTTCTTCGAATCAAAGCCAAAAGGATTTTACAGTAATGGAATTAGTAAGCTTGTTAATAGATGGAAGGAAGTCATAGATAATCAGGGGAAATACATTGTTGATTGAATCTGTAATTAAATGTAACATTTGGTCACTTGTTTTCTTTATTCAAAATTCGGACAGAACTTATGGGATGACCTGATATATAGAAAGGAATGTATCTATAATAATTCCGTCTTTCTAAGGTATCTAGCTATGGAATCATTGGAAGAGTCTTCTAAATTATAATGTCCTTCCAAACCGGTAGAACCCTGAAGGTAGCTGTTAACTGACAATCCTCCGAATCCCATACGATCAACGGAGTCGTCCCCCAAGGTTAGCTTCTTGGTCCAACCCTCTTTCTCCATTAAATAAATGATCTGCCTCAGAGTATACTCCGATACAACGGTATATGAGTGAACGTCCAAAACACCAAATATCTTGGCGGCTTATCTCTATTCTTGACTGACGACACAGACATATTTCTTTTTCACAGAAGGAGTTGCGTAATATACATACGATTTTTCTAGGTTTGTGCAGAGAGTGTAAAATTTATCGGTGAATAAGCAAATTATTTAACCGCTGCTTGAAGGAGAAATGTATGTCTATAAATAGTGTCAAGTGTATCCCCTATTTTCAAAAATGCGGTTGAGCGTTCATCTCCGTCACAGTATTGAATCATCAGACTCATCAGTGTCATTAGCACATTTTTGAAGTTATAATCAACAAGATAGTTGTTGATTAACTCAGTAGTTACAACGTATTGAGCGACAAACAGGACTGGTTCCCATCGGTTTGATCCACTGCTGATACGCTGTCATTACTCACAGAGTCGGTGAGTCACGAGACAATAAATACATCTCAAGGGCGATCACATATATATTTATTAAAGTTTTTTGATAAAGTGTATTATAAAGGGTTACTGCATATGTTATTTTACTATGGAATCACTGTATGAGGCATCTCAGTTATAAGGCACTTTACCTGAAGGTAGTTGCAAACGGACAGTCCTCAAAGGGCCAAGAGATAAGCTCCAGTGTCCTCCAAGGTTTCCTTCTTGGTTCAACTCTCTTTCTACTTTACATAAATGATCTGCATCAAACTATACTCCGATCATTTGTGAATATCTATGCTGGTGATACATCTGTATACGAGTGCGCCTCCATAACTCAAAATGCCGAGATCTTAGAGGGTGATCTCTACTCTGACCTAACTGTAGCAGCTCTGTGGGGGGAAGCTCTCTGGTCACATTCAATGCCTCAAAAAGCAAACTAGTTACATTCCATCATCACCCATCGGACCCTGAACTACCACCAATCACGATGAACGGATGTCTTCTCGGGGATACACTGTGCCTTGAACGCCTATTGAGACTTAAACACAACCAAGACCTCAAGTGTAACACCTATATACGGTCCATCGCTAAAGATGCTGGGAAAATGGGCGGCTCCCTTTACCGCTCCAGCAAGGACCTCAGTCCACCTCCTATCCTTTACCTTTACAAGAACAAGATCAGGCCGAAAATGGATTATTGTTGCCATATATGGGCGGGATCTGCCTAGTCTTAACTTTCCACCTTGGATAGTTCAAGAGGGTCTCAGGGTTCATGTGGGTGACGAATTATTTTTCAACCTACAACTCCCCTTTCTCACAGATGAGACGTTGTTAACCACTTACTGCTCTATCGCTGGTTGCAGGGAAACTACATTCCTTAATTCAAACCAGTACTAAACTTCACGGATAAGACCCTCCATGCCAGACACATTGTAACGAACCACCTTCATTGCCTTCATTTTTCAATGGTGAGATATAAGTTTCATTAGAGCAGCTTCTTCCCACGAACCTGTGTTTTTTGGAACCGACTCCCAAGAGGATGCTTCCCCAATGATTACAATCTTAACTTGTTCACATTTATCCGTTATCTTCCCACATAAACTGTGGAAACGTTTACCTTGAGTGGCTCTCAGGCCTTTTACAGCGTGAACATAATTTCAAAAAAAGATATTGACTTGATAGGATTTAATGTACGAATTTTTGTTGAAAGGTTGAGATTTAATTTAAACGAAAATCCTGGAAACTTTTTATTGTTTTTTTTCTGTTTTCGTTTCTGCTTCTGTGTCTTTTTTGTAACCGCCCCTCTGCAGTTGGCAGGAGGTTTTAGCAAAGATGTTTCTTATTTCTTAGACATATTTCTTTTTCACATGAGGAGTGGCGTAATATACATTTGGTTTTCCTAGGTTTGTGCAGAGAGTGTAAACTTTATCGATGCAGAAACAAGATTGGTGTGTCGACTTCATCTTTCAGCTTATTTTTATTTCTATTTTATTTCATTTTTTTTTTTTTGGCGTTTCAGTTCGCGCTGATGATTTTGGAAGAGACATGAGTCTAATAATTGTCCCCACCTCCAGCTATTAATTAAATAGCTGGGGCGACGATGCTCTAAAGCCTTGTGTATCATTCAGTATAAGAAAACGACTACTCAGAATTTAAAATCGCGGAGTAGACAACGAAAAACCAATCCATTATCTTTCCCAAGAACTTAAATTAATTCACAGATAATAAAGTAAAAGAAGCTTGTGGATAGTCATAAACACCTAAGTCCGAACGAGATTATCATTCCATTATATATATGTATATATACTCGACTCTCCCGTCGAATTTGACGTATGAGGGTTAAGCAGACCAGTTACTAGGAAACTGACAGCTCGATGCCAGCACATGAGATTTGATTATAGTGGTGAAGGATTTGTGCAGGACCATCCACACTTTCTGAAGGGCCGAATACAGAGACTTGGTACACCACGTGCCACAGGGTCCCCAAACGACTCTTCGTAGGTATTGAATTCAGAGTTGTCCTTCTCCTAGACTTGTTGTCATCCAAGGCTATAGAACCCAGTTTTTCCTGCTATTTACCCATCGCTGGAGGAAGAAGAAGAGGATTCACACCTTTCCCAAGGGTATTAGCACGTAAGTGAATGCAGTGGATTCGACTGGAATTCGAACTCGGCTCTCCAATTCCTCAATCCAAGTCTCTATCCATTACTCCACCGTGTGTGTGTGTGGGGGGGCATGCTTGTGTGTTTTAAAATTACGATACAGAAATCCTGACAAAGCTTTTCAGTACTGAAAATTGGAAACGTTCATGAAAATAGATTTCTTTAGCAATACATTCGATAATGCATATCGCCGTTTAGGGCTTCATCATATTCAAAAACGAAAGGACAAAAGAATTTTATGTGTATTTGTGTATCTGCTTAAATAATGAATCTTTGAATTACTTTTTCCCTAAACTGGCCTTAAATATATTAGCTTTATACTGGAACTGGGAGTAGAGAAAAGTAAATATCAATGATATTTTTTTAAAGGTTACCCATTTTTTTTCTTTAGTCACGACAAAACCCAGCTTAGGGAAAAAATACTGAGATTCATTACTTAAACAGACAACCGCCTCTGGATGTTGACTTCAATATCCATTTATATATATATATATATATATATATATATATATATATATATATATATATATATATATATATATATATGAGTGTTGTGGGGGTGCGTGCGTCTGTGTGCGTGTTTGTGTGTATGTGGAACTTATATTTAGGCAAAGAAGATTTCTTATATTCAACAGAAAAGGCATGTTTGTTTAATTTTTTTATTATTTATTTCTCAAAATGTCCAATAAGATGTTATCGATCGGGATCAAAATTTATGGTTTGTTCTGCTTTATTCAAGTTCATTATAACGTTTCATTCATAATCTTTGCGGAGATGCACTGAAGATGGTTTCATTGGAAGAACTGTCAGATTACCTACTTGTTGTCCAAGATGATTCAAAGTTGTGGGATCAGCTCGATCATTATTGATAGATCGTTGTAAGACGTGAGTAGGCCAAGTGCTTTATCCTTGTGTTTTCTATATGGTTAATATGTAGCTTTATAAGCTTGAGTGTGACACCGAGAAAATCTACTTCTTTTAGTTATGTTTTTAGTCATATGTCGAACCCGATATTTTTTAAAATGTTTATGATTATTTTCTGTCTGTTACAGTTTCTTAAGATTATGAGACGTAGTCCCAGCAGAGGCCGAGAACAATTATAGTGATTATTTTACTTAGTAAATGTATACCTATAAGCTTGCAGCAATGTCTACGCAAACACGTGTATTCGCGGAATATAATATTTATAGTAATATATATATATATATATATATATATATATATATGAAGAAATATAGTCTTAAAGTGTGCTATATTTATGGGATAAAGTGCTCAATATCAGAGATAGAGCGTGTGTAAATATAAAAGTGAACATAGAAGTCAACACTTAGAGGCGACAGTCTGTTTCATGTTAGATGCAATCGTCGGGCCACATTGTCGGTTTATACATTCTTTTTTATAGAGATATAAACATAAAAAAGTCTTAAAGTAATTTTTGGGCTTTGTCCATTTCATAATTAGTTATATATGTGATGATTGCTCCATTTATAGACCAAAATATCGAGATCACAGAGCAGAAGGTTATATGCAACCATGATAATAATGGCCTGGAGAAAGCACCTCTTCGTTGTACATGAACACTGGCAGTCCTTTCTATTGCGTTACCTGGATGGATATAGCTGTATCATCTTCATGAATGTTAACAGACATTTATTATTATATGTTCAATACTCTCTAATCAATATCTTTCAAACAAATAGTACAAGTTTGGCAGCATCATCCAAACCCAGTCAGTAACAGGTATTTCTGCTTATATATATATATATATATATATATATATATATATATATATATATATATATATATATATAAGTGAACACTGAAGTCAACACTCAGAGGCGACAGGCTGTTTAATGCTGGACCCAATCGTCAGACGGCCTGACGATTGGGCCTAGCAGGAAACAGCCTGTCGCCTCTGACTCTGATTTTTTACTTCAATGTTCACTTTTATATTTATATTTACATGCGCTCTATCTCTGATAGTGAGCACTTAAATTTATCCCATAAATATAGCACACCTTAAAACTATATATCTTCATATATATATATATATATATATATATATATATATATGATAATATTTATAATATATTTATATATTATATATATATTTATATATTATATATATATTTATATTTTATTAATATACAAAAATACACACACACATCAATCAATTATATATTCATTTCCTCTCTCTCTCTCTCTCTATATATATATATATATATGCATCCATTTATACTGAAACAATTTTCTACGTTACCAGAAGAGTTCCATACGAATTGTAGATATCCATGTATATTCTTTTTTATGTTTTTAAAGCCGGGGTCATCTATCGCTTTCTTTCAATTTCAGCGGAGTTAAGAAAGGCCTACTAGGTCACCCAGGGTTTCATAAGTTGCTGCCTGTTGTAGTGCCAAAACTCTGTCGTCTGTCGTCTGTCCATGACAAAAACACAAATCAAATAGCCTTTTCAATATTCACAATCTCTAAATTAAACCTGATATGTTATCCAAGCTGATTATAACTCCTGTACGACCAACTAGTATTTTAGTTCCAAATAAACGCACGTGTGTTGATCTCTCAGATCTGATGTGACCATTTGGAAAGTGTTAAACTTGAACTGATAACAATTTGACAACATCCATTACGAACGCTATTTTAATTCCTACACAATGAAATCTTAAAATTCTTCAAAAGAAAATATTTTTTACAAAAACACTTAGAAAAAAAAAAATTAGTGGATTCATTTTATAGAAGATAAGCGCAGGTGCTAAAATTTGATTGGTTGTTATTTACAGTTTTCAAACAGAATTTATTTGATTGAAAAATTTGCTTTTAACACATTTAACTGGTTTAATTTATGTTACACAGTGACTCGTGAATGTCTCCATTGTAAATACCAATAAGCAGAATAGATTTACACATACACATACACACACAGATATATTTCCTTGTAATAATACAATATATATATATATGTGTATGGAGAAAGAATATTTATACACATACAGGCAAACTGAAACGCAATACACATGAATAATAGAAAGAAAGAAAAATTACCAAGTAGCATAAACAGATAACAACAAAGACATTCTCCTGACTTTCCTTTTCTCTGACCAAATTTAATTGTTTTATTAACCCTCGAGCAAAAGAACATTTTTCAGCCTGTCCAAGACGGATTCAGGTTCTTACTACTACACCAAAAAGACAATGGTTAAAATATTTAAAAAAGAAAAATGGATTCTTTTTAAATAATATGTAGAAATAACCATTCTTTGCCTGATGAAGGCAACAAGACCCGAATCACGTATAGCAAAATATATAGAATAAAATATATGAAAAAATCCACATTATAATTAAAATCGTTTGCGTCTTTTTGTCTCCTTAAGATATATATATATATATATATATATATATATATATATATATATATATATATATATATATATATATATATATATTTCAAACATGTAGTGTTGAATGTTAAAGACAACATAGTCTTACATATTTTCTTTTGAATTTTCTCATATTCTCTAATGAGACTTTTTATTTGAAAATAGTTCCGAAATATGTATTTTCCATACGATGACCTAGCGCTTTCGAACATCATTGTTAGTTTGTAAAAAATAGTAGCAACATGATTACGCTACAAGATAATTGGCAAATGTTTGTTTAAAAAAAAAAAAAAAAAAAAAAAAAAATTTTTGACTAAAATATTGACCCTGAAGATGAACAATGATGTTCGAAAGCGCTAGGTCATCGTATGGAAAATACATATTTCGGAACTATTTTCAAATAAAAAGTCTCATTAGAGAATATGAGAAAATTCAAAAGAAAATATGTAAGACTATGTTGTCTTTAACATTCAACACTACATGTTTGAAAGAAAAGTTGCTGCCAAATTACACATATATATATATATATATATATATGGTACAGGTAATAGATCCGTTGGTATATAATCCAGGTAGATCCTAGTAATATCAGATATTAAAATTGATCCATAGAGAGCTCAATGTATTTATTATAACAGAGCGTATATTTTATAATGCAAAAAATCCAAAATTGTCTCATGTGGGTATAGTCTATTTCAAACTGCACACTGCTATGTGCCAACTCTCCTCAGCACAAGACTGTCTGGAATTTTTTTGTATATATATATATATATATATATATATATATATATATATATATATATATATATATTACGGCAAAAAAATATAAATTACCTCAACACAGATCATAGTATATTTCAAACTGTCTGTACAAGGCTATCATCAGCCCATAAGTGTTTGTCTCGGAGTATTGTTTTAAATTTGTTTTCAATGTCAGTCCTCCACTGGTACACGACTTGTTAATGAGAAGGGGTTTGTTTTAGCGATTGGTGGGGGCGTGAGGTACCTTATCACGGGGGAAGCGGTCTGTGGTGTTAGTTTATTTATGGTCAGGACCTGTCGTTGTTTGTCGTTTAATATCAGTTCCTACTATGTGGCGTTTCTTATAAAACAACTATGTTCTTCTCAGACTCACAGTAAATAGTTTTTGTACTACAGGTGTCAAGTATTATTAATAAGTGATGGGGGATTTAAACTTAAACCCGTTAAGATTAATGTAAATTAGGTGAATTATAGATTTATAGATTGTGGGTAATAACAGAGCACACAATGGAATAAATAATGCTGCCCAACACACTTATATGCGTACATATCTTCATACATATATATATATATATGTACATTTACATGTCTATACATATATACCACTATACATACACGTTGAGGTAATGTTTGTTTTATTGCTGTAAAAAATACATATGCTCTCTTATAATCAATACATCGATCTCTCTGTAGATCAGTTTTAATAACTAATTGTTATTGATTCCGGGATGAAATCCGGTATCAAATAATAACAAACGCCAAGAATGAATATAGGAAAATAAATGTATTAACGTAATAATACAAACTGGTAATACAGGTTAGTAGTTCCAGGAATGCGGGGTTAGTAGACAAATATATACATAAAGTCTTTGGTATCGATCTATCGCTGTATGACTTCCTCCTGAGTCTACGTGCTTGTTACTATGACTCTTGTGCTACCCTCCTCTATTACTACTCGACCGACTCTACGTTCTACTACAACTACTGTCCGACTTGACTCAACGTACTATTACTCACTCGGGTATTCACTGGCAGTAGCATATGTATAACTTGGGTGAGTCCATTTGTGTAAAAAGGGGAGACCCCTCAATACTAATATTACTAGGATCCACTCGGATTATACAGCAATAGATCAATTACCTGCACTATACATACATATATATATATATATATATATATATATATATATATATATATATATATATATATATATATATGACAGATAGAGAGTCTGGGAAACATACACACACACGTATATATTTTTATTGAAATTGGAGTAGATCTGAGTAGCGAAATTAGATCAGAGCATTTTGTTTACTGATGGGAAATCTGATCTAGGACAGAAGTTGTACCCAATGGAATTTGGGTCATTAGAAGACAATGGAAAATGGTCGAAACAATTTTTATCGGTTAGAAATTGAAATAGAGCTTAGTAAGCTATAAATCTTTTTGGAATTCACATGATTTTGGTTGAAGCAGCCAGAACCCCGTGATAATTGCATGCGAAGTAGTATGGCCAAGTGTCGATTATGACTAGCCGGTTTTTTCTATATAAACGCGTAGTTATGCTGAGAAAGTGAGAGACAGGAGACAATTCATGGCGAGATTGGAGAAGAGAATTAGCCCAGGCAAGTGTTGGGCTAGTGACTGGAGAGTCGAGTTGGAGACTCGAGGAGGATAGGAAGTGACGTCAGATATTGGAACGAAGCGTCCGATATCATGTACTGTTGATATAGGTACCGCTGCTTCTGCTACCACGAATATTTCTACTACTGTTACTACTGCTGAGGAGGAACGCCACTATAAACTGTCGAGTCCCGCAAGAGTCGTATATCGTTCTGAGACGATTTAGCAACAAGTAATCACATATATTCTCTCTCTCTCTCTCTCTCTCTCTCTCTCTCTCTCTCTCTCTCTCTGTCTAGAATCCAGGGTATGAGTTTTTACGCCAAATACTTTTCTTTTCTGTAACCCGTTTCTTTTCTATACTATTTTTCTGCTATATAAAAGACATTAACAATTAAACCATTGAATAGTTGTTTGTCTGGCTTTCTGCAAATATTAATTCTTTTTTTTTCTTTGATGCATTCTAAATTTATTAGCACAGACTCTCCAGCCGTGTCTACATCTTCAGTCGATCGTGAATGGATGAACATCACTTCTACTTTCTGGATCAAACAAATCACAACGCGGGCAGGAAGGAGGATTAAACCAGCGGACCAGTCGAATAATGTACGGATGCTCAGGGGACCTATGGCCACTCCCTTAAGTTCGGTTAGGACAGATTAGACACCTCAACCCAGAGTGTAAGACGCCGGAGATTGAGGGGCTGGGGCGAAAGTTTTAGATATATATATATAATTATATATACAGTTTTATAGATATAATTATATATAGTTTATATATATATATATATATATATATATATATATATATATATATATATATATATATATATATAATTATCGTACCAGCCGACAAGGGCGGAGCTATAACCATCTTAGACACTAACAACTATATTAAAGAAGCAGAATCACAACTTCAAAATAACAGATTCTATTTACCATTATCTCTAGACCCAACTAGTACATTCAAAAAAAAATTATTACTTCTCACTCAGAACCTGAACCACAACATAAAAAATACCATAAAATCTCTTATTCCTGACAACCCTAAAACAGCAACATTCTACACTATCCCAAAACGACATAAACTCCCCAAACTTATTTCAGAAAAAACGCCCTAACACTTTTTCATCCAACCCGCATCAAATTACACAATCAAATAAGGAAGAGAACATCTATGAAATTTCAAAATCCCTTAAAATCATACCACCTGGTAGACCCATAATATCAGGCATTGGTATCCTCACAGAACTTATATCTGGGTATATGGACAATATCCTAAAAACCTTTACTGCCTGACATACCTAGTTATATTAGAGACACTACTGACTTTCTCAATAAATTAAAAACATTAACTTAGTCCACCATGATACAATCCTAGTAACGATGGATGTTTCGTCCCTTTACACGAACATTCCACATGTTGAAGAAGTATCAGCTTGCCATGAGTTCCTTAGTAACAAAAAATTATCTAACAACCAAATCACAGATATATGCCAATTAATACATTTCATTTTAACGCACAATAATTTTAAATTCAACAACAAACACTGTTTACAGATTAGTGGCACAGCAATGGGCACAAAAATGGCACCTAGCTATGCTAATATCTTTATGCACATTCTAGAAAGGAAGATAATAGACAATTCAGAATTTAAATCATTACATTATTTTAGATACATTGATGACATTTTCTTATTATGGACTCATGGATTAGAAAAAAAAATTTTTTTCATTTCTGTAACAACTTCCACGATACAATTAAATTTACCATGGAGCACTCATACACATCCGTCCCTTTGTTAGACGTTATGATAAAATTAAACAAACATACACTTTCTACCAGTCTATACAACAAACCCACAAACCAACATAAATTCCTACACTTCAACAGCTGTCATCCTCTTAAATTAAAAAAAATCTATCATATACAGCTCATTTCTAAGAATCAAACGCATATGCCCAGACCATCTATATTTCCTACACAACATTAATAACTTAACAAAACAATTCCTAAAATGTAAATACCCAATAAACATAATAAAAGAAGCCCTAAATAAAACCATCCATCCACATAAATCGTAACACACTTCTCACATACAAGAAAAGTAAAAACAACAATCGGATTCTGATGGTTTTTAACCCCAATCAATATTCCCACATACTTATTCACAATTTAAAAAAGGATTACAAGAACCTCCAGTTAAACAAAAAGATCAAAGACATTTTCGATAAACCACCCATAAATGCAAAGAAACAATCACATAACCTATCAGCTATCCTCACCGCTACCAAATATCTAAACAATACAAACCAATCAGGAAATTACAAATGTATTAAACCTCGTTGCTTAGTTTTCAAACACTTAATAATCGATACTGTATTTTCTGTACCCAACACCAATATCAAGATACACCCACCTCGTCTCACCTGTGATAGCCATAACATAATCTACTATTTATTCTGCACAATATGTCCTAATAGTGGATATATTGGGGAATCTGGAAATAATTTTAGATTTCGCTTCAACAATCATAAACAAACCATACGTCAAAACAATCCTTATTCCTCCATAGCTGAACACTTTAATCAATCAGGGCACTCATTAGAAAACTGTAAATGTTTATTGATAGATTCTAAATTCAGTTCCACATACACACGCAGAAAAAAAGAAAAATAATGGATTTTAAAATTAAATACATATAAACTAGGTTTAAATAAAAACTTGGGTATTTTAAATCTTTATAAATATTTCAATACTTAGACATTTTTTTAGATATAGTTAAAAAGATTTTTACACAACATATAAATATTATTGCACTTAGATTTACGTTAAAAATATTCGAACACAGTTGCATTCCATATCACATGACGTCCGCGTCTCGTGACGGACGCTACTTGTAAACAAACCTCTAAAAAGAGTTATCTCTGATGAAAGATCGGGGTCGATCTGAAATATCAAATTACATATATATATAAAAATATAAATAAATACTTTCATAAAAAACATTATATTTTCTTTAATTTACAACTTTTTAGTTGTTTATATATATATATATATATATATATATATATATATATATATATATATATATATATATATATATGTATGAATGGATTTTTCATACGATATATTTTTTATTTATTGCTTAAAATTTAACAGATACCCATATTTCAGTAGAGGTTCTGTTTTTTTCTTTATTTCTTAAACAGTATATTTCTTTATTCTCATCTACCTACTTAATTATTAGAGAAATCTTATCAGAAAAATAGTCCGGAGAAAGCATAATTTTCTAATAAGATTTTCCAGTCAAGGATGATTTTATTTTTACTTTGAACTCAATAAATATATGTATTGTTGTATAGATGTACAGTGCTGTTCGATAAAAGTGACTCACCTGATTTTTTTACCAAATGTTCTCTTCTCCGATGAAACGAAAGTTGAGCTAAATTCAAAGGATAAGCGATCTAAAATCCGAAGAAGAAGCTTTGAAAGCTCTTTGAATTTAGCAGTAAGTAATGTCAAGCATCCGTTCAGTATAATGTTCTGGGGACGCTTTTCTTTTCATGGAACTGGTTTCTTAAAACCTATTGAAAAGAACCTCAGGAACGACCAGTACAAGAGAATTTTAGAGTCTTGCCTGCTCCCACCAAATTCATTTTTATGCAGCATAATGCTCCCTGTCACAAATCAAAATTGATGAAGGAATACTTTGATGAGAAGCAGGTGAGTGTTATGACATGGCCGCCCCAATCTCCTGACCTCAACCCCATAGAAAACTTATGGAGCATTATAAAGTACAGGCTCTCGAGAAAGCAGTTGAGCAGCAAAGAGGATTTGATTGTGAATTTCATATCCGAATGGAATTCAATGCTTGGAGATGAGATTTACCAGAAGCTAATCAAGTCAATGCCAAAAAGGGTTGAAAAGGTTATTCAAAATAAAGGAGGGCCCATAGATTATTAAATATTTCGAACTATATTACCTATTATAAATAAATTATACCTCTATTATTCTTTATCTGAAGTTGTTCGGTTATGTTTCTATTGATTACTAGTTGCAGGAAATAAGTGAGTAGCTTTTTTTGCCTAAATCTCATTTATATCCAAAATTATAATTATCAATCGAATACCTTAGAGTGAGTAAACTTTTTTACTAGGCGGTCGGGAAGGGGTCTTTATATTAATAAGATTAAAAATTAGTTTGACCCCAAAAACAATAGGCGAAAAATTTTTAATTAAAAAACTCAGATGAGTCACTTTTATCGAACAGCACTGTATCTAGAATTTTTTTTTTATATATAAGCGTTTCACCCCAAGCCATCCGGGAAGCCACTAGCACGCAAGGGGTTACAGAGAGTTGGAGCTAGAGCAATTAGGTGTGATAGAGGAAAAGATGAAGAGAAGGATAGGGGATAGATCAGGGCATCTGGAGACGTCGATTGACATTACATTTGAATAGTTGGAGATTATAGTTATCAGGGAAACAAGAAGAGGGAAGGGAGTTCCACAGGTGATAGCTGCGAGACATGAAGCTATTGGAGTAGAAGAGACGGCTACATTTAATAATTTCGACAGTGAAAGAGTGTGGCCGAGATGCTAGCCTAGTAGAACGCTTAAATTCATGAAGTTTGGGAACCAGCGAAAGCAGCTCCTCCGAGCAGTTACCATGAAAGTATTTGTAAAAAAGACAGAGGAAGGCAACGGCACGTCGGTGAGAGAGCTACTGCAGACGAAATGCCACATCAGGGCCAATAACGTTGCATATCCGTCTCTGGATCTTATCAAGAACCTTTAGACAAACATAAGGGGCACCAGACCACATATGGCAGCAATACTCCATGCAAGGGAGAATGGTTGATTTGTAGATTTGAAAGATCGACTCCGGCGAGAAAAATTTCCTGGCGCGGCACAGGGAGCCAACTTTCCTTGCGGTGGACGAAGCTATTGACTCAATGTATTTGCTCCATCTCAGGTCAGCTGTCAATGTGAGACCGAGCAGTCGCAAAGAGGTGCTCTCGTGAAGTTGAGCGTCAGACATTCTAATGGGGGGATGGTTCTCTATGGTGAGTAATAGAGAGTTAGAAGAATGTTTTATTTTTACAGAGTCCACACATTGTGCGCATAACTCAATTCAATCTCATTTAATTATGCATAGATACCCACCAAAGTCTCCCTACAACATACTCGTTGACAATACAAAGCACTTCCGATAATATAGAAAAGTCTATCTCTCTACGTCCGTTTGCACACATATTCGTGTTCGATGACTTTAACGCCTGCCATATCATGTGGCTTAAATACTCTGTAGCTGACCTCGCTGACATCGAAACACTTAACTTTCCAATCACTGAATCCCTCACACAAGTGGTTGACTTTCCTCCACATTTCCCCTGTAACCCTGACGGTAATGCTTCCCTTCTCGATCTCTGTTTTACCTCCATCCCTGACTATTGTCGTGCCACGCAGCTCTACCCTCTTGACAACTCCGATGATTACCGTAGTGTTTATTAACATCTCCTTCTACGCCTCCCCCAACAGAGAACCTCCTACCAACAGAATATCAGACTGAGGCTTGTTCCATGATTTCATTCGCGACTTCCCTGGAATATGGTTTTTAATCACCCAGTTCACAAATGTGTCTGAGGTCTCCTCTTGGGTAAAAGCATCGAGGCTTTCCTCCTTGCAAGAAAATATAAAGTTAAATCGAGATCACTTCTCTTGTTCTCAGCCACTGACTCAACTGATATTGCCCATAGGCTTCACTTTTTCCGTCTGTACCGGAGTGACAGGTCTGATTGCAACGGATGTCTCTTTGTCTCTGACTGTAATCAGTGCAAGCATGTCCTCAATGACGCAAAGTTACTATTTGCTGAAAGAATGAAACAACGTATTGCATCTGGAAAGTTTGGTTCTAAAGATTATTGGTGCTGAACAACAGCCCATCCACAATCCCTCTTCTATTCAATCAATTTGAGGTCCTAACTTCCTCAGCTGATAAGGCTGAATGCTTTGCTCGGAAATTCTCATCCAATTTAACGCTCAACTCATCCGAAGTACCCACACCTGATTTTCCCCAAGAACTGCGGCTCTATTTAGCGAGATAAGCATAACCCCATCGATGGTATTGGAAATCGTCTCTAAATTAGACTCCCATAAGTTTTTGTAGAATTAATCTACTGAAAAGAAATAAATTATGAGATAATATAAGAAATTATATAAAAAAAATCTTAATCAAAGCACCTTGTCTGTCATATTTAATGAAGATTGCATGAAAGAAGGATTGCTGCCTCAATACACAATATATATATATATGGAGTATTGCTGCCATATATGGTCTGGAGCCCCTGCTGTTTGCCTCAGGGTTCTTGATAATATCCAGAGACGGATAGGCAACGTGATTGGCCTTGATCTGTCATCTCGTCTGCAGTCGCTCTCTCACAGACGCGATGTTGCCTCGCTCTGCCTTTTTTACAAATACTTTCACTGTAATTGCTCCGAGGAACTGCTTTCGCTTGCCCCCAGACCACGTGAATTTAAACGCCGCACGAGGCTGGCTTCCCGCTCCCACCCCTACACCGTGAAAACTGTTAGATGTAGACGTCTCTTCTACTTTAATAGCTTCATGTCTCACACATCTCGCCTATGGAACTCCCTTCCCTATTACTGTTTCCCTGAGAAATACAATCTCCAACGGTTTAAGTGTAGCGTCAATCGACATCTCCAGTTGCCTTGATCTATCCACTTCCCTTCTCTACATCCTTTCATTTTTCATTCCTATCTGCTCTCGCTCCAAATCTTCTGTAACCCCCTTGCCTTGATCGACCCACTGTCTTTCTCTTTCACCACGTCCTCTCCTTTACCACTCCTATCTGCTCTTCCTCCAACCCTTCTTTAACCCCTTGCGTGATAGTGGCCTCCAGCCTTGCTTGGGGTGATACGCTTAAAATATATATATATATATATATATATATATATATATATGATCAATTTTCATTTAAGAATTTAAGCAAGTTTTGTATACTTATGTTCAATTGGACCCTTTCATATTCACGGACAAGATTTTTGGTGTCATTATTAAAGGAAGAGAAAAAATCCCCCTGTTGATACATATTATATTATTCCGAGTACTTTCGACATTTCCATCATCACGGTGTATTTATCTTCAGGCAAATATTGTAGTATTCATCATTTTCAAAGACAAAATTGCTGTATTCATCTGAAAGGTTTTTATACCTCTGAAGTAAAGAACGCTGAGTGTGCACTGTGTTAAGCTTGACTAACGCTTCAGGGGAGGTAACTAAATCTAGTGTTCTCGAGAGTTTTGTAAAAATAAGTGTTAAACTATTAGTAAAAACCTCGATATATTAAACTATATACTATAAACATTTTAAAACATTTGCTATATTCATAATTAATTTTGTTAAGGTTCGGTTTCATTTTTTTATATAGATAGCTTCGTGAATTTTTAGTTTATGTTTATTATTTTCATGAAAATTATTGATATATTTTCAACAATAATTTTTCGGAATTGATAATATATATATATTTCGATTTCATTTTTGCCTTGAAAAAGTCGGAAGACGAAACGCATCGGCAAAATCTAAGATTTTTCCAATTGTCATTTTATACTATATTTATATATGTATACTTATATTTGAAAATAAAACTTTAGTGTTTTAATGTAAATTCTATGAATATTTTTCTAATCGACTATTTCATATTAAATCCCCAAAATGTTTGTAATGAAGTTTTAAAAAAAAACTTTAACAAACATATAATTAAATTCCTTATAGACCGTTTAAACATTCAAACTTATATCAAACATTATAATATTTATGAACTCTCAAAGTAAAGCAAAACAACAGCGTCTATTTCATTCCAAAGAAAGTTAATGACACTTTCTCTCATAACTTCTTTCTCTCTTTATGCCTTTTTCTCCTCTCCCCCTTCCATATCAATATATAACTTCCGTTAAGTTAACCGATTTAATGTGTCAATGTCTGGATTTCCTCAAACAATTTAAATTTGAAAGAATAGAAATTTTACATCTAACTCAATCATGTCTCTCTCCCCACTCACTTCCTCACTTCGTTACTTTACATATACTTAGTACTGCCCGTCAAAAATGTGTAAATTTCTTTTCATTTTTCGTTTCAACCTTTGGAAGTAAAGTCTGTGATCCGCGGTCCTTTAAAAGGGCTGTGGTGAAATAATTTATTACATGAAACCTTAAAATGGTCTGTTTTTATTTAAATTATTAGCTCTGATTTACATTGAGCTCTCTGGATTTTATCCTCCTTGGGTCTACCCATACAGATTACCTAGTTTTTCGTAAACTATATATATATATATATATATATATATATATATATATATATATATATATATATATATATGGTGAACTCTCCCGTCGTATTCGAAGTATGAGGGTCAAACAGTTCAGTTCCTAGGAACCGACATCCAAACACCAGCACATAGGATTTGTGCAGAAGCAACCACACATGTTGAAGAGCCGAATACAGAGACCTGGTGGACTACCTGTCACAAGGTCTTCAAACGACCCTCAGCAGTTTTTGAATTCAGAGTTGCCCTTCTCCTAGACCAGTTGCCATCCAAGGCTATAGAACCCAGTTTGTCCTACTTATATATATAAGATGAATTTGTAATGTTATCGGTCCTGGCCTGATATTTCGGCTTCAGTCACTTTCTCGGCATCTTAACATAGCTACTTTGTGTCTTTTCTATAAATATATGGAGTGTGAAACGGAAGGTGATTTATTGGTTATCCGTACGGAAAAAGAGGTAGAGAAAAAGATTCGGTTTGAAGTTGTTTACTTTAACTTACCATTGAGAAAGACACGAACGCACTTCTCTTTGTACTCTCTTTCTAACAGCAACTAACTTAACGTAATATTTCATCATTTTCATGATAGGAAAGAGGATGGGCATGTGCGAATCTATAGAAATCATTCAGATAGGAATTTAAAAAAGAAAACGCTATTACACCGGTTCTTACCCTCCGGTTGTCTAAAAAAATATAACTTTCTTTTAATTAATAACAGATATTCACAAAAAACTAGAGGCGAAACTGTTCACTTTCACCTTGTCTGTTTTCCTGAATATGCAAAATTTTCCGATAGCATAACGGATACCAACACGAGATGGGAAGCTGAGGTCAATCCCCGGCGTCATCATATGGTGTGCTCACTTTCACCCAAATGATCTTGGGAAAGGCATGAACCCATATCTAGCCCCAAAATTATTGGTCAATAACACGATAGACTGGATTCCTTGGATGGTAACTAATGTAAGAAAATGAAAACTCTGGATTGCAAACTATGAAAGGGGCAACGGAGAAAGCCCTCCACCATCATTCCCAACAGGACGTGGTAATTCACTAATAATAAAGAAGGGAGGATGCGGAGAGTCATAATCGAGTGTATCTTGATTGGAGATGAGGGTCTACTTATTCTGGATTCCAAACCATGGCGAAATCAATAGGAAATAACACCACTATGAATTGGTTTGGTTTGTTTTACGGCATATCAACCTCAATGCGTGATCGCTTCTCAGCTTTTTGGCTAAGATCAAAGTGTAGTATCTGTTCGCTGATTACTCGCTGAATGATCGCCTTTAGGCCGGGATCGATCACTGATACAGGGCGGTCGCAGGGATTCGTCCCTGCGCTGGTAGTATCGCGGTTACGTCTAACTAGCTCTGACCAGCTTGGACAAGCTATGACCAGCTAAGACCAGCCATGACCAGCAAAGACTAGCTATGACCAGCTAAGACCAGCTTGGATAAGCTAAGACCAGCTAAAGCCAAAAAACTGCGGCCCGGGTGAAAACTCGAGTCCACTCCCCCTCCCTTCCCACATTAAAAACCGACCGTGTGTCACAACCTGGCCCTGTGGGAGGTCAAGTAAATCCACGGCCTTTTGGCTAAGATCAAAGTGTAGTATCTGTTCTCATATCGCTCGCTTTATCGGCCTTTTGGCTGAGATTTGATCACTTGATACTTACCTGGTGTAGGGATTCGTCCCTGCGCTGTTAGTATCATGGCTACGACTAGCTTGGACCGGCTCCTGCTTGGACCAGCTATGACAAGCTAAGACCAGCTCTGACCAGCTTGGACAAGCTAAAACCAGCTATGACTAGCTTAGACCAGCTTGGACAAGCTATGACCAGCTAAGACCAGCTGCCCGGTGAAAACACTCGGGTCCCCACTTTAAAAACCGACCTTGTGTCACAACCTGACTCAGTGGGAGGTCAAGTAAATACCTATCAACCTCAATGCGTTATTTAATGCCGAAAATATTTTTTTGCTGGTAATATTTTTCCAAACATTTATTGCTGGTAATATTTTTTTGTTTTTCCTTCAAAAATGTATTATTGGTAATATTTTCTTTTCAAACATGCATTGCTGGTAATAATTATTTACAAAAATATATTGCTGGTAATATTTTTCCTCAAAAATGTTTTGCTGGTAATAATTTTTCCTCAAACAATTATTGCTGGTATTAAAACATATTTTTACACTTTCATAGTTTTTTTACCACACTTTGGGTGTTAATTATCTACCCATAATTGAGATACTAACAGGTGCTACAACTCCGGGCCAGGGTGAACCTGGGAACACCAGCAATTAAGAGCTGGTTCCACGCTCCTCAAAACCTCCTGATCAGGGGCCTTGCTGTTGGATGTAGTTTATCGTCTTACCCAGGACGCAGGTGTAGTTTATCGCCTTACGCAGGTGTTGTAGAGTTATTTCCTCAGTGGAAACTGTATTTGGACTAAATCCGGTCCTAAATAGTTTCAACGGACAAAAACGTTAGGAACTTGTTATAATAAGTATTACGCAGAGTAATCTAGTTGTGGTAGCTGACTACTTTCCCGCATTCGACTCCCATTGACTCCTACTTATATTAGATGGGTGAGTCTATTATTGATAGACTAGGTGTGTTTCACCAAAACACCCCCCACCTAAAACTTTACTCTGTAGGAGTAAAACAGTTTTCTTAATTTTTTTTTTTTTTACAGAAAAGAAAGAAAAAAAAACTTCATTTTTTTAGCAACATCGTAGCGTATCTCCTACGTTTTGGATCCATTTTCAAATGCTCAGTTGCCTTTCTTTTTCTCATGGATCGGCGTACCTCAGGTAACATCGTTGCTGGCGTTGGTAGCTCAAATGTATCAAAAATCACCTCCATAGGTGTTTCTTCCGCGGGACCGCTGTCAACCACGTCTGAAGAGCGTCGTCTGATCTGGTTAATGTGCCGTCTGCACGTGAATTTTTCACCTTTCACGGAGTACATCTTGTTGCCAATCCGCTTTTCTATTTTTCCAATCTCCCAGAATTATTTATTCTGTTTATATACCTTAAAGTATACTTTTTCACCAGGATTGACTCCTACTTATATTAGATGGGAGAGTCTATTATTTATAGACTAGGTGTGTTTCACCATAACAGCAGGACGGAACACCACTATGTTTCCCAAGGTAGCATAATAGATTATGAAATAATAAAGAAAGGAATATATGGAGAAGTAAACTCGTCGACATCCTAACGGATCTTGGAATTTAAAAAAGAAAACTTCTAATTATTCTAAACCAAGAAGAAAGCATTTTAAATGATTGTTTCAAATATCGTATAAAGTAATATCGTATCAGTAATGGGTTATGAATCCTATTTATACGTTGCTAATGTAGAAAATTACAGCCGTTCTCTGTCCAGAAGTGGCAGAGAAACTTCCTTCAGGTGGGGCTTCTCAATACGTCTGCGTCCAATCTATTTCTAGTTTCGTACTTTTGTCCTTGTGAGTGTTTCATTACAGAATGTGGTTTGTTTATTCCTGAAGCAAACACCGGCGAAATTAGTTTTTATATTGCATTAGGAGAGCTTCATGAAAAAGACTGCGAAATCGTTTCGTCTGCTGTTTCGCGTAAATGTATTACTTATTGAAGTAAGTGGCGAAGTTGGATTTGCGAATGCAAGTCTCCAAGGAAATAACACCTTCAACACGCGGAAAAGGCTTCGAAATAGATAGACGTGAAAAGGACGAAGAAGAATAGATAGATAGATAGATAGATAGTCTTTTTTATCAAATCGGGAAATGAAAGTTATCCCGAACGGCCCATCGTCTAGATCATTTCGTACTAACGCAGGTTTCCCCCGGGACTCCATCCTTGGTCCTACTCTGTTTTTAATTTTCATTAATGACCTTCCTGGTGACATCAGGTCTCAGCTTGGTATCTATGCTGATGACAGAACAATTTACTCCTGCATCAGGCTGATCAGTGCGATAAGAACAAAATGCCAGCTGATATCTAAAACGAACGCAAGTCTGTTGTTAACTGGGGCAAAAGATCGATTGTTAATTTTAACGCCTCCAAAACTAAACTTTTCATCATTAATCATCTGAGAAACTCCTCTCTTCCATCAGCATGGCTAATGCTAACCACCAGGAAAGTAGATCGTTGCGCAATCTCGGGATCACTTTCTCAGCTGACATGAAATAGTAAGTCTATATTGAATCCATTGCTAGATCAGCAGCTAAAAATTTGGTTCACTGTGTTTGTGCAAGACAATTTTTTCTCCAGAATCTATCTTACATGTCTATAAGTCTATCATTCATCCATGCTAAGAATATTGCTGCCACAAATTGTCCAGTGCCCCTGCTATTTACCTTTATCTCCTTAATAAATTCCAAAGAATAATCAGCAATATTATTAACCCTGATCTGGCAGTTCAGTTTCAGTTACTTTCCTATCATTATAAGTTTGCCTCTCTGTATCTTTTCTATAAATACTTTCATGATAATTGTTCAGGTGATCTCTTCGTTATGGTACCTAACTAAAGGGAAATCTCGCGTTAATAATTACTTATATTAAAATGATCCGATTTCTCTATGTACGTTTATCGTAACACAGCAAAAAAAGGCACCTCGTAGCGCAATTTCTTTCACTGCAAACAGCATTTAAATTATTTTGCTTGTAGAATAAAAATCAATTTCCAGTTCAATCGGACACCATTTTTTTTATTTTAATTTAAAGTAATTTTTGAGTATAAATTAACAAATATATGATTTTTTTAACGGATATAACTTCATGTGTACTAATTGCTAATCACAAAATCTTTTCTTTTCATTAGAAAATAAGTTGGTTAAGCAAGGAACGATCTTTGACATATCTGCACTCTCCTTCGTCAGCCATAGTGGCATGCCGGTGCTCATACGCAAATAATCTTTTATAAACTTGTGTAAGGTTAAATTCTGCCTGTGTCGCCCACCCCGATATATATATATATATATATATATATATATATATATATATATATATATATATATATATATATATTCATTAAATAATATAGATAAGTGTTGTCTATATATTTTATGTAAGTTCTTTTCATATCGTCTGATAAGCTTAATAACATTATCATTAAACAATGAAAGAAAAATATTGATACATATTTTTAATCCAATCTAAGCTTTCGGCTTACATAAGCCATTATCAAAGATGACAATTACACAATATATTAAGCAATACACGAACAAGAAATTGATGATAGTCTGTTTTTGTTTACATGGATGATTTCCAAGCAACGATAAACACGTGCATATAAGACGCTGAAAGCGAAAATCGCACAACAGCTCATGACGTCACACATGACCACAAGAGAGTGAATCCGATGAATATTGAGTATGGAAAGCCGTTGGTATGAACCAATGGCTTCTGTTACTAATTATAGGCATTTAAGGATATTTGTGGAGATTTCATAGTTTATTTTGTTCAGGTTAGGTTTCAACTGTTTTATGTATATAGCTTCAAGAATTTTTAGTTTTTGTTTATTGTTTTCACGTTTAAGTATAGTTGTGTTTTCGACGAGGATTTTCCGGCAAATATTTCATGTGTATTATCTATTTATAATTCGAATGTAAACCATTACCATATTAAAACAACATTTCTGCCGATTGGGCACCTCAGCGTGGTGTAATAGTTAACAAGCTTGTCTCGCCAGGTCAATTACGACTGAAAAGTGAGTTCGATCGCCCACTAGGTGCCCCATACTCTCGGCCTTGTGACACGTCTAAAGTACGTTTAGAAAATAACCATTTATGCCGTTTAAATGTTTTTAATTCATCGTTTTTGTATAGAACGGTTTTATTGCAGCCTCGTAAAAATGTAGTCATACGACTTAGAGACTCATTACTTTCCGTCAGCATGGCTGGTGCTAACCTACAGGAAAGTTGCGTTCTGGGGCTAACGTTCTATGCTGTTATGAAAAACTATATTGTTATGAAAGACTATACTGAATCCATTGCTATTTCTCTTGCTAAGAAAGTCGGCTCACTATGTTGGGCGAGATCATTTTTCTCTCCAGAAACTATCTTACATATCTATCATTCGTCCATCTCTACATCGGGGATAATATTCCAATGAAAGATTATACACTATTTACATTATTCGGACTATGGTCCTCATCTTTGTCGCCATATTTGTTACAACGTTTCGGTCGTTGTATGCTCCGCCCTTGTTCAGGTGGTTGGAATGTCGAACCCTTTATTTCGGTCACTGGGGTAGACTGTTCTAGTTCCACGTGCCATGAATAATGGATGTCAGTTATCAGTTGTCTCCTGTTAATTCCCCTCTCCAAGTTCTCCACTGCATTAACCGGGTACTGAACTCACACTCTTTGAGTCCTGTCACTGGATCTAACCAACGCCTTTATCCACATGTGTCCTTGAGGACATTTGTGCATGAATTTCTGGGTATTCTAAACATTCCAACAACCTGGAGAAGGCCGGAGCGTACAACGGCCTAAATCTTGTAATAAATATGGTGAAAAATTATTTGGTTGAATTCTTGCTGAATTTCTGTGCGTCCCTCGTATATATATATATATATATATATATATATATATATATATATATATATATATATATATATATATATATTGTTATCCACAGACAGACTGTTCCACTGTATCACAGCTGTATCACAGCTCTTCAACCCGACTGAATTGGCGTCAGTCGGAAATTCTACGGCTAAGCTGTCGGCGCACGGCAGGGATGAAGGTGAATTTTAGCGTATTTATTTTTAGATTTAGATAAACACACAGTGACTGACAGGACTCAATTTTGCCGAAGAGTCATGCTATATTAGCTTTAATAGTCACTGTTTACAAAACCACGTTTCCTTCCCACAGCGCTCAAATGAAATTAATTTCCAGGAGTCAATATATATATATATATATATATATATATATATATATATATATATATATATATATATATGCAGTGTACCACTACAGACTGATACTGCAAACAGTCTGAAAAATTCCACGAATTTTAAAATTAAAATTCGTAGGTGAAAATGGTCATTAACTGAACGCATCTTAATTACAATTGTAAAGAAAATTTTGCTCTGTTTAATGAAAATAAACATTGAGTCAGTTTTAACATATTTCTAGTTCTATGTTTTGTTAATAGGACTTGCCTGGATTATACCAACGGATTACTACCTACCAATATATATATATATATATATATATATATATATATATATATATATATATATATATATATATATATATTCAATTGAGCACTGTTGATTGATAAGCTAATTCTATAAACAACAGCCACCTGCACTAATGCAAAGCTTTTCAGTAAAATGAATGGAGCTCTTTGGCTGATTGGCATTTGTTTACATTTGTAAAAACAATACGCTTGATCTAGTTGTGTAACTCTACCGAGTGAAGATAGCTCTGGCTGACACAAAATTAGTTGTGTTTCAATCCTGGCTTGACGCATTCGGATGTCTAGTCACACTGAGGAGCTGTGATACAGCGAAACAGTACTGTCTGTGAATGACATATATATATATATATATATATATATATATATATATATATATATATATATATATATATATGCAAACAGTATTTAAAATATGACAAACTGGAAAGTGTTTTGTGAGGCGCTTGATCTGATTAAATCATAATGGATGAAGTACGTCACAAAAAAAAATTTCCAGTTTTATTTAGTTTTCCAGCGTTCGTACATATGTAGATGACCCACAGTTAATTCAATTCAAAAGCAGTAAGAAAAACATATATCAACCCACAATCGACAAGAACCCTTGAGAAAAATAGTGGTCGAAATCACTAGATTTCTATGTAAATGAAATTTCCGAAAACAGCTCGTTATAAGTGAGGATCTGTACATCAAACAGATATCAACCACCATAAAGTTGACCTTGTTTAACAATGGTAGTGGCGTGCTGAAAGTCTTTTGAAAAATAGAAAGTTTCCCTTTTGAATACCAGCCACTATTTACATTGTTCGGACTATTGTCTTCATCTTTGTTGCCATATATATTACAACGTTTCGGCCTTTCAGTATATGTCTATATTTCTGAGATGAGGTATTATGTACACTATTTACATTATTCGGACTATTGTCATCATCTTTGTCGTCATATTTATTACAAGGTTTCGGCCTTTCAGTATATGTCTATATTTCTGAGATGAGGTATTACATTATTAGGACTATTGTCCTCATCTTTGTTGCCATATGCACGACGGTTCGGCCATTGTAGGCCCCGGCCTTGTTCAGGTGATTGGAATTTCGAAACGAGCACTTTATTTCGTCCACCGGAATAGATTGTTCTAGTTTCACGTGCCATGACTCTTCCAGATGTCTCATTTACCTCCCTTTAACTGAACTCTCCAAGTTTTTGTTAATCACGTAGTAGCCAGGTATTGAACTCACATCTCTTTGGGTCAAGTCACTGGATCCAGTCAACGCTTTCATCCACTAGGCCATGTGATGGAGTTCGCTCTTCCATAATTCTGTAGCATTTCAAACACCTTCAGGTAGAAAAGACATTTGATTAATTTAGGCCAGCACATATCTTACCCAGATAGTGTGAATGGCATTGAGAAAGAGGCTAGAATACAGAATATCACTAGCGCAATTCCAAACTTGTAGTAATGATTACTCAATATCGTCTTACGTTGAATTATATGGGAAGAGACGTGCTCAGGTTATGTGATTATTGCATATTTTTACAAATACCCATGCCTCTTTAATATTATGCGTACTGATGTATATTTCCCGGAGGAGAGTTTCAGAACACATTAATTCACAGAGTAAGCTTTACATATGTAGATCTTAATACTTACATAGTTGGCAGAAATTTTACTAGTAGACAAGTGTACTTCAATGTAATATTCAATCATAAATAGTTAACGATTACAGTTAACTCTACTTGTCGACCGTCCTGTGTATGACGATAAACTACATCCGTGTCCAAGGTAAGACGATAAACTACGTCCAACAGCAAAGGAGGTTTTGAGGAGCGTGGAACCTCCTCTTAATTGCTGATATTCCCAGATCCACCCTGACCTGGAGTGGTAGCACATGTTAGGGTCTCAGCTATGGACAATTAGTTAACCCCCAAACTGGGGTCAAAACACTATGAAAGTGAAAAATAGATTTTAAAATACCAGAAATACTTTGTAAGAAAAGAATTATTACCAGCAATACATTTTTGAAAAACAAATATTAACAGCAATACATTTTTGAAGGAATAAACATTACCAGAAATAGATTTTTGAAAAGAATATTACTAACAATGAAAACTTTGTCGGCATTAAATAACCCATTGAGGTTGATATGCTTTAAAACAACCAAACCAAACCTGTTTGTCGAACTCTCTACCTTCGGGCGGAGAGGAAACCAGACGAGGGGCGGAGTCTTGTCTGGGGAGGTAGACAAACCAGACCCCGTTATTACGGCGTCTACGGGGAATTTTTGTCCGGGCCTATGGGATCGGAAAAAACCCACGTTAAACTGGCATTGTGACACATCCCGCTCTTTGGGGATCTCGGTTAAATACCAAGTGTACTTCAATGGTTTCATAACATTAAATCAGCGTATTACTAATTTCCACAAAGAAAACATCAGAGACTTTAAAATAAGAAGCAGGTGTCCTGTACCAGTCCAGTAAGTACCCGAGTCCTTCTGCTATCCTCAATCTTTACAAGAACCGATCCATTGCTGAGGATGCTAGGAAAGTGGTCGGTGCCCTGTACCGGTCCAGGAGACACTTGACTCCTCCTACTATCCTCTACTTTTACATGAGCCAAATCGGTCCGAAAATGAAGTACAATTGCCACATATGGGCAGGAGCTGCCCAGTCTTCACGTTTTATTCTTGATAGACTCCAAAAGTGTCTCCGCGGCCTTGTGGGTGACAAATAAATTTTCCACCCCACAACTGCTTTCCTAGAGCCGAAACGTCTCTCGCCTCTTGCTATTCTATCGCGATTTCTATGAAATGTGTTCAGATGAATAAGATTCCTCAGTTCCACCAATTCTAATCTTTAAGGCTAAGAACCGTCATACCACGCACATTGTGGCGTACCAACCTCATTCCCTTCGTATTCCAGTGGTGATGTGTAAGTTTCACTCGGGTAACTTTTCCCTACTAACCGCTGCTTCATGGAACAAACTCCCAAAATGATGCTTCCCTGTTCAGTACAATCATAAACTGTTCAAGTCTAGGGTTAATCTTTATCTTCCCCACATTACCCTCGAAACTGTGTCTCTTATTCTGTAAGCCGCTATCACGAGTGGCTCTCGGGCCTTTTACACGGTGAATATTATTGTACAAAAAAGAAAGACTTAAAAAGATGAAGATATAAAGTAGTTTAGAATAAGAGAATACCGTTCTTGTTCTTCATCGTTTGTGTAGTTTAATATGACGATAAATTACATCCGGTAGCAAGGCCTCAGATCGGGAGGTTTTGAGGAGTGTGGAACCACCTCTTAATTGCTGTTGTTCCCAGGTCCACTCTAACCCGGGGTGGTAGCATCTGTTAGGGGGTACCAGCTATAGAAAATAGTTAATCTCCAAACAGGAGACAAAACACTAAGAAAGTATAAAAATAGATTTTTATAGTAAAAATACCAGCAATACATTTTTGAAAAAAAGTATTAATGGCATTGCATTTAAAAAATATCATACCAGCAATACATTTGACTCTCGACAAAAACCCTCTTTGCAAAAAAAAGGCAATGAAATCTCATATACAAACTTATTTTTTACAAAGAGTACATATTCTATTCATACGAACCTATCCTAAAAATCTTGTCGACATTAAATAACCTACTGAAGTTGATATGCCGTAGAACAAAATAAAGCCAAATGAATAAACCTTTTATATAATTTACATAAGGCTAATCCTGTCTCTGTGTTACCTTACCTTCGCCGGACAAACAGCCTGCAAATTTAGATAGATAGATAAGTATTAAGACTTGCATATAGAAGTAAAATTGCATAAATTGATACACGCCAAATGAGGCATATATATATATTTATATATATATATATATATATATATATATATATATATAGAGAGAGAGAGAGAGAGAGAGAGAGAGAGAGAGAGATTTCTACTATCAAAGATTCAAAAATATCACTAACAAATGACATTTACGAAATATGCATTAATATATAATTGACATAACAATTTTAAAAGAATACTTCTGAATATTTCATCTGTTGCATTTATATTTTTTTAAAATTTAGAAACTGAAATTCTATAATTTTATAGTATACTATAATATTATAGTATTCTATCATTTTATAGTATTCTATAATTTTATAGTATTCTATAATTTTATAGAATTCTATTATATTGTAGTATTCTATAATTTTATAGAATTTTATAATTTTATATTAATCTATAATTTTATAGAATTCTATAATTTTATAGGATTTTAATACTTTTTATTAATATTAAAAATTTTATAGAATTCTATCATTTTCTATTATTCTATAATATTATAGTTGTCTATAATTTGATAGAATTCTATGATTTTATAGTATTCTATAATTTTATAGTATTCTTTTATATTATAGTATCCTATAATTGTATAGTATTTTATAATTTTTAGTATCCTATAATTTTATAGAATTCTATAATTTTATAGTATTCTAATATTTTTTATTAATATTAAACATTTTATAGAATTCTATAAGTTTATAGTAATGTACAATTTTATAGTATTCTATAACTTTATAGTATTCTATAATTTTATAGTAATCTATAATTTTATAGAATCCTATAATATTATAGAATCCTATAATATTATAGTATTCTATAATATTATTGTATCCTATAATTTTATAGTACCCTATAATTTCATAGATTTTTCTATTATTTTATATAATTCTATAATTTTATATTATTTTATAATTTTATAGTATTCTATAATTTTATAGTGTACTATAATTTTATAGGATTCTATAATTTTATAGTATTCTATAATTTTATAATATTTTATAATTTTAATATGATTCTATGATTTTATAGATATCTATAATTTTATAGGATTCTAATACTTTCAATTAATATTAACCATTTTATAGTATTCTAAAATTTTATAGTATTCTATAAATTTATAGAATTCTATAATTTTATATAATACTATAATTTTATATTTTTCCTATAATTTTATAAAATTCTAGAATTTTATAGTATTCTATAATATTATAGGAATTTATAATTTTTTAGTATTATATAATATTACAGTATTCCATAATTTTATAGAATTCTTTATTTATATATTATGCTATATTTTTGTAGAATTCTATAATTTTATAGAATACTATAATTTTATAGTATTCTATAATTTTATAGTAATCTATAATATTTTAGTATTCTATAATTTGATAGAATTCTTCAATTTTATAGTATCCTATAATTTTATAGATTTCTATAATTTTATAGAATTCTAATATTTTTTATTAATATTAAAAATTTTATAAAATTCTATAATTTTATAGTATCCTATAATTTTATAATATTATAGAATTTTATAGAATTCTATTATTTTATAGAAATCTATAATTTTATAGTATTCTATAAATTTAAAATTTTCTATTATATTGTAGTATTCTCTAATTTTATAGTATTTTATAATTTTATATTATTCTATAATTTTAATCAAATCTATGATTTTATAGAATTCTAATACTTTTTATTAATATTAAAATATATATATATATAAAAATTTTATAGATTTCTATAATTTTATATTATTCTATAATTATATAGTATACTATAATTTTATAGATAACTATAAATTTACAGTATTCTATAATTTTATAGAATACTATAATTTTATAAATTTCTAATATTTTTTATTAATATTAAAAATTTTATAGAATTCATTAATTTTATAGTATTCTATAATTTTATCGTAATCTATAATTCTATAGTTATCTATAATTTTATAGTATCCTATAATTTTATAATAATCTATAATTTTATAGAAATCTACAATTTTATATAATACTATAATTTTATAGAATTATATCATTTTAGGCTAAACAACTTTTGTTATGATCTTATTTACTGCAGTATTCGGAGTAGCCAATCTTGTCATTTGACATTTAATATTAAATATTAATTAAAATCTTAATATCTAGGAAATGTTTTAACAGAGAATGGAAAATGCGAAACTGTAACCCGAAGTCGCATCGAGATAGCGAAAAATGCCATCAAAATGTTAAGTATTAAGAATAAATTAACTGGAAAGAAAGAAAAGTTTAATGAATTGATATTCAATATCAGTAATCATGTGAATGCTGATTACTCAGTGAAAGGTGGATAATTACATTTCAGATGGATTAGATACTTGAAGCAACAGAAATATGGTTCTACAGAAGGATGCTGAGAATACTATGGATATGTGAGCAACGACGAAGTTTTAGAGAAAATGGAAACTTATCAATATTTGGCCAGTTTCAGCAGAAGAGCCGCAGAAACCTTAATTTCTAAGTAAATCTAAAAATATAAGCCATAGAAATTATTCCATTCTTTTACATGTCAATAGCGGCAAAGACAGAAGGAGGCTTGTCCAGTCCAATGAGAATCGGCTTCAACGATCAGGTCAAACCTGTGTGGCCTCATGGTCCATGCAAGCATTGGTCTTGCTAACGGCCAAATGAACTGAGAAAGGCTTAAATACGCGAAAACCTGACAATTCGCATTATATTTTCGAATTTCTTTTTACTAGGTATTCTGTTATTTTAACAATAATATTCAGCATGTACAAAGCCGGAGAGCCACTCGATATAGAGTACTACTGAATAAGGGGCAAAGATACGCGGGGGAGATAACGGTTAGACTTAGTCTTGAACTGATTAAGATTTTAGTGATCGGAGAAGCATTCTAGTTAGCATTCACTCGGGAGTCGGATCCACAGAACAGGAATTCGTGAGAAGAAGCTGTTCGAGTGGAACTTACATCTCATCAATGGAATACGAAGGGATTGATGATGCTCCCCTAAAATGTGTGTGGCATGGAGAGTTTTATCTGTGAAGGTAAGAACTAGTGGAATACTAACCAGATTCCCTTTCGACGGAAGGCTGGCTGCTCGTCTTTCAACGCCTTTGAAGAAGACAGGCGGCGGCAGCTGTGGACTAACAGACAGACGAAGAGAAGCTCGTCCGTCCTCACGCCCGTTGTCGCCGCTGCCCGTGTGAGACTTACGGATCCGGCGTGAGACTTAGGACCGACTGACACGTGCTCGACTGCCAATGGCACGGAACCCTTCTCCACTTCGTTCCTCGAAGGTATCGTTCGAATATTTGCTGCTACCACCGAGATCTGCACCCGTGGTTGGCTCTACCCTGGCTTTCTCTATAGATTTACGTCTTCACCGTGGCGCCATCAGTGTCATTTTTTTTAAGCATTTCACCCCCAAACAAGGCGGAATAACCACTAGCATGCAAGGGGTTACAGAGAATGAAAGCGAGAGTAAAGAGGGGTGTTGGAGAAAAGGATATGGAAAAGGACGTGCATCAAGATCAAATCATCAAAAGATGTCGATTGACATTACATTTGAAGGATCGTAGCGATCAGGGAAGCAAGTGAGAGGAAGGGAGTTTCACTGTCGGGAAGTATGAGAGAAGAAGCTGTTGGAGTAGAAGTGACAATAAAATGGTGGGACTGAGATGCCAACCTAGTAGCATATTCGTCTTTGTATTTTGTCGAGAACCTCGAGATGAAGAGCGAGGGCACCAGACCATATGTGGCAGCAGTATTCAATGCATAGCCGAATGGTAAATGTGTAGATTTGAAGGATGGACTCAGACAAGAAAAAACTTCTGGCGCGACACAGAGATCCAACATTGCGGTAGATGAATTTATTGATTCAATGTAGTTGTTTCACCTCAGGTCAGTGGAAAACGCGGGAACAAGAAGGCGCAGAGAGACGCTCTCGTGGATTTAAGCATCAGCCATGTTGATAGGGGACAGGGAGTCTTCTCTATGGTGAGTAAATGAGAGCAGTTTCGTTTTGGAGGCATTAAAATTTACAAGCCATTTTCTGCCCCAGTCAACCACAGATTGGAGGTCGTTTTCGAGACCAACGGCCAGGTTAACTTTGTAAGCAATGCCACATTTACTATTGAGACAGGAGTAAATGGCGGTGCCGTCTGCGTAGATGCCTACTTGAGAACTGGTGACACCAGGAAGATCATTGATAAAAGATCAGAAAAAGTGTAGGACCCAGGATAGATCTTTGGGAATCACCAGCGTTGGTATGAAAGGAAATGAAGGAGAAGCCGTTTAGAACGACCCTCATTTCACAGTTTGACAGGAATGTTTGGATTGCATCAAATAATCGTCCTGTAATACCGTACCCTTGAATCTTACGAAGAAGGCTAGCATGCCAAACTCTATCAAACGCTTTAGTGATGTCTAGAGCCACGACTTGAGCTTCGCCGCCATTATCAAGAGCTTGGTATACAAATTCAGTTATGGCCGTAAAAACGTCAGCTATAGACCGGGTAAAGTGAAAACCAATTTGTCAGAGAGTGGATTATGCAATGTAAGGTGCTTAAACACTTCGGCGTTGATTAAAGCCTCGAAGACTTTGCCGAAGAGTGGTAGGTGTAACTAATGGTGACGATCATGCAAATCTGTAATAAACTTCAGTATTTCCACTAAGCGAGGTGTTGAAAAGTTATCAGATAGAATTTGAAGCACTTCAAATGATGGACGGCTTACGGCCATATCACTTTCAAACACCGATTCTCGTACGATCGCTGAATTTAAGCAACATCGAACCTGGACACTACCTCGATAGGTGGCCGTTCGGGAATACCAGATGCTGTATACTTGGATGTGCGGATGGGGTAACAGATAATGGCTCAGAATTGTAAAATGAAAACTGAGTTCCAATTCCAGTCGTGTCTGTTAGAATCATTTACGCACAAATGCCCCTAGGAAAGATATGAATCCATCACTTCCCCACCCCACCAGCTATAGATTAATTACTAAATTTTGTATTAGTAAATCATTATTATCCCTCAAAGAAGTCTTATCATCTAAAAAAAAGTATTCCCTGGCTTTAAATAGTCTTCAAAATGTTGATAAGCCGTAGAAAGCGAATAAATCCAAAAAAAGATCTGATACCCAGTCAGATATTGGAAAATATCGAAAACTTTTCACCATTCTCCGATTAAACTGCTTCGTGGGTGTCAATAGGCAAAATAAATGTTTAAGTGAGTTCCCTTGTAATAACTACGCTTGGAAAATCACTATTGCCTTTCATGTTGTACGCTTACAACCGTTAATTTAAGCACAGCTTGTATCAGAAAATAAAAAATGGTTTTCGGCAAGATTACACGCCTTTCCCATTCCAAGCCGTTTCCAATTTAACTACGAAGCTTTCAGTAACAGATGTCGTTCAAATAAGCCATTTATCTAGTATTTCTTTCTTCACTCCTCACAGGATCGCTATAGTGTTAGAATTAAACTAGATATATTTATAAGTCCTTTAGAATCGCATATAGAGTATTGGATAACTGCCTTACCTAGCGCGGAATTGTTGCTGTGGTTTGTACAGCAAGCAGCATATTATCGGATGCTGTTATTAGCCTCACGTACAACCGGTTTTGAATCTTTCTTCTTCTCCTGCACTGGTTAGTCCAGGGTTATCATGATAAACTATATCCGGCAAGGGTGGGCACTAATCAGGAAATTGTAGATTTTGAAGAGCGTGTAACCATCACATTATTGTTGTTGTTTCCAGGTTCATCCTACCCGGAAGGTAACACGCGTTAGGCCCTCGGCTATAGTGAACTCCCAAACAAAAATACTAACAAAGGTATAGTAAAAATAACAATACATATTTATATAAAAAAATACAAACGATACATATTTATTCACACTTTTTACATTGTTCAGACTGTTATCCTCATCTTTAATGTTATATTCACGACGTTTCAGTCGTTGAACGTTTCGGCCTTCTTCATGTGATATACGTTGGAATATCGAAAATAACACTGTATTTCATCAACTGGGGTAGATTATTCTAGTGCTACATGCCATGAATTTTCCGGATAGATCATTCAGTTATTTCCTTTTAGTAACTCAACTCTCTAGGTCTGCGTCCACCTCTTCTGTGGCCAGGTATTGAACTCACAACTCTTTGGGTCAAGTCACTGGATTACACCAACGAACGCTTTAGTCCACTGGGCCATGACAGACGATACATAACTATAGTAAAATTACCAACGATAATTTTTTATGATAGAAGGACCAAAAATACATATTATCTGTAGTTGAAACCATAAATTTGCGTGTAAAATATTACGATTTTCACATTAAATGACCCACAGAGGCTGATATACCATCAACAACTCACCCAACAACCGATAAGGCAATATCTTATGCTATTAACACAGGTGGGAGTGAGCCAAAGCGCCAAATACTAATCAGTTTTGTTAGGAAGGAATTAACCAAGCAGCGAGTGGCTTACCTACTTTGTTTTTAACTTTGGTAGGGGTAAAACAAATCCTGAAAACTCAGTCAATGTTTTATATTAACTCAGATTGGGTATGAAACAAGGCGCGAAAGTCCAATCGGTTTTGCTATTAACTCTGATGTGGGTGAACCAAGGCACGAAATCCTTACTTGTTATGTTATTAACTCTGGTGCTGGTCATCCAAGACACGTACGCCTTACTTGTTATGTTATTAACTCTGGTGGTAGTCAACCAATGCACGAAATCCTTACTTGTTATGTTATTAATTCTGGTGGTAATCAACCAAGGCACGAAATCCTTACTTGTTATGTTATTAACTCTGGTGGTAATCAACCAAGGCACGAAATCTTTACTTCTTATGTTATTAATTCTGATGGTAATCAACCAATGCACGAAATCCTTACTTGTTATGTTATTAACTCTGCTGGTGGTCATCCAAGGCACGAAATCCATACTTGTTATGTCATTATCTCTGGTGGTAGTCAACCAAGGTACGAAATCCTTACTTGCTATGTTATTATCTCTTGTGGGGGTCAACCAAGTCGCGAAAACTAATATGTTTTGCTATTAAGTCTAGTGGCTTTGATGGTTTCCTATACAAATAGGACGCGACAGTTCCGGTTGAAATTGACACGCCATTGCCACATGATCACATGATATAATATTTATAGACATGTTTGAATAATGCATTTTAATAGTAGTATATATTCATATGACGTTACAATTTTACATGAATATATAATAGACGAAATCGAATTATATTTTATTCTGATGAAGTTTAATTTATTAATTTAGTGACGCCTCAATGTCTCATTTATCAGAATGTTTTCCTGCGAAACTTCGAAATTATTCAAAGCATTGTTTGCATTTCAAGAGGAAAATACATTGCCATTTCATCACTCAATCAGAAGAGAATGGAATTCAAATTAATGGTAATTCTACGACTTTGTGATTTTCATGCCAAGAATACAAATTCTACAACTTCTACTGGTAATTATTTATAATTGAAATTTCAGCAAACAATTTTATGCAAGACTTTCACTTAGAATACACATTGATATATGAGATTGCAAACAAAAATGAAAAATTCATAAGGAAAAATAATTAGAAAATATCCAGTTAATAAACATTCGAGTTGTGATTCTGAAATTTAAAAATATTAATAATAACAAAAATAGTACTATTTTAAAGTAAACTCGCAGGATATATGTGTGTGTGTACGTGTGTGTGTGTGTACATGTGTGTGTGCCTGTGTGTGTACATGTGTGTGTACGTGTGTGTGTGTACGTGTGTGTGTTCGTGTGCGTGTGTCCTTCTATCTCTCTATCTCAGTGTGTTCATATCTATCTCAATCTCTACACGTCTACCTCTCTCTACATATATATCTATTTAAATTTCCATCTATCTATTTTTCTATCTATCTATCTATCTATCTATATATATATATATATATATATATATATATATATATAATTCTTATTACATTAAACGTTATATTTACTAGTTGAACGTCATCTCAGTAATTCCTTTCGTTTTTTTTGGGGGGGTTTCGACAGGGAAATTAATGTCTACTGGCCTAGAAAGTGTATCCTGCCATACACACACACACACACACACACACACACATAAACACACACAAATGTGTGCGTGTGTGTGTGGTGTGGTGTATGCGTGTGTGTGTGCTACCAGCTATGGTTTAATTAGTAGGACTTTTGTCACTAAATCATTATTATCTACCACCAAATTTTGATAATCTAAAAAATATTTTCTGGCTTTAAATAACCTGCAAAATGTTGATAATCATAAAAAAGCAAGAAATCAATCAAAATATCTTGTGTGCATTTTCTCTAAAACTTTGTCATTGGTCGCATGTTAATCCCTGGTATTTGCTGCATCTATTTCTGTGACTATCATTCTGTTCTTCATCATCAAAAGAGCTTGTCCAGTATTCACAGCCATACAGGATGACCTTACATTACATAACTGTTCATGACACTTTCCTTAGTTTCTAACGATATTTTCCTGTTTCTTTTTACTTTACTTAGGTTTTTAGACGACATCTGTCGCTATCGCATTGCGACTTCGGATGTAGGTGTCGAATTTTCTGCCTTCTGTTAAAACACTTTACTTGATTTGGTTCTATATAGCAAACCATTACAAATAAAGTGCTTTTCGTTTTGTTTTTACAAATATGACTCGAATAAACAGATCTCCTGACAGAATTGACAAGAAATCTCTCTCTCTCTCTCTCTCTCTCTCTCTATCTATCTATCTATCTATATAAATATAGGGTTAGGGTTATATATATATATATCTGAGTACAAATAAATCGTTCACTCGCCAATAATTTACAATCGCCTGATGAGATGCATTGATACGCATTGAAATACGACTGCAATTGTGTAGCGATTTTGAAATGTTTTCGGTGTAATATCCTAATATATATATATATATATATATATATATATATATATATATATATATACATATATATATATATATATATATATGTTCATATATATATATATATATATATATATATATATATATATATTCATATATATATATGTATATGAAGACTTAATCTGGAGAATGAGATGGAAAGCGTACTTCTTCCTTAACAACCGGAAAAAAACAAGAAATCTCCAAAAAGATGGATACGTACGGATTTAAAATTTAAAAAACAACACCTCTCATCGACAAAAATTTGAAAGAATCTTTTTGACATCTTAAAAAATATTAGCTTTCACAAAAGCAAGAACAAGTCAGATAAATGAACCACTCAAACCAAATATTTGTAAAATCGGCTATGTCTGCAAACTTTTATAAACTCGGTCCAAATAATTACAATTCCTTGAATAAAAAGGGTTTAACGAAGAGTTATAAGAAGGTTGATACAGATAATTATAACCATGTAAATATCCAGTTAATTCCTCTCTCCAAGTTTCCCACTGCCTTAACATCCGGTGACAGAACCCAAAGAGTGTGAGGTCAGTACCTGGTTAAGGCAGTGGAGAACTTGGAGAGGTGAATTAACAGAAGATAACTGATAACTGACATCTATTAGACATGGAACGTGGAACTAGAACAGTCTACCCCAGCGAGCGAAATAAAGGGTTCAGTTCGACATTCCAACCACCAGAAGAAGGCCGGAGCGTACAACGGCCGAAACGTTGTAATAAATATGGCGACAAAGATGAGGACAATAGTCCGAATAATGTAAATAATGTACATAATACCTCATCTCAGAAATATAGACAGATACTGAAAGGCCGAAACGTTGTAATAAATATGGCGACATAGATGAGGACAATAGTCCGAATAATGTAAATAATGTACATAATACCTCATCTCAGAAATATAGACAGATAATTTCTACCCTCTTATATAATTCTCTACTAATCTATGTTAGATTATGATTCTTAAAATGTTTTTGCGATTATATAATACTAGTAATATTTTCAGATAATTTTATTTGCACCCACACGTATTCTACACGTTACACAGTCTGACAATAGTCAAAATTTGCTTATGAAAGTTATATTAATATCCTATACTTTTATATACCTTTCTACTTATATCTTAATTTCTAAATTAAAACTTATGTATTCAACATATCAAGAATAAATGTCAATTTATGTTAATTTATTTATTTATTTCCAAAACACTTTCATTGATTACAAAACTAGAAGAGATAATTCCAGTCTAAATATATTGCACTTCAGCTCTGGCTTAGTTTTAAAGTAACCAAAAATATTTCCATTTACTACTATAACCATCTTTTGAACTTATCCCTCCTTCCTCTTTGATCGTATTACTATGTCCTATTCCCAACTTTCCTCCCCCCACACCTCTGTCTTAGAAGGCTTGGAAATGCTGTGCCTAAACCCTTGACCTTTGTTGTCGAAAAGAAATTTTTCGGGTCTAGACATAACTTTAACACCTCTTTCACCAAACTCCTATCAAAAAGCACTATTGTTTCAATTGTCACCATTTTGCCATTATGTACTATTTTTTTTTATAAAAACAAATGGAAAAAAGGAAGTGACGTTTCACATGCGGCTTGCTTACAAATAGAATTGTTCATAACCATTTTGGTTCTCAACAGTCGAAGTGCAATTAAATGCACCAAAACGAAGTTGCATCTTTGTAATGAGTAAATTGTTTTTGTCTATATGAAAAAATTGTAATAAACATATATTATTATTATTAATTAAAGGATGTCAAACAATTAAATTATTATTAATTGAAGAATATCAAACAAAACTATGGGATTTTTAGCGTTTGATATTCTTCAATTAATAATAATTTTGCTCTATCTTTTGACATACAGCTCTCCCTAGATCTATATGCTCCTGGAAACTTCATACGGATTGCCATATTGTATCATTACTATATATATATATATATATATATATATATATATATATATATATATATATATATATCGTCAGGCAATGTGCACATGACCTGACGATTGCGTTTAGCATGAAACAGACTGTCGCCTCTGCGTGTTGACTACAATGTTCACTTTTATATTTACTTAGGATATTGATCCCTTTAAGCCATAAATATTGCAAACCATAAAACTATATTTTATCATATATATATATATATATATAGAGAGAGAGAGAGAGAGAGAGAGAGAGGAGAGAGAGAGAGAGAGAGAGGGAGGGTTGTGAAAAACAAAGTACTGCGCTCTAGCATTCCGATACAAATTTCATTCTATAACGTTCGTCAAAAGACGAGTATCCCGTATGACTAACTACATAACCAAACGTTGGAAAAAGAACAAAACAGAGCAAGGAAAAATACATGAATTAACGTTTATTCTTATTTGTTTCTTTTTTCTTCTTTTTCCCTCCTT
>OZ038493.1:7191770-7261770 GCA_964036315.1 Acanthosepion esculentum
AGCACCTTCGTAATCACCATTAGACTCATTCAACTTTTTGCGAATTCTCTACTGTCCTCTGATTGACAACTAAAGACTCTGAAATGTTCGTATTAGAACGTCCGGCGTGAATGCTAAGCAGTACAGCATGCCGTTTCCAAAATTCTGGTGGAATGAATTGCGGTGTGGTGATATTTTTCGCACAAACGGTGCCCTACGAAAACTGTGCAGTCGAGAAAACCAAAAACCAACAAGACGAATGCGCGAAATTAAAACAATATAATGGCGACGATTTACCCATCGCACCCTATATGTATGTGCGTGTATGTTTTTGTTTGTGTGTGTGTGTGTGTGTGTGTGTGTGTGTGTGTGTGTGTGTGTGTGTGTGTGTGTGTGTGTGAATATACATTCTAAGATTTTCATTTGCTTGGATTGTATATACGCGGGGCGATTCACTTTCAAATTTAGCCAAAGGCAAAACAGATATTCTCTGTCGAAACAGGTTTATTTACTTTACTCTTCTCTTTCATACGAATTTTCGTTTCGGAAAACCAATTGTTATAAAGAACCGATCATCCTGAATGACCATTTCTTAAATATATCATAACAGGCGATAAGGAAAATGGCTTACATATACCAGTGTTCAATGCAAAATGCAATGAACGTAGGAGAGAAAAAAATTCTACAACTGAAATAATGTTAGATAGGTAATGTTGTGCGCGTACTGAGAATATATGGGTATCCTGTTAAAAATATAAAGTTCAATAAAAAAAATTGAAAAAGAAACTTCATTAAAAAAAGTATTGATCCCTTAAAATAGGATTAAAATATAAAGTTCATTAAAACAGATAAAAAATATAAAGTTCATTAAAATAGGATTAAAAGATAAAGTTCATTAGAAAACGGATTAAAAAATAAGTTTATAAAAAAGGGTTAAAATTAAAGTCCGTATAAAAGGATTAAAGATATAAAGTTCATTAAAAAAGAATTAAAATAGAAAGTTCATTAAAATAGATTGAAATTGGAAGTTCATTAAAAAAGGATTAAAATTATAAAGTTCATTAAAAAAGGATTAAAAAATAAAGTTCATAAAAACGGATTAAAATTAAAGTTCATTAAAAAATGGATTATAAATATAAAGATCATTAAAAAATGATTGACAAAAATAACTTTCATAAAAATGGATTAAAAATAAAGTTCATTAAATACGAATTAAAAAGTAAAGATCATTAAAAAACGGATTAAAAAATAAAGTTCATTGAAAAAAACGGATAAAAATTAAAGTTAATTGTAAAATGGACTAAAAATATAAAGTTCATTTAAAAATGGAATGAAAATAAAGTTTATCAAAAAAGGATTGACAAAAAATCATGGGAAAAGGATTCAAACATAAAGTTCATTAAAAAACGGATTAAAAAATAAAGTTCATAAAATACAAATTAAAATTAAAGATCATTAAAAAACGGATTAAAAAATAAAGTTCATAAAATACAAATTAAAATTAAAGTTCATTAAAAAAAGGTTAAAAATATAAAGTTCATTAAAAAAGGATTTTTCAACTTTTTTGATCTCCCAGTACACTTGAACCTACAGGTAAACTTCTGCCACACATTTAAATTAAGACAACCAAAATATAAAAAATAAGGATACTTTTTATGATCTAACCTAAACAAAATAATGTATCAAATTTGTAATAAAATATAATACTTAAAATACTTAAAAAAACCTATTTATTATAATTTAACAATTAATGAGATATCTGAGCTTGAGGTATTTTTCCTATATCTTCCTTGCAAAAATTCTCTTATAATCAGTTGAAAGCGGTTTTAATTTTGATATATATACTTATTGTGCTTTGGACTACTTTCGAAAATAATTGAATTAATGACCTTTAAAAATTTTCGCGGCTGTTATCCACTCACGAGTGTGCCGCGGGGGTGGGAGGATTCATTTTATTCACCTTTTTTTTTACTTTATTTTTCTTTTCGTTTAGTTTAACATAAAGGAAGTCTTAGACGTAAGCAAGAAAATGAAAAGCCGCATAAGAGCTTTTCCGATTTAGGAACAATTCAGATGACGAATTAATCAAATATATTGTCAATTTTCGATTGCAAATGTTTTCCCGCGCTAAACAACGATAGCTTGTAGCTAGTTTGTTGTTGAATAAATTGTTGATTAGATCAGATTTGTTGGTCTTGGCTCGTTCACCGATATTTTTCTAACCTCATTTACTCTTCCATTTATTCTTGTCGTTCATTTGAGAAAAAAAAAGAAACGCAGCGAGCAAAATTAAGCCGACGAAAATAAGACGCGCACTTACTGGAAAGACGAGTAAGCATGCCCTTGTTCAAAAGAAACACAATTAGTGAAAACAGTTTTCATTGTTTTGCAATCGCGGTTTAAAGCATCGAGAAATTGGTTAAGAATTGGTTGATTTTGCTCGTCCATTGCATGTCACAAAATCAACATTGATTTATGTTTATGGCTGGAAGGAGAACGAGCAAAGAAGAAAAAAAGAAAACACGAACAGAAAGAAGAAATAAAAAAGGAGATGATGATGACGATGACGATGATGATGACGATGATGATGATGATGATGATGATGATGATGATGATGATGACGATGATGATGATGATGATGATGATGATGATGATGATGATGATGACGACGATGATGATGATGATGATGATGATGATGATGATGATGATGATGATGATGATGATGATGACGATGATGATGATGATGATGACGATGATGATGATGATGATGATGATGACGATGATGATGATGACGATGACGATGATGACGACGACGACGATGACGATGATGATGATGACACACACTAACATAAAAAAAGAAAGATGACCCACAAGCATAGAACACAGAAGAGAATGACACATGCTAAAACAAGAAGAAAAAAAGACTCGCATTGACACAGCGAGAAGACAAATGACACGCACTAACAAAAGAAGATAATGACAAAGAAGAAGAAGAAGAAGAAGAAGAAGAAGAAGAAGAAGAAGAAGAAGAAGAAGAAGAAGAAGAAGAAAAAGAAAGATTCGCATTAACACAAGAAGAAGAATGACACACACTAAAAAAATTAAAGAGAATGACAGACTAATATAAAAAGGAGAAGGAGGAGGAGGAGGAGAAGAAGAAGAAGAAGAAGAAGAAGAAGAAGAAGAAGAAAGACTCGCATTAACACAAGAAGAATGACACACTAAAAACAAATAAAGAGAAGGACACACTAAAATAAGAAGGATAAGGAGGTGGAGGAGAAGGTGGAGCAGGAGGAGCAGAAGAAGAAGAAGAAGAAGAAGAAGAAGAAGAAGAAGAAGAAGAAGAAGAAGAAAGACTCGCAATAACAGAAGAAGAAGAATGACACACACTAAAATAATTGAAGAGAATAACTCACTAAAATAAGAAGGGGGAGGAGGGGGAGGAGGCGGAGAAGGTGAAGGAGAAGGAGGAGAAGAAGAACAACAACAAGAAGAACAAGAAGAATGACACACTAAAATAATTGAAGAGAAGGACACACTAAAATAAGAAGGGGAAGAATGTGAAGGAGGTGGTGGAGGATGAGGAGCAGAAGAAGAAGAAGAAGAAGAAGAAGAAGAAGAAGAAGAAGAAGAAGAAGAAGAAGAAGAAGAAGAAGAAGAAGATGGTGAATGACACACACTAACATAAGAAAGAAGAAAAATCTCACACAAACATAAAACCAGAAAGAGAATGACACATAGTAATGCCAGAAGAAAGACTTGAGTTGACGAAACGAGGGGACAAATGATACGCACTGACGAAAAAAAAGAAGTGAATAACACAAGAAGAATGAGAAGAAGGGGAAATAGTCGCTCTGACATAAGGAGAAGGATCACTCAAACTATCACACTGTAATTGATATTCGATCTTCTATAATCCGTATATAAGATTCATACACGTATAGTGCAATAAACCTAAAGTACATAAAATATATATGCTAAAGCCTTACACGTAACGCAGTCGTTATCGGTACAGAAACTGGAAATGACATGCTGTGTTCATATTCCACCTGAGGCCAATGCATTCGTTTTCGAAGAAATACGATTGGAATATTATAAATCTTTTCACTCCAGATTTTGATTAAATAGACGCACGGACTGGGAACTTTAGTTTTGGTTAGCAACCAGTCTAGGAGGAAACCTCTGGATTCCAAACCGGTTGAGTGTGGGGCTAGTAACACCACCCTTCAAAATCTACTTGCTACAGAAATTATATTAGCAACACCTAGTGTGGTGAATCTATGCCCGTATACTCCGCGGAGATGTCTTCAGGATTTAGAACTATTAAATATATTCATTTCTGTTATTGTATTTAAGTGTCAAGTTGGAAGCTTCTCATGGTTGATTTACTCCGCATTTATATCAGAAGTTATAGTTCAGCAAAAGAGAAGTCTACAGTTGTCTATGTCCCCATCAATGGATGTGTCACTTTGTGATTATGCACATGTCGCCCTTTAGGTGTGTCATTTGTCATCATACGTGCGTCACTGTTTAGGTTTGTGCCCTTTTGCGATCACACAGGTGTGCGTTTCTGATCATGCTAGCGTCACTTTCTGATCAAGCGCGTTTAACTGTTTATGAGTGTGTCCATATGCGATCGTGAATGCGCCTGATTGTCATCATGCATGTGTCGCTTTGTGATCATTAGTGTGTCGCTCCTTAAAGATGCGTGCTTTGGTAAACACGCGCTGTGTCTGTGCGTACGATTTTTTGTGATAATACGTGTGTCGTTCATTATGAGTGTTTCCATCTTATGGAGTATTTAGTAATGTAATTCATACCGTAAAGTTAGTTTTATTAAGTATAACTATAATTAATATAACAATATAAAGGTTTAAAATTTGTTTAATATTCTAATTTATATCGTAAAATCTTTTAAATATTGTATTACTCCTTCACATTCCATGAATAATTTTCTTTGAAAATAGGAATCAAACATTAATCTAACTCGCTATGTTACCGTTTTAATTTGAATTCTCTGATTTGACGGAGTTTCATTGGTTGCATTTGTTGCTTCTTTATTTCTCTCAACTTCCTCTTCATTTTTTTTGTCTTAAACTGAAATGAAATTAATCTATAACCTATAAACATCTTCTAATCCTCAACTTTCTTCTCCTTACAAATAGGATAATGTTGAATACTCGTCTCAACCCTTTCTTGGTCGATTTCTTTTTCTTCCTCTTCCCCCCTCCCTCTTTCACTTATATTAATTACTTAGCTTTATTTCTTTCTCCATATATAAATCCTTTTTGCCTTTTATGGAAAAAAATAATATCAGAATAAAATATTTTAGTACCATGTAACAGCGCTTAATAGATAAATAAATATTCATTGCTCTGCTTTTGTATTGAGCCCTGTTTTAAATTAATGTTTTGAATGCTGAAATTGCACTCTTTATTCTTTTACATTTGAATTATATATATATATATATATATATATATATATATATATATATATATATATTATGCACTGCTACATTATAACGTGTACATACCCACTACAAAACTGTACATCTTGTTTCAACGTTAAAAAATTATTAACGCTTCATCAGGTGGGAAATCACGAGGCTACTCCTGATGAAATGCTAATAATTTTTTAACGTTGAAACAAGATGCACAGTTTTCTAGTGGGTATGTACATGTTCTAATGTAGCAGCGCATAATATTCACGCCCAAAATACATGAGAATGCATGGATGGATTCAGTGATTGTAAATATTATGAAACTCTCTGTGTTCTGGCGCTCTCGACTGTATTTCTGGCCATTACCAACATCAGGAAAAATCTATAGATATTATTTGTTTTTAATTTTGTAAGCATTCTGAAAGCAAAGGGAATATTTGTCGCAGATTAATTCCACAACGCAGAGAAGAAATCACTGTAAGTCCCGACTCGAATATCGGGGCAGAAATAAATGCCGAAATCTCGATTCGCAGGTACTATCTCACAAATCCCAATGCACGTAACCAGTCAGAAAAATAACTCACTCTTCGACGAAATAAATTAAAATAAAAAATAATGAAAATACCCCCAGTATGCAACAAAAACTTGCCAAAAGATGTTAAATTCAATCTCTTCAGTATGAAACTTGGTATGGCCAACATATGTCCAAATACTCTCTGTGATATGGCTTGTAATACTATGGAGTAAATTCTCCCTTTTATCACATGTACCATTAAAACAATTGTAAGCTAAAAAATACGCACACCAATACACACAAGAAAAATATAAATAAATTGTATGAAATTAATATACAATTTATCATGCTTTTCCTGTTATTTATGTACGTTTTATATTCTGTCAAGTATGTTTTTATGCACAAGAACACAAGACTAATTTCTACTGGTATGATGTGAGTGAACCCCAACAACATTTTGATGACTGCCAACATGTATAAGAATAAAAAATTGTCTTAAACTGAAATGCATTGATCTATAACGTATAAACATCTTCTTATCCACAACTTTTTTCTCCTTACGAATAGGAGAATGTTGAATACTCGTCTCAACCTTTATTTCCTTTTCTTGGTCGATTTCTTTTTCTTCCTCTTCCCCCTCCCCCGTTCACTTTTATTAATCACTTAGCTTTATTTCTTTCTCCATATATAAATCCTTTTTGCCTTTTATGGAAAATCTTCCAAAGACGGAAGTGGAGTTGTGCTTAGTTAACTGTATTTCGGAATAAAATATTTTAGTACCATCATGGTTTCCCGCCTGAAGAAACGTTATTTTTTTAACGTTGAAACAAGATGTATAGCTTTGTAGTGGGTACGCAAATGTTCTAATGTAAAAATATAAATAAATATTTACTGCTCTACTTTTGTATTCCGCCCTGTTTTAAATTAATATTTTGAACGCTGAAATTTTACTCTTCTTTCTTTTACATTTGAATTATATATATATATATATATATATATATATATATATTATTTGTATTTTATTTGATTTAAGGTTCTCAATTATCTTTAGTGATACCAAGGTATTTCCCTCGCATACAGTTTTGTCTTTCATTCTAACCTGAGGAAGCCAAAGAGGGCAGACGCTCTCGGTGAAACGAATTGTTGATAATGTTTCCATTATATGTATATATATATATATATATATATATATATATATATAATGCATATATATATATGTGCGTGTGTGTGTGTGTGTATGAAAATGATGCAGAAAAATTTGTAGACGCCGTGTTTCGCCGAAATGTTTGTGTGTGTGTGTGTGTGTGTGTGTGTGTGTGTGTGTGTGTGTGTGTGTGTGTGTGTGTGTGTGTGTGTGTTTTACTTCAATATCACATTGAAGCACCGGTTCTCGTCCGATTGCCGAAAGTTAAGCAACACCGAATCTGGTCAGTACCTTTGATGGTTTAAACCGTGGGAATACCAAGGGCTGTAAGGTTGGATGTACGAGTGGTGCAATGGATTGGAGACAGGATTGGGAAATCAGAGAGCCGAGTTCAATTTCTATTCGAGTATTTTACATTCACTTACGCGCGAAAATACCCTTGGAAATCTATTAATCCATCTCTACTATCCCCAGTTATCGCTAACTAGCAGAATAGACTGGACCCTATAGCATTTGTTGGCAACCAGTCGAGGAGAAGGAAAACTGAATGCAAACCAGTCTGGGAAGTGTTATCAAAAGGCGGATGAACGATTTATCGAATCCAACATATAATTAGGAGATTGAAAACTCCTATAAAAAAAACCCTACGGTTCTCGGACATGTGCCACACAGTGCACCAGCACATGCTATGTTTCTAGGAAGAAGAGATTCTACATTACACGAGAAACTGTCTACTTTAAACAATTCGCTCGTGCAGTTAGGCGACAGTCTGTTTGAGGGTTGAACGCAATCGTCAGGCCATATACGTTAGAACAATACAATAGACAACCCACAATGCATCTCTGACCTGTATATATATAGAGAGAGAATCCCCCGTATTCGCGGGGATTAGGGACCAGAATCGGCCACGAATAGCTAGAATCCGCGAATACTTGTAACCCCAACTAAGAGTGTTTATAAGTACCTATTTTGATTTGTTAAAACCCCTATGCCTTAAACCTTCATCCTAAACACTTTAGAAACATTTTAGACCCCTTTTAAAACATTTTTGAAAAATAGTATTGGTGACCATACATTTAGCGTAAATTTACTTTCATACGTACAATAACCGTTTTTAATTACACATATATCGATACAACCATTGGAAATACTGTCTAAAATATGTGTAACAAGACACAAAATAGAAAGTTTAAAACATTTTCTAAAAACTGAACTGTGATGATACCCTTGACTTAGCATAAGCCAATTTTAAGACCCCAGCCGCAGCCCCTAACAAAGAACAAAACACAAGACTACGCAGATTTTCTGCGTTTGTCTTTTACAATAAAGATGTACAATTCTGCCAAGTTTTACCATAAAAATGGATTGTGATAAGTTTTAAGTCACTTAAATAAAAAGAAAATAATACAAGAATATTTCAAATTCTATCGAAAAAATACGCTAATCGAGGGTGTTCCCAGCGAATAATCTGTACATATTTTTTTTTAAGCTTATCACCCCAAGCAAGGCTGGAAGCCACTAGCACGCAAGGGGTTACAGAATGTTTGGATGAAGAGCAAATAGGAGTGGTAAAGGAGAGGATGTGGAGAAAGATAGTGGATCGATCAAGGCAAGGGGGTTACAGAAGATTTGGAACGAGAGCAGATAGGAATGAAAGGTGAAAGGATGTGGAGAAGGGAAGTGGATAGATCAAGGCAACTGGAGATGTCGATTGACGTTACACTTAAATAGAGATTATATTTGTCAGGGAAATAGGAATAAGGAAGGGAGTTTCACAGGCGAGATGTGCGAGACATGAAGCTATCGGAGTAGAAGAGACGTCTACATCTAACACTTTCAACGGTGAAGGGGTGGGAACGGGATGCCAGCCTCGTAGGACGTTTAAATTCATGAAAGGAACCAGCGAAAGCAGCTCATCGGAGCAATTACCGTGAAAGTATTTGTAATAAAAGACAGAGCGAGGCAACGGCACGTCTGTGAGAGAGCGACTGCAGACGAGATGACAGATCAGGGCCAATTACGTTGCATATCCGTCTCTGAATCTTATCAAGAACCCTCGGGGGCTCCAGACCATATATGGCAGCAATACTCCATGCAAGGACGAATGGTCGATTTATAGATTTGGAGGATCGATTGCGGGGAGAAAAATTTCCTGGCTCGGTACAGGGAGCCAACTTTCCTTGCGGTGGATGATGCAATTGACTCGATGTATTTGTTCCATCTCAGATCAGCGGACAGCGTGAGACCAAGCAGCCGCAGAGAGGAGTTCTCGAGAAGTTGGTCTTCAGACATACTAAAGGGATGCAGGGATGGATCCTTGTGGTGGTTAATAGAGAGCAGTTTTGTTTTAGAGGCGTTAAAGTTAACCAACCATTTCTTGCCCCAGTTCATTGGAGGTCCTTTTCTAATCGAACTTCCAGGTTAACTTTGTCAGCATCACTAGATTTGTGTTTGAGACAGGAGTAAATTGTGGTGTCGTCTGCATAGATGCGGACTTGAGAATCTATGGCGTCAGGAAGGTCGTTTATGAATATGCGGAACAGAGTATGGCCTAGGATGGAACCTTGAGGAACACCTGCATTAGTGGAATAGGAGCTGGAGATGAATCCATTGAGAATGACCTTCAATTCACGGTTTGACAGGAATGATTGTATTAGGTCAAACAATCAACCTGTAATATCATAACCCTGGAACTTGCGAAGAAGGCCGGCATGCCAAACTCTATCAAACGCTTTGGAGATGTCTAGGGCCACGGCACGAGCTTCACCGTTATTATGAATAGCTTGGTAGACAAATTCAGTGATGGCCGTAAGCACATCGGCTGTAGATCGGGCAAAGCGGAAACCATACTGCTTGTCTGAGAGCAGATCATGGGATATCAGGTGATTAATCACTTCGGTGTTGATAAGGGCTTCGAAGACTTTGCCGAAGAGGGGTAGGAGACTGATAGGGCGGTAATTAGAAGGGTCGGAGGGGTCACCAGAGTTCTTAAAGACAGGAACAATGGTTGAGGACTTCCAGCAGTCAGGAAAACAAATGAGAAAAACACGCGAATATTCTGGGTTTCCATGAATAACAAGTACATATGTTCTAAAGAAAAATCCGCGAATGTGTGAAACCGCGAATGCTGAAACGCGCATAGGCGAGGGATCACCGTAAATCGTCGAGCAAGAACACAAGTCATATGGCCTGTAACCATAAAAAAGACTATCGCCACTGCGTGTTGACTTTAATGTCAACTTTTATATTTACATACGCTCTATCCGTGATATTGAGCAATATTTATATATATATCATATATACGTCATACAAATACCTATCACACACACATAGACATACACACACCCTCTCACACACACACACACATACATATATATATATATATATATATATATATATATATATATATATATATATATATATTATTGAAGTAGTTAAATGTATACGCCACTTCTACTCCCGTAGTTTCTTTTCTCGTACTTCCCGACAGTAGAACTTCCTTCCATTTACTTACTTCTCAGATAATTACAATCTTCAAAAATTTAAATGCAACGTCAAACGACATCTTCTGTTGCCTTCATCCACGTTCTTCTTTTATCCCTTCCTCAATCCCATCTCTACACGGTCTTTTCCATCACTTTCACTCGCTGTAACCTGCTAGTGGCACTCACGCCTTGCTTGGCATGAAAGGCTTAAAAAAAGAAAGAAAATGTATATGATGACTGTTGTAAGTTTACTGAATAGAATCGTCAAACATAGGTTTGTAATGAATGATAATACTTAGGACAAGAACAACACATACAAGATTGACAAGCGGCGCGTAGAAATAGTAGTCAACTGCTAGAAGTGAGTCAAGTGAATTCCACACTGAATCTCCAATTCTAGGATATCTACCAACCGCCCCGCGCGGTTAGATGTGGCACAAGAGCGAATTTAATGTGGGGTATCCGAGCCCGTAGGCTCGCCCAAAAATCCCCCGTAGACCGCGTATAAAACGGGGTCGGGTAGCTGCTTTCATAGACGAGACTTTGTCCTTCAACATAGCCTCGTCTGGGGATCCTCTCTGTCCGGAGGCATAGAGTTTGACCAGCACAGCTGGAGACGAATTTCCAGTTGCAGGGTATCTACCAACCGCTCTAGGAGGTCAGAAGAACGAATTTAATGTGGGGTATCCGAGCCCGTAAGCTCAGCCAAAATTTCCCCGTATACCCCGTATAAAACGCGGTCGGGTACCTGTTTCCCGAGACAGTATTGGATGCGCACTGCTAATGGGTCCCATATAGAACTGCATTCTGTTGAGGATTCTTCTAGACTGGTTGAATTTCTATAAATGATTATTCTAATCCCAAAAAATTTCTATCACTGATATATATATATATATATATATATGCATGCGTGTGTGTTTATAGTGCATAATAAAGGAAAAACAGGGATACTATAAAGACAAAGCTCAATGTAAAATATAAAAAAAGATATACAAAACAAAATATTGTTTTACTTGGATTTTATATATATTTATATATATTTTATATATATTTTATACACACACACACACACGCGCATATATATATATATATATATATATATATATATATATATATATATATATATATATATATATATATATATGTATATATATGTAATTGATTTTGTGGATTTAGGCTAATTTTATAGTAATTCGTCGAGCTTATAATCCTCAACAGAATGCAGAAAACACTGGACGGCCGTTTCGTCCTATCTAGGACATATCAGCAGTTATTCGGGGACTCTGGATAACTCTGTATACTTGGATGGGTATCGGTGGACGGAACTGAGTGAGTAGCGGCGCTATATCGAGTCTAGTTTATGTTTTCTTCGTCACCGAGTCCAGTCCCGTGGTACAGTTGGTATGACGTTCGCGTTGTATCGAAGCGATCCGGGTTCGATTTCTCGGTAGTATATGCGCACTGCTAATGAATCTCAGATAGGACGAAACGGCCGTCCAGTGCTTTCTGCATTCAGTTGAGGATTCTAAACTCGACTAATTACTATAAAATATATATATATATACAGTACATCTCCACAGATTATTTTATCTATTAAAGTTTTGATCCGTTAATGCGCTTCTTTGCATGTTAAAGAAATATTGATCAAGTTTTAATTTATATATTCCATTTCCTTTGTCTTTACCGTTGAATGGTAAAAGTACTTATTATTGATCCCTGACTAATTAATGAAAATGCTACAATAGAAAGCAGTGTCTGCATTCTGGTTTCTAAAGATTAAATCAGATATTCAGGCTCAAGTCCACTGCAGTAAGAAGTATAAAAAACCACCGAGAAATTCATGTTAGCATCCATATCTGGCACAAAGGTTTATGAGAACAGGAAGTATTTTGCAGAAAACAGAAATTGAGTATCATCAGGGTGTGTTTCTTGCAACCGATGATTTCTTGATTTATGGGAATAAAACTTTATTTTTCTTACATATGTTTTCCATTAAAGATTTTGAAGTTATCTGCATTTATTCAATTGTTTTGTAATTTTTAACATTGTACAGATAATTAATGGACACCTGTATTTTAAAATTACCGATTATGATTATGCTTAAGTTCATTAGAAAATTTAACGATTTGATTTGAAGAGGACATTTGAAAAGTAATTTTATAACAGGGGCTTCATTTTTCCTGCTATTTTTAAAGAGACATCTGGAATTGATTATTTGTACACAAAGACGGGTTCACTGTTTCTCCAAATTGACGAAATAATTAGACGCACGTGCTATAGGCACGTAAGAATTTGGAAAAAATTATTTAGTGATTATTTATGATGAAATTAAGAGCACTTGCTGGATATGATTTTTTTTTTAATTTTATTCTAATTTTGGGGCGTACTGATTATTGCCAAATTTGGAATAAGCGCTTCTAGCGTTTCTTAAGAAATGCTTACTTCAAAATATTCAAAATCGATATCGTTTTATCAGTTTTCTTGTCTATCTCCCTCTATTCAGCAGCTATCTATCTATTTATATACGCACACACACGCACACAGACACACACACACACACACACACACATATATATATATATATATATATATATATATATACATATAAAAGTGAACATAGAAGTCAACACTTAGAGGCGACAGTCTGTTTCATGCTAGATGCAATCGTCAGGCCACGACGATTGCATCTAGCATGAAACAGACTGTCGCCTCTAAGTGTTGACTTCTATGTTCATTTTTATATTTACACACGCTCTATCTCTGATATTGAGCACTTTATCCCATAAATATAGTACACTTTAAGACTATATTTCTTATATATATATATATATATATATATATATATATATATATATATATATATATATATATTATTAGTTCAAAAGCTATTTTGGTGGATACCTGTATTTAAATATACGCACTTTTTTTAACAAGTACGTGTATCATCTAAAATTGAAGTAATAAATATGTCGGACTAAAAGTAAATCTATTGTTCTTTCAGTCTCCTCCGGTAGGGCCTTGCGATGCCATGATGATGGGTACTGTTACGGCAGTATCTCTGGGCGCGTCAGTTCAGGTTATTTGGGCGTACATCTACAATGGGTGTCTGTTTCACTGCCTACGAGTCATCTACCAATTCAACCAAAACAAACATGAAAGCAATCAAATTGAAAACGAACAAAACTAGCAAACGTAACCTGAAAAAAAAAGTACACCCCAAGTATACAATCTCTGACGCCAATGTAAAGAGTCTACGTTCGAACTTTCCAGAAGTGGAACACCATCTTTATTCTAAAGCTGATCTTCTGTTCATGCTTGAAACGGGTATCAATCTCTCAAATTCCATTGCAGGAGCTCACAATCCCGGGCTACTCACCCATTATAACAAAATACGACCACCTAAATCGTCAAGCTCACGGACACGGTGTCCACATCAAGAACGGATTTTCTTGTGGCAGGGACACAAAAAAAGAATGGCTCTGATCCACATGGATATGTGCTTCTACGTGGTACTTATCCATAGTACCACATTCGTCATTGCTCTCTGTTGTCCTTGGAATGAAGGCTCGATAATCTTCGATCGAATATCAGAAAAGATTTACAATATCCCATATATACATATATATATATATATATATATATTGGTTCAAAAGTTATTTTTAGTTGATACCTGTGTTTGAGTAAACGCAGTTTTTTGGGTTTTTTTTTTAATACGAGTATCATCTAAAATAACGTTTGAAGTAATAAATATGTCGGATTAAAAGTAAATCTATTGTTCTTTAAGTCGCCTCCGGAAGGGCCTTGTGATGCCATGATAATGGGTACTGATGCATCAGTATCTCTGGGCGAGTCAACTCAGGTTATCTAGGCGTACATCTCCAATGGGTGTGTCTGTTTCACTGCTTACGAGTCATCCACCATTTTTACCAAAGCAAACATGAAAGCAATCAATTTGAAAACGAACAAAACTAGCAAACGTAACCTCAAAAAAAGTACACCCGAAGATTACCATCTCTTACGCCAATATAAGGAGTTTACGTTCCAACATTCCAGAAGTGGAACACCATCTTTATTCTAAAGCTGATCTTCTGTTCGTGCTTGAAACGGGTATCAATCCCTCAATCCCATTGCAGGAGCTGACAATCCCGGGCGATTCACCCATTATAACAAAATACGACCAGCTAAATCGTCACGCTCACGGACTCGGTGTCCACATCAAAAACAATGACCTTGATCACATGGATATGTGCTTCCGCTGGCACTTATCCATAGTACCACGTTCTTCATTGCCCTTTATCATCCGCAGAATAAAATGTCGGTAATCTTCGATCGAATATCAGAGAAGTCTCTCAATATCTTCACCTAATTTCCCTCGGTCAACTCTCACATATGTGGTGACTTAAATATCCACCATAAAGAAAGGTTAGTCCACCCTAACAAAACTGATGAGGAAGGCAAATATTTCAGAGACTTCTCCATCGCCTATGAACTAAACCAAATCAGTGATGAACCCATCCAAGTCCTGCATGCACCTGACAACAGGCGAAACTTCTTGAACTCTTTCTAACATCCTGCCCTGACAAATGCACAGCAAAAGTTTTACCCACCATTGGCACGTCAGACCATTCCCGAATCTTTGTCCAGATTGACTCCAAACTAATAACATCCCCTGATTTACCGTTCCATAGAACGGTTTTTTCAAAAGCAAAGGCAGACTGAAACAGCTTTCAACAGCTGCTCTAATCTCCGAATGGATCCATTCTTAAATGGAGTGTTTTAAACAACCACAAAGATTCCAGCAAAGAACAGTCAACCTTGGTTTACCCCTAAATATGTAGCAGCCATAGCTAAGAATTTACTCCGATCATTTGTAAATATCCCTGCAAATGATACGACGGTATACGGGCGCACCTCTAAAAGTCTTGAGGATCAAAATTTGGCAGCTGATCTCTCCTTCGAGCTAACACAAACTTCTCAGTAGGAAAAAATGGCTGGCTACGTTCAATGCCTCTAAGATCAAACTGGTTACATTCCATCACCGCCGATCAGACACCAAACTACCGCCAGTCACGATGAATGGATGCCTCCTCAAGTAGGCTCCATACTTTAAGAGGATATGGGGTCTCAAACTCACACCGGCCTCAAGTGGAACCCCTATATATGATGGATCGCTAAAGATAAAATGATCGGCTCCCTGTACCGCTCCAGTAAGTACCTGATTCCTCATCCTATCCTCCACCTTTATAAGAGCCAGATAAGGTCTAAAATGGAGTACTGTTGTCATATTTGGGCGGGAGCTGTGAAGACCACAAATTTCAGTCTTGATAGAGTTCAAAAGCGGCTCTGAGTCATCTCTACAGGTGATATGTGGCGAGTCTCACACTGATCTATCGCTACTACCATGAAAAGTGTTCGGACGAAATACATTTCTTGGATCTGCCAGATCTAGCCTTCACGTCTAGGACGCACATGCCACTTACATAGGGGAAATCAACCCATATTCCCTACGTATGCCAAAGGCGTGAAGTTCCACTCAAACAGTTTTTTCCTGCAAACCACTGTCGTGTGGAACAGATTCCCAAGAGGATGTTTTCCCGAACACTAAAATATTAACTTGTTCAATTCTAGTTATCTTGTAGTTATCTTGCCCTCTTATCCATATAAACTACCCTATAAGGTAACCCCTACCTCGAGTGACACCGGTCCTTGTACAGGGGGAACCCTACTGATTATATATATATAATGCGATGCGATGTGTAAATTGTCGACATACACCCCCCCACACACACACACACAGTTATATATATATATATATATATATATATATATATATATATACATATATATATACACATATATAGAATGAGAAAGAGAGAGAGTGGTGGCGTGAACTGGGATCAATACTGCTTCAATGTGATTTTGAATATATATATATATATATATATATATATATAGTCACTCCCTGATGGCGACCACTCCTCTTCTAATTACATTTTAATTCTTATATGTACCCCTCTACTCTCTCACTTTCTCCATATATATATATATATATATATATATAGAGAGAGAGAGAGAGAGAGAGAGAGAGAGAGAGAGAGACTGGGGATAGAGAAAACTAGAGATTGTGAGTGAGTGGGTAGTTCAAAGGTTATTGAGCTATTATGAACTTAACGATAATTATCGATGTCGTTCCATTTTCTTTGTTGCTGCTGATAAAAGTCAAATGATGTGATCTATCTTGTTTGGCACAGTTCTTTGTTTGGGATTCTGTAGCGCCAGTACACAGGGCCTGCAAAAGGCTAGACCTCGCTAAGACATACGGGCTTCACTTGCTCGATGTCACTTTCATCTATCTATTTGAGAAAGTGTTTGTATACAGCTGACTGTTTAGATAATTATGAACGATTTTGTTAGTCTCGATATGACAAGTTTGTTTAAGAACCTGATTCGATAAATGGTATATTTATGGAATAATTATTTATCTAAGCATGTTCTATTAAATATAACAGGCAGGCGATGTCCATTTTGGAGACTCGCTCCCGATATAGGTCTAAATGATTTGCCTCCATTTGAGACATACCCAAATTAATTTCTAACCAATAAGCATTTTATACATCGATTCTCTTTCCTTGTATACGACGAACGATGTACAAAAGTACTTAAGCCATAAAATCTAACCCCAAAATCGGCGATAAAGCCACTAAAACGCAAGTGGTTACCGAGTTTGAAGGAAAGTGGGGAAAACGTTTTTGAGATGATAGGGCAAGACAAGAATAGGATTCAAGGAAAAAAAAGACGACAGTTGACTTTTTTTATATATATGAATAAAGTGTCGCTGTCGTCACTGGAGTTTGAACATAGATCGCCAGAGAGCAAACACAGGCGATCCTATTTTGAATAAGTAGATCACGTGATGGTAAATGAAACATATATATGGGAATTAGAGTGGCGTCTAAACGATCAACGTTTCTATTCTATCCTCTATTAATATACGGATCACCGTTTCTATTCTATCCTCTATTAATATACGGATCACCATTTCTATTCTATCCTCTATTAATATACGGATCACCATTTCTATTCTATCCTCTATTAATATACGGATCCCCATTTCTATTCTATCCTCTATTAATATACGGATCACCATTTCTATTCTATCCTCTATTAATATACGGATCACCATTTCTATTCTATCCTCTATTAATATACGGATCACCATTTCTATTCTATCCTTTATTAATATACGGATCACCATTTCTATTCTATCCTCTATTAATATACGGATCCCCATTTCTATTCTATCCTCTATTAATATACGGATCCCCATTTCTATTCTATCCTCTATTAATATACGGATCACCATTTCTATTCTATCCTCTAATAATATACGGATCACCATTTCTATTCTATTCTCTATTATTATACGTATCACCATTTCTATTCTATCCTCTAATAATATACGGATCACCATTTCTATTCTAACCTCTATTAATATACGGATCACCATTTCTATTCTATCCTCTATTAATATACGGATCACTATTTCTATTCTATCCTCTATTAATATACGGATCCCCATTTCTATTCTATCCTTTATTAATATACGGATCCCCATTTCTATTCTATCCTCTATTAATATACGGATCCCCATTTCTATTCTATCCTTTATTAATATACGGATCCCCATTTCTATTCTATCCTCTATTAATATACGGATCCCCATTTCTATTCTATCCTCTAATAATATACGGATCACCATTTCTATTCTATCCTCAATTAATATACGGATCACCATTTCTATTCTATCCTCTAATAATATACGTATCACCATTTCTATTCTATCCTCTATTAATATACGTATCACCATTTCTATTCTATCCTCTAATAATATACGGATCACCATTTCTATTCTAACCTCTATTAATATACGGATCACCATTTCTATTCTATCCTCTATTAATATACGGATCACTATTTCTATTCTATCCTCTATTAATATACGGATCCCCATTTCTATTCTATCCTTTATTAATATACGGATCCCCATTTCTATTCTATCCTCTATTAATATACGGATCCCCATTTCTATTCTATCCTTTATTAATATACGGATCCCCATTTCTATTCTATCCTCTATTAATATACGGATCCCCATTTCTATTCTATCCTCTATTAATATACGGTTCCCCATTTCTATTCTATCCTCTAATAATATACGATCACCATTTCTATTCTATCCTCTATTAATATACGGATCACCATTTCTATTCTATCCTCTAATAATATACGGATCACCATTTCTATTCTATCCTCTATTAATATACGTATCACCATTTCTATTCTATCCTCTAATAATATACGGATCACCATTTCTATTCTAACCTCTATTAATATACGGATCACCATTTCTATTCTATCCTCTATTAATATACGGATCCCCATTTCTATTCTATCCTCTATTAATATACGGATCCCCATTTCTATTCTATCCTTTATTAATATACGGATCCCCATTTCTATTCTATCCTCTATTAATATACGGATCCCCATTTCTATTCTATCCTTTATTAATATACGGATCCCCATTTCTATTCTATCCTCTATTAATATACGGATCCCCATTTCTATTCTATCCTCTAATAATATACGGATCACCATTTCTATTCTATCCTCTATTAATATACGGATCACCATTTCTATTCTATCCTCTAATAATATACGGATCACCATTTCTATTCTATCCTCTATTAATATACGTATCACCATTTCTATTCTATCCTCTAATAATATACGGATCACCATTTCTATTCTAACCTCTATTAATATACGGATCACCATTTCTATTCTATCCTCTATTAATATACGGATCACTATTTCTATTCTATCCTCTATTAATATACGGATCCCCATTTCTATTCTATCCTTTATTAATATACGGATCCCCATTTCTATTCTATCCTCTATTAAAATATACGGATCCCCATTTCTATTCTATCCTTTATTAATATACGGATCCCCATTTCTATTCTATCCTCTATTAATATACGGATCCCCATTTCTATTCTATCCTCTAATAATATACGGATCACCATTTCTATTCTATCCTCTATTAATATACGTATCACCATTTCTATTCTATCCTCTATTAATATACGGATCACTATTTCTATTCTATCCTCTATTAATACACGGATCACCATTTCTATTCTATCCTCTATTAATACACGGATCACTATTTCTATTCTATCCTCTATTAATATACGGATCCCCATTTCTATTCTAACCTCTATTAATATGCGGATCACCATTTCTATTCTATCCTCTATTATTATACGGATCATCATTTCTATTCTAACCTCTATTAATATGCGGATCAGCATTTCTATTCTATCCACTATTAATATACGGATCACCATTTCTATTCTATCCTTTATTAATATACGGATCCCCATTTCTATTCTATCCTCTATTAATATACGGATCCCCATTTCTATTCTATCCTCTAATAATATACGGATCACCATTTCTATTCTATCCTCTATTAATATACGGATCCCCATTTCTATTCTATCCTCTATTAATATACGGATCACCATTTCTATTCTATCCTCTATTAATATACGTATCACCATTTCTATTCTATCCTCTAATAATATACGGATCACCATTTCTATTCTAACCTCTATTAATATACGGATCACCATTTCTATTCTATCCTCTATTAATATACGGATCACCATTTCTATTCTATCCTTTATTAATATACGGATCCTCATTTCTATTCTATCCTCTATTAATATACGGATCACCATTTCTATTCTATCCTCTATTAATATACGGATCACCATTTCTATTCTATCCTCTATTATTATACGGATCACAATTTCTATTCTAACCTCTATTAATATGCGGATCACCATTTCTATTCTATCCTCTATTAATATACGGATCACCATTTCTATTCTATCCTCTATTAATATACGGATCACTATTTCTATTCTATCCTCTATTAATATACGGATCCCCATTTCTATTCTATCCTTTATTAATATACGGATCCCCATTTCTATTCTATCCTCTATTAATATACGGATCCCCATTTCTATTCTATCCTTTATTAATATACGGATCCCCATTTCTATTCTATCCTCTATTAATATACGGATCCTCATTTCTATTCTATCCTCTAATAATATACGGATCACCATTTCTATTCTATCCTCTAATAATATACGGATCACCATTTCTATTCTATCCTCTATTAATATACGTATCACCATTTCTATTCTATCCTCTAATAATATACGGATCACCATTTGTATTCTAACCTCTATTAATATACGGATCACCATTTCTATTCTATCCTCTATTAATATACGGATCACCATTTCTATTCTATCCTTTATTAATATACGGATCACCATTTCTATTCTATCCTCTATTAATATACGGATCACCATTTCTATTCTATCCTCTATTAATATACGGATCACCATTTCTATTCTATCCTCTATTATTATACGGATCACCATTTCTATTCTAACCTCTATTAATATGCGGATCACCATTTCTATTCTATCCTCTATTAATATACGGATCACCATTTCTATTCTATCCTCTATTAATATACGGATCACTATTTCTATTCTATCCTCTATTAATATACGGATCCCCATTTCTATTCTATCCTTTATTAATATACGGATCCCCATTTCTATTCTATCCTCTATTAATATACGGATCCCCATTTCTATTCTATCCTTTATTAATATACGGATCCCCATTTCTATTCTATCCTCTATTAATATACGGATCCCCATTTCTATTCTATCCTCTAATAATATACGGATCACCATTTCTATTCTATCCTCTATTAATATACGGATCACCATTTCTATTCTATCCTCTAATAATATACGGATCACCATTTCTATTCTATCCTCTATTAATATACGTATCACCATTTCTATTCTATCCTCTAATAATATACGGATCACCATTTCTATTCTGTCCTCTATTAATATACGTATCACCATTTCTATTCTATCCTCTATTAATATACGGATCCCCATTACTATTCTAACCACTATTAATATGCGGATCACCATTTCTATTCTATCCTCTATTATTATACGGATCATCATTTCTATTCTAACCTCTATTAATATGCGGATCAGCATTTCTATTCTATCCTCTATTAATATACGGATCACCATTTCTATTCTATCCTCTATTAATATACGGATCACCATTTCTATTCTATCCTCTATTAATATACGGATCACCATTTCTATTCTATCCTCTATTAATATACGGATCACCATTTCTATTCTATCCTCTATTAATATACGGATCACCATTTCTATTCTATCCTCTATTAATATACGGATCCCCATTTCTATTCTATCCTTTATTAATATACGGATCACCATTTCTATTCTATCCTCTATTAATATACGGATCACCATTTCTATTCTATCCTCTATTAATATACGGATCCCCATTTCTATTCTAACCTCTATTAATATGCGGATCACCATTTCTATTCTATCCTCTATTATTATACGGATCATCATTTCTATTCTAACCTCTATTAATATGCGGATCAGCATTTCTATTCTATCCACTATTAATATACGGATCACCATTTCTGTTCTATCCTTTATTAATATACGGATCCCCATTTCTATTCTATCCTCTATTAATATACGGATCCCCATTTCTATTCTATCCTCTAATAATATACGGATCACCATTTCTATTCTATCCTCTATTAATATACGGATCACCATTTCTATTCTATCCTCTAATAATATACGGATCACCATTTCTATTCTATCCTCTATTAATATACGTATCACCATTTCTATTCTATCCTCTAATAATATACGGATCACCATTTCTATTCTAACCTCTATTAATATACGGATCACCATTTCTATTCTATCCTCTATTAATATACGGATCACCATTTCTATTCTATCCTTTATTAATATACGGATCACCATTTCTATTCTATCCTCTATTAATATACGGATCACCATTTCTATTCTATCCTCTATTAATATACGGATCACCATTTCTATTCTATCCTCTATTATTATACGGATCACCATTTCTATTCTAACCTCTATTAATATGCGGATCACCATTTCTATTCTATCCTCTATTAATATACGGATCACCATTTCTATTCTATCCTCTATTAATATACGGATCACTATTTCTATTCTATCCTCTATTAATATACGGATCCCCATTTCTATTCTATCCTTTATTAATATACGGATCCCCATTTCTATTCTATCCTCTATTAATATACGGATCCCCATTTCTATTCTATCCTTTATTAATATACGGATCCCCATTTCTATTCTATCCTCTATTAATATACGGATCCCCATTTCTATTCTATCCTTTATTAATATACGGATCCCCATTTCTATTCTATCCTCTAATAATATACGGATCACCATTTCTATTCTATCCTTTATTAATATACGGATCCCCATTTCTATTCTATCCTCTATTAATATACGGATCCCCATTTCTATTCTATCCTCTATTAATATACGGATCACCATTTCTATTCTATCCTCTAATAATATACGGATCACCATTTCTATTCTATCCTCTATTAATATACGGATCACCATTTCTATTCTATCCTCTAATAATATACGGATCACCATTTCTATTCTATCCTCTATTAATATACGTATCACCATTTCTATTCTATCCTCTAATAATATACGGATCACCATTTCTATTCTGTCCTCTATTAATATACGTATCACCATTTCTATTCTATCCTCTATTAATATACGGATCCCCATTACTATTCTAACCTCTATTAATATACGGATCACCATTTCTATTCTATCCTCTATTAATATACGGATCCCCATTTCTATTCTAACCTCTATTAATATACGGATCACCATTTCTATTCTATCCTCTATTAATATACGGATCACCATTTCTATTCTATCCTCTATTAATATACGGATCACCATTTCTATTCTATCCTCTATTAATATACGGATCCCCATTTCTATTCTATCCTCTATTAATATACGGATCACCATTTCTATTCTATCCTCTATTAATATACGGATCACCATTTCTATTCTATCCTCTATTAATATACGGATCACCATTTCTATTCTATCCTCTATTAATATACGGATCACCATTTCTATTCTAACCTCTATTAATATACGGATCACCATTTCTATTCTATCCTCTATTAATATGCGGATCACCATTTCTATTCTATCCTCTATTATTATACGGATCATCATTTCTATTCTAACCTCTATTAATATGCGGATCACCATTTCTATTCTATCCTCTATTAATATACGGATCACCATTTCTATTCTATCCTCTATTATTATACGGATCACCATTTCTATTCTAACCTCTATTAATATGCGGATCACCATTTCTATTCTATCCTCTATTAATATACGTATCACCATTTCTATTCTAACCTCTATTAATATACGGATCACCATTTCTATTCTATCCTCTATTATTATACGGATCACCATTTCTATTCTATCCTTCTATTATTATACCGATCATCATTTCTATTCTATCCCCTATTACTATACTGATCACCATTTCTATTCTATCCTCTATTAATATACGGATCACCATTTCTATTCTATCCCCTATTACTATACTGATCACCATTTCTATTCTATCCTCTATTATTATACGGATCACCATTTCTATTCTATCCTCTATTATTATACGGATCACCATTTCTATTCTATCCCCTATTACTATACTGATCACCATTTCTATTCTATCCTCTATTATTATACGGATCACCATTTCTATTCTATCCTCTATTAATATACGGATCCCCATTTCTATTCTATCCTCTATTACTATACGGATCGCTATGTTTTACTCTATCCACTATACTACTCACTATACGGATTACTATTCAGATTACTTTTCGGTGATTACTATTCGAGCGAGTATTATTGAGCAAGTATTATTAATACGAGTGTTATTCGAAGGCGTCTGACACCAGTATTGTTCAACGGCGTTACTATAGTTGTGTCTGCGATTACAAAGTCTCTACTACAACGAGCATTACGAAAGTGACAACGAGTTTTCGTTGACATTACATAAGTGGTAACGAGTGTTCGTTGACATCACAAAAACGTTACATTTGAATTTTTGAATATCGAAGTTGAATGGAAAGCTGGAAGAGAGATCCACAGGGTAGAAGTGCGAGATAATTACAGTTACATATTGCTATTCCAACAGTAAATGATGCAACCTGTCTGTCAATCTAGTACTCTGCTTAAATTTGTGAACACGGGGTAGCAAATCTCAACAGAATAATTGCCATTAAAATGTTTACAGAAACGAGCGAGGGTGTTACGTTACGGCGGTAAGAAAATTGAAGCAGGGATGCCAGGTCAGGACCGCTAACATTGCAGATTCTTCTTCGAATTTTGTCAAGAGTCTCTAGATACATAGCAGAAGCGCCAGACTAGATGTGGAAGCAATATTTAATGAACGGTAGACTTATAAATGTGTAAAACAGATTCCGGTGGAAGACAGTGTCCACACAAGACAATGAACCAACTTTCATACCAACAGACCGAGCAGTTATGTCGATTTAATCGTTCCAATTGATGTCAACGAAAAACATTCAACACAAGTTACAATTAATTACTCAATTTTCTTTACAAGTTTACGCATAAAATAAATATCTAATTCAACCCCAAGAGAAATTAAATAAATGACCAATCAACATTAGGTATTATTGCCATAAAAACAAAAATTGAGAAAAAAACTGTAAAATACCTCTTTAGAGAAGGAGTTTAAACGTAATTCACATAATTAGTAACGAGCTGACTGAGAAAAGAGATACTTGATGGGGTAGCAACAACCAGACATTAAGAACTGTGCAAACGCCACTGTGTTCAACCATAAAAAGAAACGATATCAGCACATACAAGAAACTATCCTCGAGAATAAAACATCAGAAAATATTTTGGCAATTCAACAAAAACTGACATCCCTATCTCTGCAAAGAGAATCGGGTCTGATAATCCTTAATAAGGAAAAAAAACGACAAAGCGTAGATGTAGCAGCGCTTCTGACAGGTTTGAATAAATGGTAATTGTTAGAAATTATTTTTTAAAAACTTGTGAGACGAAAAACTTATGGAATATGAAGGTTAGATTCGTACACACGTAATGGATTTTCACTTGTAGAAAACAGGGCACCGTCATCTCCCGAATAATTTTAAAACTATTAAGTAGGACATCTCTAGATTACCCGTGGATGTTGCAAGCCGCAGACAGTATCTGTCTATATTTCTGAGATGAGGTATTATGTACGTTATTTACATTATTCGGACTATTGTCCTCATCTTTGTCGCCATAGTTATTACAACGCTTCGGCCGTTGTACGCTCCGGCCTTCTTCGGGTGGTTTGAATGTCTGTGTGATCAGATTGAGATCATAAACAAAGAACACCATTGGAAAATTCGTAAACTTAAGAAATCAGCATATATGCTAGGCCACAAAAATCTCCTGAGCTGACCAAGCATAGAAATGAATACAATATGGGAACCAGTAATAAGGAGTGCCAGAGAAAAGCGATAATAACAACAAAAATTGCAATAGGAGCTCTGGTAAAAAAATGTTTACTGAAGACATTAGGTCTATAATACTCAGAAATTTATACACAGATGTCCTCAAGGACACATGGCACAGTGGATAAAGGCGATAGTTAGATCCAGTGACAGGACCCAAAGAGTGTGAGTTCAATACCCGGTTAAGGCAGTGGACAACTTTCAGAAGGAAATTAACAGATAACTGATAACCGACAACCATTAGACATGGCACGTGGAACTAGAACAGTCTACCCCAGTGAGAGAAATAAAGTGTTTCGTTCGACATTGCAACCACCTGAAGAAGGCTGGAGCTTAAACAACGGCCGAAATGTTGTAATAAATATAGCGAAAAAGATGAGGACAATAGTAATTCGAATTTTACGAATAATGAAAATAAAGTCGCAGATAATTGTGAAATATACATATTGCATTTTTGATCCCCCTGTAAAAGAATTTCGTGACAACGACTACAATTTTCCAAGAATTTTGGCAAGTGACTGAAAATAAAGAAGCGAAATTTATGGAGAGCAGTGATAATTCATATTCTTGAAGGTAAAACATTTTAAAAATATTACAAACACTTTGAAAGGAAGTAATTTTCTCTTAGTTCACATAGGGAAAAATCTGATAATTCCGTAAAAAAATAGGGTTCCCATTGACTTTAAATCAAACTTGTTTGAGGTAAGAATGAACACTGATAACTCCTACAGTTAATTTTATTTCGTTTGAGGAATCATATCTTTTATTTTCTAACATATTTATCGCTGTCAGTTGAGATGTTTAACATCCAGTCTCGCTATGGACTGTGATGCCTGACATACCTATCATTATCGATTGGGATATCAGAAATCACTATCGATATCGATTGGGATGTCTGACATCTCTATCACTACGGACTGGATGGTCAGACATACCTATCATTATCGATTGGGTTATCTGAAATTCCTATTGCTATCGATTGGGATATCTGGCACCCATATCGCTATGGACTGTGATGTCTGGCATCTATATCATTATCGATTTGGGTATCAGAAATCACTATCGATATCGATTGAAATGTTTAACATCACCATCGCTATCAACAGCGATGCCAGGTATACCTAACACTATGAACTTGAATTTCTGATATACCCAATATCACTCACTATTAGTTGGGATATCTGACATCCTCACTGCTATTGATTGTGAAGTATAGTCGGGTGAGGGGTTTCAGTTATTCAGGCACATAAAATTGTTAATTAGCTTAACATTTGATTATTTTTCCTACAGTCTGTACCCAGATAAGTTCTCTGATGTCTTTTTTCGTTCATATACCAGGTGTAACATCAAAATTGTCCAAATCGTGTAACAGCAAAATTGTCCATTTGTTAGATTAATCTTCGAACCGTTGTATCTTATAATTGATTAAAGATATCTTACTGGAATTCTCCGAAATTTTTTATAACACTATTGCACTTTACTTTGCGCAATAAGAATGCATAATTACTCTGCAAGCTTGGAAGCTCATGAAGGATTGAAATAAAGTTCAAAAATAGATAGATAGATAGATAGATAGATAGATAGATAGATAGATAGATAGAATACCAGGATCATTTTTCAAGTTATTCAAGATCTTCACCCTCTCTAACCTTCTATCTGTTCTAGAGTAACAAGGTGCCTCAGTTTTCCCGTAAGATTTTATTTTCAAGTTTTTTCACTGCTCTCTGTTCTACCATACCTGAAACTGCTATTTCACGTACGAAAGGTCTTATGGATTGAGTTGGATCTTTTCTAATTGATCTCTTTAGCTCTAAGTTGAAATGATGACCCCTCTTCCTGTTATGATCTCCTGATCCAGCTTTCCCCTCTACTGGTCTCCCTCCTTTTTAAACTTATTCACCGTTCTTCTTGAATGGAAGCCAGAGTATGAATGTTGGTACCATTATTGAAGGCTCGAATGATCTTTTTCTTCTCACCATTGCTCATTTGGGAAGACAGTGGGACTGACAGAAAACGATTTTAATCTGTTCTCTTTCTAGCTGAATAACTCAAAGTGTTTTTCAGTGATTCTTACTACAAATGGTGTCAAGTTCGTTAAACGTCCCATCTGAAAACTTGGAAAAATGAAACACAATTAGTTTAGCGTTTATATATATATATATATATATATATATATATATATATATATATATATATATATATATTAAACATTTTGTGGGGTGGACAATTTTTCTGTTACACCCGGTCTATCCCAAACTTTTCACCTGTCTCATTATGATTGTAATAATGTTTTATTATTCATGCTATTCACATTAGGTCTATGTTCCACATTCTTATTGTTTCGGTCGTTGTTCCATCCGGTCGTCATCAAGTGTAACCCACAGGGAATTACGAACTGAACACGTTGTTTAATCTAGAGGGGCAGACTGTTCTCTTTCCACTACCCATGTCTACGGATATTTTAATTACTGCCCACAATTATCTGCGGCTTTATTTACATTATTCGGACTATTGTCCTCATCTTTTTCGCCATATTTTTATTACTGTCCTTTGTCCACTTTATCCAATTACACATTACACGACCCAAGGCATAAACTCACAATTAATATGTCACCAAATTCACAAACCAAAGCTTTCATCTACTAGGACATTACGTCGTAGGACAATTGTCAGTGGAGATCATGGAGCTATAAACCTCACCTTCCTACACGCTCGTTCATGACCTGCTGCTGCTGATCTTGTTTGTCGTCCTTGATTGCATTCACTGACGTATGTTAAGTCTGCTACCGATGTCATCGTACAATATGCGCTGATTCCTTCAGGGGTCTACATCAACAGTGTTGTTCCTTGTCCAGTCATTTCGCTTCATTCCGCAGCGGCTGATAACGAATTTTTCCCTCTTAACATGATCGTCCATGCCCAATTTCATTGACACGCCCCTCACTACGGCTTTTCACTTTTCCTCCAACGTTATTTTTAACTGCAACAGCACTCATCAGTAGGTAGGAAGGTTAGGTTTAAGAATCCAATTTCGGCCGTGTAGTTATAGAAAGAGATATATGACAACGGTGTGTCTTCTCACCGTAGCGATTCTGAGAGAATTAGAAATCTTACCAGGATTCATTATTGGCGGGTACAATCTTAACAACATAAGATCACACGGTGTTGTTAGCTGACGCGGAAAGATAACTGTAAAAACTCCTACAGAAGGTAGTGGAGTAACGCGAGAAGAAAGAATTAAACATCAACTGCAAGAAGACAGATCACATGGTTGTTTGAAAAACGGGTAGACAATTACAAATTACAAATTGGAGAAACAAAAATTAGAAAGTGCAACAAATAAATATCTGGGAAGTGTTTAACAGAGGATGGAAAGTATAACACTGAAACCCGATGACATATTGAGGTAGCCAAAGATGCCTTCCAAAAACTAAGCCAAGTATTAAGAAACAGAAAAACTTCGTTAGAAACAATGAAAATAGTACTGAACTATTACATGATATCTGTCCTCCTATATGGCAGTGGATGATGGACAATCAACTCAAAGATGAAGCAACAATAAATGTGGCTCTACAGAAGGACGATTAGGATTCCATGGACCGAAAAGCAAAAGCATAGAGAAAATGGAAACAAAGAGGTAACTCATACTTAACAATGGGAACATATAATGAGGATGGAGGGCTTGGAAAATCTGATACTCACAGGACAGATTGAAAGAAAGAGGGAGAGATGAAAACAAGACATAACCTATTTAGTGAGCTCGAATAAATGGATGGCGAACCAGGGTTTAGGAAAAATAATAAAAAGACAAAATCTATTAAGAGCTACAAAGGACATGAAACTGTGGAGAGCCACGATCGCCTGCGTCCTGAGGGGACACGACACATAAAGAAGAACTACTTAGCATCAGTCCAAATAGTGCGATCAATAATTGAGCAATATTAAATAAGAACAAGACGAGAGATAATTAGACATGAACTGCAAAACATGAATAATACATCTCCGTAGATTGAATAAAGGGTTGAGCATGAAATTCCCTAGAGGTTGTTCGGATCGACAGACACACGAAGAAGGCTAAAGAACACAACGACATGTTGTGATAACAGCCAGTCCAAATATAAATAAGGTAAAGTATGATAACTCAAAAGTAGGGGAATTATATTTCCCCTGTGAGGGTCAAGAGATCAAAAACATTCGCGATGTAAAAGGTTTTGGAATCACTGATGTACCAGCGTAATAACTCGTTGAATAATGTTTAGAAACACCCTTGAGACCTTGTTCCATGCCAATGTAAGTTCAGAAATTATCTATAAGGTTAAACGATCTACATTATCAATCAGTCAGTCAGTTATGTGCCATGCGGGATACACGCTTACGTGATCATGTATCTTTCGATAAATGACTGACGAGGCGTTTTTTCCCGCAGTAGGTTGCCATTTCTTTCTGCAGTAGACCAGTTGTCATCCAAGGCTACAGAACCCGGTCTGTTCTGCTATTTACCCATATCTGGGGTGAGAAGAAGAAAATTCATACCTTTCCCAAGAGTATTAGCACGTCAGTGAATGTAACGGATACGACTGGAATTCGAACTCGGCTCTCCGATTCATCAATTCGAGTCGCTATCCATTACTTCCACAATAAGAACAATAAGAAGCTTGATTTAGAGCCGATAGATTATATCATGAATCCACAATAAAAGAGCTATTTTAAATGTACTTGCGAGTTATAAAAATGTCCATCCAAATGCAATGTTGATCATTATCGACTTTTTCTGTTAGGAATCTAAGTATTTGGAAATAATAACCTTTTCATGGTCATTATTTTTTTAACTTTTGAAAGGCCTATAAAAAGGAAAAGGAATACTTCTTTGCAGCAAAAGTAAAGAAATCTATGTGGAGACGAAACAGAAAAGGTGAAAATTTGAGGTCCTTCCTGAATTAATATTTTCTGAGGCGATTTTCTTTTCTTGCTAGTGACATTGGGCTTTTGAGGTAAAATTTATGTTTGCGAATACAAAACAAACTTTTCATCTTCTATAATTTTCCAAAGATTTATTGATATTCTACATTCAGTTTAGATTTCCTTCTTGGCATAGTTGGTTTTGTTGATACATCGCTTTAATTATTTCACTCGTTTGGAATAAAATCGGTAAGAAAAGATTGAACAAAAAGCCTTTCTCGTAAGGCGAGCTGCATCGGAATTGATAAGGGCACATATTAATCTCTCTTTAATTGAGTTTCTTTTTTTCAGGGTTTCAGATAATACATTTAACCATCCTGAAACCATTTGTCGTAAGAATCACTGAAAAAGCCTTTGGGTTATTCAGCTAGAAAGAGAACAAGTTAAAATCGTTTTATTTCATCCCTACTATATCTTCCCAACTGAGCAATCGTGAGAGGAAAAAGATCATTCAGGGCTTCAGTAATGGTACCAACATTCATACACTGGCTTCTACCTTCAAAGTCTATTCAAGAACCATCAAGAGAACGGTGAATAAGCTTAAAGGAGAGGAAACAGAAAAGAGGGAAACCTGGATCAGGAGGTCGCAACAGCAAGAGGGATCATCATTTCAACTGAGAACTAAATACATTCTTATTTTTCAAAGAGTCCAATAGTGTTGTAAAAACCTGAGAATTTCAGTAAGATATATTTAATCATTTGTAAGATACAACGGTTCAAAGCTTAATCTAACAATTGGAAAGTTTTACTGTTACACTCGATTTATATATATATATGTGCGTATATATATATATATATATATATATATATATATATATATATATATATATAGAGAGAGAGAGAGAGAGAGAGAGAGAGAGAAAGAGAGATAGATAGATAGATAGATAGATAGATAGATAGATAGATACGTATATGTATATATTCAAATCCAAATCCAAATCCGGATCTTTTCATTCCTCTTGGAGCAACCCCTCCCATATTGACCATGTATTCAGGTGTGTAGCCATACTCATCACTCTTGGCCAAGTGCGTGTTGGTGAAGTTATTTAACCCATCGTTGTAGTGGCTAGCCATTGACTTCGAAAAGATAAATCATTATATAATGATAAATATCACCAGAGATATTTGGACAAGAATAGGAATATGAAGATAAGAAAATATATCTTAAAATTAATCCTAATATATTACGGAAACTACTATTAGCTTGTACTACTGAAGTCCCTTTCTTTGATCATAATAATAATAATATATATATATATACAACGTGATGGTGTCTCCATGGGTTCAGTACTGGGTTCGACATTTAGCAATTTATACATGTCAAACCTTGAAAATAAGATATTTACAAACTTTAAAAAACATCCATCTATGTAAGATACGTTGATGATATTCTTATGTTAGTTAAAAATACAGATGAAATACTTCAACTTTAAAAACGTTTCCAAAATAATTATCTCCTTAAATTCACGTATGAACTCAATACTAATAATAAAATTTCCTTCCTTGACATATTGATAAACACAAATAATAACAAATTTACTATTTCGCCATACAAAAAACCTACCACCATAAATTCATGTACACTTAACTACAAGAGCGAATGTCCATATTACTATAAAATAGGAATTATAAAAAATTTAATACATCGTGCAGAAACTAATTCATCCACAAAACAGATTTTTTACAGTGAACTAAAGAATATAAAACAAACACTTAATAATAATAGCTTTCCAAACTATATAGCTGATGAACAAATAAGATGCTTTCTTAGAAATCTCAATACTTAGCAAATAGTACATAATACTGCTTCTACTAATCTCAAACATATTAATCTCCTATATCGTAATCAAATGCATACTAATTATAAACAAGACGAAAATATACTAAAAAGATTAGTAAATACTAATATATCTACAACAGATCCTAGCAAAAAAATTAAGTTAATCATATACTACACTAAATCTAGTATATCCAACTCAATTATTCGCAATTATTCTTCTCCCCTATTAGAGATTTGCAAAAAAACAACATAGTTTACAAATTCAAGTGCCCTTTGGGAGATTGTATCTCCAACGAACTAAATAATATCTATGTTGGTTACACCACAAACTCGCTTTCACGACGCTTGACACTACATTTGAATGATAACTCTAAGATTTTTAGGCATTTAAAACATGCTTGGCCGCGTACACAATTCCAGAAGATGCTTATTGAAAACACAACTATACTTAAACATGAAAACAATAGACTAAAACAAAAAATTCTTGAAGCTATATACATAAAACAGTTGAAACCTAACCTGAACAAAATAAACTATGAAATCTCCACAAATATTCTTAAATTCCTATAATTGGTAACAAAAGCCATTGATTTATACCAACGGCTTCCCATACTTAATACTTCTCGAATTCACTCTCGCGTGGTCATGTGTGACGTCATGAGCTGGGGTGCGATTTTCGCCTCCAGCGTCTTATATGCACGTGTTTATCGTTGCTTGGAAATCATCACTTTCTTGTCCGTGTATTGATTAATATATTGTACTGTAATTGTCATCTTTGATAATGGCTTATGTAAGCCGAAAGCTTAGATTGGATTAAAAAATATGTATCAATATTGTGATTTTTTTCTTCTTTTAATGATAATGTTATTAAGCTTATCAGACGATATGAAAAGAATTTACATAAAATAAATAGACATTTGTCTATATTATTTAATGAAACATGTATGAATATATATATGTATATATATATATATATATATATATATATATATATACATACATATATATATACATACATACATATATATATATACATATATATATATACATATATATATATACATATATATATACATACATATATATATAGATACTTATATATATATATACATACATACATATATATATATACAAACATATATATATACATACACACATATATATATACATACACATATATCTATACATATATATGTATACATATACATATATATACACATATATATATACATACATATATATATACATATATATATATATATATATATATATATATATATATATATATATATATATATATATATTTATAAAACAGATGTATATATGTATATATGTTGTTTATGCATATCCACATTCTCGATCGATTTCGGTGAAATTGTACAATTACAAATCTATTAACATTTTCTTTTTCTGAACGCCTGGGTTTGGCAGAAAAATGGATGAAACTGAAGGTGAGTATGACTTTTTGCAAAAACCATGGTAAAGTTACACACGAACAAAAGTCTTAGTGGATGAGCTGATGTTATTTGCACTTAATGCAAAGCATAACTCATGTTACGACGTTTATATGGAGTGCTTGATAGTTTTCCTGTCAATTTGGCTTCGCACAAAAAATTGCAAAGAACTGTGAAAAGTTGTTTGTTCTTTTCTACTACTTAAAATAAAAACATGAAAAATTTCCTCATTTTTAATCCGATTTTTTTCAAACATATTGCAAAGAATTAAAATTATAAAAGTACAAAGTATAACGAAAAACCACGAAAAACTGATCAAAAAGCTCGTTTTTCGACCAGAATCACCCGGTTTTTCTTCCGATGCTTTATAAATTTGCCATGTAAATTACATATGACACACAAATTGTCTTACGTGAATGTTTGGTTTAGATTATTTCAGTTAAATCGACGAAATCTGCGACAAACTGGGTCCAAAATTACCATTTGCCATTTAGTGAACATATGATTGCATCCTAAATTGGCATTCTAACAACCTTTGATGCAAAGATTGTTTGAGAAGGATTATTGGCGCGTTAAAAGGAAAAAAATCCCGAAGTACCTCTTATTGACCCCAGCTTTATAGTAAAAGAGAGGCTGCATCATCCTTTCACACTTCATCCCTGTTTTTGTTTGATTATTATGTTTTTGAACAATGCTATGTTATCTGAAATTTATTACGGCCATAGAAAATTTATTGACTATCTAAAACATTGAAACAATTTAACCCCGAGCAACGACCACACAAAAAGGTTTTATCGATGGAATTCCTTTATTAAGAACAATCTTGCGAAGGACATACCGTAAAAAAAGAAGAGGGGGAGTAGCTTAGTATACCAACGGATAATGCATGCGAGCGGGGACGCAGGCAGACATTTCTAGACAGAGGGTAAGGGTATACAGGAGGTGCAGTTATACAATTGCAAATGTGCACCCAGACAACGCCGGGTACTTCGGCTAGTTATGATAATAATTTATTTATTTAAAAATCTGAGAGTCTATCACTGCTAAATAAAACAAAAATGGCGAGTAGTAATAATTCATCAACCGACTCTTTTGAAATAAAATTAAATATCGAATTCAAACTTAAGTATAATCTTTGTTTATTTTATTCGTTGAAATATTAGTGAGAAGTTGACACAAGATTTGAGCTTCGCTGGACATCACACGCCGTAATCTCAAGAATGGTCGAATGCAACTCCCTTTAGAATAGAAATGATTAAATGCGGCGAGGAAACTCAAGATCAACTACTTCCTCCAAGGTTTTATAGTCGACCCGTCATGTTATCACTGGAAATATTCAATTCTTGTTTCAGCTTACAATAATATTTCAAAACTTGTCCAGTCTTCAAGCATTACAGAATTCATTATCACCATCTGAAAAAGGAAATTATTTGAAATTAATTAAATATTATCTGCATTTGCATACAAAAACATAAACACTTTATTAATGCTTCCATTTTTTTAATAATTTAATAATAAAAGAGAAAATGCCAACAGTCAATAACGTCAACTATAAACACGGCCACAATGTGCTGACCGTGTTCGGAAAATAAAAAATATTCGTATAACTCGAGATACATATATAAAAAAAAAAATGCATACCTTCACTTAAAAATAAAAATCATTCTTAATAATGGCTAAAAGAATAGCCGAAAGCGCTTGGACATACAGAATATTCGGAGAATTTTTACATAATGTAAAAAGGAATTTAATCGCAGTTCCTTTTCAATCGTTTTTAATGAAATATATATATATATATATATATATATATATATATATATATATATATATATATAGATAGATAGATAGATAGATAGATAGAAATATTTGTGTATTTAGGCAGCAGTCCTTCTTTCTTGCACATTTCATTGAATACGACAGACAAGGTGCTTTTATATAGTTTTTTATACAATTTCTCATGCGATCTAATACTTTTTTTTCTTTTCGGATGATAAATTACATAAAAACTCTCCCAATGTTCTTTTTATCCGAGCGCTTTCGGCTATACATTTAGCCATTTTCAATGATTAAATATTTTAACTGTTAAATAGTTTTTTGTATATATGTTTTTATAAAATGTTTTCATTTTCCAAATCACGGTGAAGATATTCTGTTCATTTTCAACGTTAATATTATGTGTTGTTGTTTTTTTTTATTAATAAGGCTTCCATTATATTTAGCCTTTTTTTTTTTGCATGTAGATGATGCTGTTATATTAGTGTTGTCAATAAGTATGTTACGAATAGTATCCGGTAGGTCTCCATGATTATTTAAATGAGATCTAATTGAGCTATTGTCAGAAAGGTGTAGAGTGAGTCTGCGTGTCAAACATATTGTAGTGTGGCCTATATAATTATTTACGAATTTTCATTGATCAGGAATACAATTCCTTAATGGGCATTTAAACTCGTAAATAATATTTGCCCTATTTAATTTTGTTCTAGAAGGTGAATTATTATTTTAACTATAATGTTAGAGGTTTTAATTCTTTTGTAATAAACAATTAATTAAATTTTTTTTTTTTTTGGTGTTATGCTATTTTTATAATGTTCTTAATTCTGCTTTCATCTTGTTTACAATTTTCGTTCATTTGATTTTTATAAAAAAAATATTAATGCTGTTGTTTATATTTCTATGCTATTTATCAACCGAAAAGAAAAATTATTTGATCGCATGAGAAATTGTATAAAATACTAAATAAAAGCACCTTGTCTGTCGTATTCAATGAAATATATATATATATATATATATATATATATATATATATATATATATATATACGCAGCGGCCACAGTCTGTTCCATGCTTAAACGCAATCTATTGCTTAAACGCAGTCTATTGCGTCTACACATTTTTTGTCGAAAACAGACAGCGAGTGAGAGAGAAAGACGAACTGTGTACCAAATTTTCATCATTTCCTTCGAAGTAATCTATTGTGTCCAAACATACCTTGCCCGAAAGAGAAACAGAGAGAGAGTGAGTGAAAGGGAGAGAGACGAACTGTGTTAGAGTGAAAAAAAACGCTCTTTGTTTTCATTGACCTCACATGTAAATATGCTCTGTGTAGTCCTGTAACGTCAAGTACCAACTTCCTGTCTATGTAGTCTTTTGCCCAAACACACTTTGTCTCAAAGAGAGGCCGAGATAGAAAGACGAACTGTGTTATCGTGAAAAACATTATTTGATTTCATTCACCTCACATGAAAATATGCTCTTTGCCTCTTTATCTACCTCTCTTTCTTTGTGTATCTTCCTGTATATATATATATATATATATATATATATATATATATATATATTTATATATATATATATATATATATATATATATATATATATATGTCACTCACACTATAGAAAGACACAGTTAAATAAAATAAATAAATAGTATAAATAAATATATAATTTAATGTAAAAATAACAATAGTAATAAGAGAACGTCATATAGTATATATATATTGTTGAAACTTGGCATATGGTTCGTTCTATCTTCGTCGCCATTGTTGAGTCTTGACTCATTGTTGAATCTCGACTAATGCATGGAATAATAATGCAACACAAAATGTACTTAGAACAAGAATGTATTATAACAAGAAAGTGTACACAATATTTACATATAGTATTTCTGGGAAGACGTTCCTGGAGAATGTGTTGACTAAGTCGCAGTCGGGCAGAGTCTCTAGTTGGATCTCGTGATTCCCTCCCTGTCTTCCGGTACCGACCATATTTATATCGTCGGTACTCCGCTATGCAGATTAGGTGGATCCTACCACAACATATATATATATATATATATATATATATATATATATATATATATATATATATATATATATATATATATATATATATAAAAGTGAACATAGAAGTCAACACTTAGAGGCGACAGTCAGTTTCAGGCCTGACGATTGCATCTAGCATGAAACAGACTGTCGCTTCTAAGTGCTAACTTCTATGTTCACTTTTATATTTACACACGTTCTATCTCTGCTCTTGAGCACTTTATCCCATACATATAGCACATTTTAAAACTATATTTCTTCATATATATATATATATATATATATATATATAATAGAACGTCATATACTATATATATATATATATATATATATATATATATATATATGCACACTCACTGGCCACATAATTCAGGGCCAAGAGAACAAATACCTTTAAATGCAAATTTGTAATCAGTCAGTGACGTGGCAGCAGTTTAATGGGTGTCGGCATTTAAACATAGGGAACCTGACGAATTTAATTTCATGTATTAATGTAGGAAATAAAGATATATGACTTTCAACGGGGTATAGTTGTTGTATTCAAAAGTGTGACGATGTTTTGCACAGCCATCTCTATAGTTTACAGAGAATGGCGAGATAAATGAAAAAAATCTCGAGTGGGTAATAAAAGATAAAAATTGATGAAAGAGGTGTTCACGCTGATAAAAAAAAGTCACATTGGCTAGAATGAGCACACTTTACAACAATTGTATGCATAAGAACACCTTGTGTAACACTGAACCAGATAGGCTACAGCAGCAGAAGATCATGCTTAGTGCTGCTCCTGTCAGAGTAGAATAATTAAATGCGGCTATATTTCGGTAAGGATAATAAAATTTAGACAACAGCGGATTCGAAAAAATGTGGCCTTATCTGATAAGTCTCGATTTCTGTTACGACATTTATGTGGCGCGGTCAGAAATGTGCGTAGATAACATGAAAATATGAATTCATCTTGGCATGTGTCAGTGGTTCAGGTTGCTAATAGTGGTGTAATAGCAGATATTGTTATCCTTGGTAACAATAAAAGATCGGTTAATTTCTGCAGCCTACCAAGCTATTGTGGTTGACTACTGTGCTCCTATCTTTTGCTCACCAGTTACAGTTTCGCATATCAAAAGAAGATGACAGGTTGGTTCACGGAAGACAGCAAGAGGAATTCTGTTTTAAAATGGCCTACAAAATCGCCAGACTATAGAGCACTTTTTGAACTGCGGGTTGGATCGGCTTTAACACCATTTTTTCTTTAAAGAAATGGAGTAGAACTCGGTACTAGTTCAGTATATTTATTAGTTACGATAAGTGTACACATATATATATGTTTGTGTATTTAGGCAGCTAATTTTCTTTTAGACATGTCTGATTAAATAAATTACAAACGTTAAGTCTGCTTATTTTTAGTATAATGATGCAAGAAATGCACTGTAACAGTGGAATTCACTCTTATTCCCCAAGTACTTTCCATCTCTTTCTGAGGTCATCATCAGGGGTGCACCTCTGATGATAATCGCAGAAAGATATATATATATATATATATATATATATATATATATATATATATATATGAAAAATAGGACAACAAATAAGAAACGTCTATCAATCTAACATACATACATTATCCTCCGAATCCAACATAGACAAACTAGAATTATTGTACCCTTTCATAATTAAAGCAATATTTGTGTTTTTTCATTTTGAATCTATGATTTTTTGTAGATTCGAAATGACACGTCTTCTCACCATCAATTGTACTAACGTTTTTAACAAGTCAAATGCACGTAGAAACTAATTAACCAACGAAAATAAAAGACACAAAGATTACAAAAAATAACAGAATTTATTTCTTCTTTTTCTCCATATCTCATTCTCTGATGAAGCTTTAATGAAAGCGAAACATGTTAGATTGATAAACGTTTTCTATTTGTTCTTTATCCTATCATTCTGTCGGAATACGATCCATATGCAGAGAGAGTGAGCGAGAAAGACAAGGTGGGAGAAATTTTGATAGGATTATCCGCGATACAAATTCTTCCATAATAGGTGGTATAATCCACGGATTAAAGCCAATCAAATGTATTACGTATTTTCGCCTGGAAATTGGCACTCTCATAAAAATGTCATTTTTTATGCTTTATGACAACCTCCTATTGGTACATGTCTTGAACTTTGAATTTCTTGTGTTTTCAAAATACAGTTATTATCAAAAAATTATAAGACTATATTTTGAACCGTGCGAAGTCAACCAGCCAGTGCTTATTAAGGCACAAGTCCAATGAAATGGGCAAATATTGCATTCCCATACACCTGTTGGACGTAGAGCTGCTATGGCGCAGAATATATCAAGATTGACCAAAAAACACTCAGAACGAAGAACTCACTGGTTCAGGAGCAGAAAAAAGAACTAAAGTGGCCGGTCGCACTGGCATGATAGTGTCCGCCAGATCTTTGAAATCTTCGAAGAAGGCCGGCTTCAAAAGATGAACATTCAACTGTAGCATTGATCACAAGCGCCCACTTTCAAGTGTCCCTATTGCTCCAGAAATCTGCGAGTCCAGACTCGCTTTACGGAGTCATCACGAGATCAACTGATGAATTAGAAGATAAAGTTTTCTTTGAATCCGACATTTTATCCGTTTAAATATATTTTTAGCAAAATAATTTTAGCACAATAAATGTTTCAAACGGAAACTTTTACTAATTCGTTGTTGAGGTCCTTCTCGACCTACGCATGCGCCTGAGTGGATGTGCGTAAAGAAACTTAGGAAGTCTAAACTGAAATTTATTTATCTGTTGAAATAAATCATTTGATCACACGATTTTCCCCTTAGGAAAATAATAGCAGAATTACAAATATTAAATCGTGAAAATAATTAATTTTAAAAGTTACTTTACTTGATAATCTATTAAAATCACATTTGCTAGAGAGAAATATTGTCTGTTGCTTAAGGCTGGAATCAAAAGTTAAACTAATGATTATATCTGCCATAGATTCATCATCGGTGAACATAATCTCAACAGCCTTAGATATGCAGATGACATCGTGTTGATAGTAATTTCAGGAAAGATCTAAAAGTACTCCAAGACAATATAGTAATAAAAAGCAAGAAGAAATGACTATTAATTGTACGTATGCATGGTCATCAGCAATCCAAGAAGTGAGCTTCATCAATAAAAAAATAAAATTTTTGATCTAATTCAATCTTTCTTATCATATCGTGAAATTAAGGTTGTCTAGAACGGCCACTCTTCCACATCCTTTTGAATTAATGCGTATTGGCCTTGAAGTGTTTTATCTTGCCATCGTTTCTGCATTTGGTCCGTCTCATTTGCTTTCGTTATTATTAATTTTATTATTATCATTGTTATTATTATTATTCTTTTTATTTCCTTTGATTTCTGGCGTGTACACATTTCTTTCCGGGTCCCACCCAGAGACCTAAGGTTAGAAATGGCATCATGACACTTTCCACTGACAAAAAAAAAGAAAATTTTACATAGATAAAGCCCTTCGTAAAGTGTGGGCTGTACTTGTGAGAACAATTTTTTATATTTCTTTAAGGCATGGGCTACCAGGAATCCTTTCAATGAGTCTATCGGAATATTTTCCAACCAATCCTAGGGCTCCAACTACAACAGGGATTGTTGATGTTCCCATGTACCATATTTTTTTGAGATTTCGATTTCATTATTATTATTATTATTATTATTATTATTATTATTATTATTATTATTATTATTATATTTCCTTTAATTTCTGGTGTGTACGCATTTCTTTCCAGGTCCAGACCAAAATCTAAGGTCAGAAATGGCATCATGGCATTTTCCACTGAGCAATGAAAAGATATATCTCCCATGGATTCATCATCGGTGGACATAATCTCAACAGCCTTAGATATGCAGATGACATCGTGTTGATAGTTGTCTTGAACGGCCACTCTTCTAGATCTCTTTTTAATTAATGCGGATATCCACTACCGCTCTCTCTTTGGACGTATATTGTTCCTAATTTTCATCAACGACCTTCCCGCTGTCATCAGCGAGAAAGTCGTTGATGAAAATGTATGTTTGCCGAGGACACAAATATTTATTTTGTGTCTTAACGGTAATTAGATTCGGTTCGATTTGGTCAAATTGGCAGCTGTTGTGAAAAATAACCTTTTCTTCTCTTTATTAACTGAAGAAAGAAATGGCGTTTTCATTTTAACGCACACAAAACGAAACCGCCCTAATTTAATAGTTTTAAAGAACCTTTCTTTTCCTTTCTATCAACATGGCTGATCCTCCAGAAGAGTGACACATTGCGCTTAAAGTTTTCTACTGTTGAAATATTATATTTCTATAGCGAAGAAAACGGCGACTTACCTCGTCAAACTAAGCGACAGCGTGTCGCGTGTATCCTATGACGGAAAATGTGGTGAAAAAGAAAATTACTTACAAAAAAATGGGGCACGTATTCCGCATGACATGCTGAAGACGGAATATTTTAGAAACAGTCGCTATAAAAGTATTTTCATATGCAAAAATTGAGCGTCCTCTCCAAGTTGTCGACGAATGTAAAAAATGCTCGGCCGATAAAAGAGAAAATAAAATGGTTTATTTCGGCTACTGCGTTTGTCGGAGAGTGAGTTATTTTTCTGATTGTTTACGTGCATTGTGATTTGTGAGATAGTACCTGCGAATCGAGTTTTCGATATTTCTTTCTGCCTCCGATGTTCGAATTCGAACTTTCAGTGATTTATTCTCTGCGTTGTGGAAGTAATCTGCGACAAATATTTCCATTGCAATCCCAGATCGCCTACAATTTCTAGGTCTGTTTCTAGGGCAGTTTTTCCTGGTGCAAGATAACTCTTAATTAATTAATAAAGTGTGAGAGAAAAGCCATAAGATAATTGATAATCGCTGTTGTCAACACCTGAGTCTTCAGAAATGTATTATTACTTTATGTTGTCTTTTATTTCTGTTGTATAATAATTTCTTTCTTGGTCCCAATCAGAGACCTAAGGTGAGAAATGATATATTAACCTTTTCCCTGTATATTTGTGTAAGAAATAATTCTACAGACACTTACACATTTTACATAGATAAAGACATTCGTAAGCTGTGAGCTGGGCTTGTGAGAAGTTTATTTCCTTAACTCCTGTGCTCTCAGAGATTCTTTCAGTCACTCTATCAGAACCTTTTTTAATCAAACAGAAAGAGCCAACCACAAATGAAATTATTGATGTCTTCATATGCTACATTTTTTAAATTTCCACTTCAATATCCTTGCATTTTCATATTTTTTAAAGAGATTTAAAACTACATTTCAGTCAATAAGAAAATCCTATTCTATTTTTGTTGCTTTTAATCACAACGTCTGGGCAATTGGCTTTGATTGTTCTGTGTTTATTGCAAAGATTGTTACATGATTGTTATATTCCTTCCAGTTTCCTTCCCATAAAAGTTTCAGAGTTTTCACTGCTGATAGTGATCCACCCCTTCATGCCGATTTTTTATGTTTGGTGGACACTAATACTGTGAAACATGGTGCAAGATGGTCAATTGTTTGGCAATGAGGATTTGGAAATCAACAGTATTTTTCCGTATATTTCTCCGATAATTTCTACTTAGCATGCATTGGTCTCCTGCCGAATAAAACTTTCAGTTTCAGTTTTCAATCCTCTACTAAGCAACAACTGATGGTCCTGCCGTTTGCTTACATCAGCTTCTCGGTATTTTGGCCTTCAACGGTTTTATCTTGCTATCCTTTCTGCATTTGGTCCGTCTCATTTGCTTTCCTCATTATTATTATCATTATTGTTTTTATTTTCTTTGATATCTGCCGTTTACACATTTCTTTCCGTGTCCCGACCAGGGATCCAAGGTTAGAAATGATATCATGACACTTTCCACTGCAAATATATATATATATATATATATATATATATATATATATATATATATATATATATATATATATATATTACATAGATAAAGCCCTTCGTAATGTGTGGGCTGTACTTGTCAGAATAATGTTTTGTATTTCTTTGAGGCATGGACTTCCAGGGATCCCTTCAATTAGTCTACTGGAATCTTTTCCAACCAGTCCAAGGGCTCCAACTACAACAGGGATTGTTGATGTTCCCATGTGCCACATTTTTGAGATTTCTATTTCAAGGTCCTTGTATTTTGACAGCTTCCGATTATCTTCAAAGATACATTGCAGTCTGCAGGGACTGTCATATTATTATTATTATTATTATTATTATTATTATTATTATTATTATTATTGTTATTTCCTTTGATTTCTGGTGTCTATTCATTTCTTTCCGGGTCTCGACCTAAGGTCAAAAAACGCATCATGACATTTTCCCCTGAGCAATGAAAAAAAAATCGCACATATTTTACATAGATAAAGGTATGGGCTGTACTCGTAAGAACAATGTTTTGTATTTCTTTAAGGCATGGACTCTCAGGAATCCTTTCAATGAGACTATTGGAATATTTTCCAACCAATCCGATTGCACCAACTAAAACAGTGATTGTTGATGTTCTCATGTGCCACATTTTTTTCTCTTTCCTTTCCGTTTTTTTGTCTATTTGTTATTCTTGTAAGTTATTTTTTATTATTTTTATATTAAAATTATTATTATTATTATTATTATTATTATTATTATTATTATTATTATTATTATTATTATTATTGTTGTTGTTGTTGTTGTCGTTGTTGTTTTTGTTGTTGTCGTTATATTCTAAAGGAAATTTTAGAAACAAACAAAAGACTTGGGGACAAATTTAATTCTTTCACGATTGGACATGTTTATCATATTATTTTTTTTTTAGTGAACCAAATAGCAAATCCTATATTCTGCATCTACATATCCTACACTTATCATATCGATCCTTTGCATAGAAACATTGTTTACGGAAAGGTTTGGTAGAGTTTGAGAGAGAATTTCAACTAAAAAATAGATCTTGCCAAATATGTTTACTGCAGGGACGCCAGAAATTTGTTTTTTTTTTTTGTTCTAATATAATATCATCTTTAACAGTTACTTTTAGGTACTTTTTTTCTGCTTCTCTTACCCTTGGAAAAGAATTGCTAAAAATATATTTAAAAAAATTTAAATATCAGTATGGCTTCAATGACATAGTCAGAATCGTACGATATAAATATGAAACAAAATTAAGATTCTTTTTTTTTTTTTTTGAATAATAGCCGCGCTGAAGATCGTATTTAAAAATATAATAAAAGCATCAAATATATAAAACTGGTTTTATGAAGACACGAGGCAATTTTTTTATTTTTCTTTATATGTATTTCTGCATTTGAGGGGGTTCGTGTACGGATGCCGATGGCAAATACGACGGCTTTTGTATGCGGGGTTTTCATACAAACCATATCTACTATTTATTTTTTATTCGTGGGAGATAACCAGATAGCAAGCCTCCTCCTCGTTTTCTTTCCGATTTTAGTCGTATCGCAATTGAAAAAATAACGAACCTTTCTTCTGATTTCAAGCTCTTTCGTGGTTTTTGACAATTTCTCTTGTACTCACCGACAAAGATGAGTACAATTGTCACTTTGATTTTTCGTAGTTTTTTTTCTGTCGTATCCAGCAGGTTTCATTTATTAATTATATTTGAAACATTTTCAATCAGTTACTGGACTTGAGAAACCTATTTTCCTGGGGAAAAAAACGTTTTAAGCGAAAGATTAATTTCATTTCAAGCGGAAGTAGCACACGCTGCTTTTGGTCAAGGATTTTTGTTTCCTTTTAAGGAAATACCTATTAACATTATACAGTAATAGTACTTGTTCCACTCTTTGTTAGTTCCTTAGTTCGTACGAACTTTACTCTCGACCAGTACCTCATAAATAATGGGATATTCCATTTTGATCAAGTAGAAAGACAAAATGCATATCATAGACGCTACTTGGTTTCATTGAAAGAAAGCGAGAAGCGTTTAACATCACTTGCTAATACCTCATAAATAATGGACTATTCCGTTTTGATCGCGCGAGAAGACATATCAAAGACGCTACGAAGTTTCAGTGAGAAAATGAAGGAAGAGAAGATAGAAGTGTTTAACGTCTGTTTTGAAAAAATGGAAAAGGTTTTCTGTTTTATATTTTTTTAATCTGTACCGCCTTATTTCTGATTGTCATTGCAATATTTTGTTAAAGTTGTTAAGCTCAAATATTTAAAGGATTCGGTAGAGGTCTTTCTACGGATATTTTATTGTCGTAGAACTCGCCATGAGCTTATTCAATCACTAACTGAAAAATTCAGATTTATTAGAAATATCAAAAAGGAAAATTGTGAAATTTTCAAGGGGTTACCATAAACTGGCTAGTAAATATTGCCTTTGTTTACAATGACTGCATCTGGTTTTCAGTCCCTGACTAATCGTTTTTTACTATTGCCTCTCCCCACTATAACGCCCAATATTTACTAAAGAAAGAGAATTACTAAGGTTGTTTTTTATGAAAATATGTGGTAATAAGTGCAAATTATGAGGATATGTTGGAATGATGATTGGATCCAGACTAAAACGGAGTTATGGCTATAGGGAGCAGGGTAGCATCCTCTCGGGAGTTTTTAACTATTCATGGGAAAATCAACTTTCTTCTTACCAATGGGTTACAAATGGAATGAGGATGGTTCGCTCCAGTATACGTGGCATAGCTGTAAAGCTGTTTTTGTACAGCTTTTAGCTGTAAAGGCCTGAATTAGTGTCATTAAGAAATGTATATCATCTGAACATTAGCCATGGAAATAGCGATAGAAGATGAGGCTTGCGACCTTCCACGTATGGGAAAGTAGAAATAGGATGGAAAATAATTCAACAACCACAAGGCTGGAAACTGAGGTTTGTGCAGCTCCATCCGAGATATGGCAGCAATATTCCTTTTTCTGTTTGATGTGAACCTCGTGTAGATAGATTATGGCAGGTAGAGTCAGATACTTTCTGGAGCGATTAAAAAAAACGACATCATTAGCATGAATTTTAAAATGTAAAGAGCTCACGTTTGGATGGTAAGAGATATGGTCAGAAGGAAGATCATGTTTGGCTATTTGGTGGACAGTAAACTGATTATATCGGGGTTCGTCAAAATAGTTGATAGGTTTTTGAGTGGATGCGAAATTAGTCTCTGGTCTCTGATGAACGAGAAAGCGTAATTAAGTTGGAGAAGACAAAGGAATTTAAAGGTATTTACTTGTTATGCGAGATTAGAGTTGAGGATTAGTCGGAAGTAGTTCGGCTTAGACAGTCGATCAGCGCCCAAGCCAATGGATTATCTAACCCAGCAGGAAAGACGTTGACAGCAGCAAGATGGAGTATGGTCGTCATCTTTCTATCAGGAGACACGGTCTGCCAACCACGGTGTTTTGTAGATTTTCCTTCGACCTTCGATACTTCAAGTGTTCTTCTCGCAAAGGAAAAAGCCACAACAGAGGTATTCGATCCGATGAAACATATAAACTTGTCTAATACAGAAAAGACTAGAATCGCAACACAAAGAATTTAACTGTTTTGCAGTCTGGGATTGATTTTCTCTCCTATGTACCTGCATTTTCATATTGAAGCGTTCATTATCATCATCATTATTATTATTATTATTATTATTATTATTATTATTATTATTATTATTTCCTCTGATTTCTGGTGTGTACACATTTCTTTCCCAGTCCTGTCCAGAGACCTAAGGTTAGAAATGGCATCATGACATTTTCCACTGACCAATAAACACACACACACACACACATGTTTTACATAGATAAAGCCCTTCGTAAGGTGTGGGCTATACTCGTGAGAACAATTCTTTTGTAGTTCTTTATGGCATGGGCTTCCGGGAATCTACTGAAATCTTTTCCAACCAATCCGAGAGCTCCAAATACAACAAGGATTGTTTATGTTCCCATGTACCACATTTTTGAGATTTCGCTTTCACGGTCCTTGCATTTTGATAGCTTTTTGAAGATTCGTCATCATTATTATTATTATTATCATTATTATTATTATTATTATTATTATTATTATTATTATTATTATTATTATTTCCTTTAATTATGTTGCATACTCATTTTTTTCGGGGATCCCAAACAGAGACAGAAGGTCAGAAATGGCACCATGACATGTTCTACTGAATATTTTTATAAAATATTTAAAAATAAAATATCCTAAGATCACACTCATTTTACATAAATAATGCCCTTTGTAAGGCGTATGCTGTAATTGTGAGTACAATGTTTTGTATTTCTTTCAGGCATGGGCTAACAAGTGTCACTTCAATGAGTCTATCAAAAGTGTTTGCAATCAAAGAGGTTTGAAATTTCCACTTCAATATTCTTGTATTTTCATACTTTTTGAAGATCATTAAAACTACATTACAGCCTGCAGTAATTGGCTTGGTAATAAAAAAGCACATTCTGCCTTTTCTTGTCTTTAATCACGATGTCTGGGTAATTTGCTTTCATTATTCTGTGTGTATTGTAAAGATTGTTACATGTTCTATTTATAACGAGTCTGGGTGGAAATCAAACCAATTTCTAGTAGTTTCCTTTCCATAAAGTTTTCAGATATTCCAATGCTGGCATTGGCCCATCTAGTCATGCCGAATTTTATGTTCAATGGATGCTAATACTGGGGAACCTGATACAAGATGATCAATTGTTTCTGGATATTAGTCACAGAATCTCCATTTCGAGTTAATGCAATTTTTTAATGTTTCCTTGCTAATTTCTAGTTAGCACGCATTAGTCCTGAGCAGCCAGAATAAAACATTCAGTTTCAGCTCTTAATTACTGATAGGTATGGGATTACTTTACATCAGCTTGTTTAACACGGACAGAGTTTTTCCCATGAAGATTTTTATCTTGCCATTGTTTCTGGATTCGATCTATTGCATGTGCTTTCATTATTATTATTATTATTATTATTATTATTATTATTATTATTATTATTATTATTATTATTATTATTATTTCCTTGAGGTTCTGTTGTATAATCATTTCTTCTACCAACCAGAATCCTAAGGTCAGAAGTGACTTCATCACATCTTTCACTGGACATATTTTTTGTAATGATAAGGTACGAATCCGCCTATCTCCTTCTCCCAACTATGGATTAATTAGTAGGAATTATATCTGTACCTCATTATTATCTGCAACAGTTTCCTAAAATTTAAAAATATTTTTGGCTTTAAATCATCTGAAAATAGTTGACAAGCCATAAAAAAGGAAATCGATCAATCAATCTCGAAGTATTGGAATAGTTAATGATTTTGTTTATTATTATTATTATTATTATTATTATTATTATTATTATTATTATTATTATTAACATTATTATTATTAGTAGTTGTGTATGTTATGTTTCCTGCTTTGTATCCTGTAGAGCTGGGTCCAAATTATGGTTCTTAGGTTCTATAAGAGAAGTGTCATATAGTTGATAGCACTTTTCTTAGTTTATAAGATGTTCCCCGTAGGACAATTTTCTGGGAAACTTTTATGTTTATGTTACCTGGGAAACTGTTAGTAAAATTGTCCATTCCTTTTCTTACGAGCTCCGATTACTATTGGTACAGTCTCAGTCTTCATTCCCCACATCCTCTTAATCTCAATCTCCAGATCCTTGTATCTGGTTGGTGCTCATACCATCTCTCAGTGTTTTCGATTTTGTGCTTCGTGCATATCTTCCAGTGTACATGTATCGCTACCATATTATGTCTGCGGGTATATTTATTTGGGGATACTTTCGGACATCCTGGTCGACAGTTTCATTATATTTTCCACGGATCCTGCATTTCGGGCTAGTTCCATCATTGATTATATGTCAGTGATAGGATCTGGTCGTGAGGCTTTGATCGTGAGCTGCAAAAACTACGCCTTCTGTCTCAGCTTTCAACCCCGTGCTCCATAGCCAATTTCTGTTGATCAACATCTGATTTCGGGTGGGGCATCCTCATTTGGATAAGCATTTTTCTGGTCTTGGCGTCAAATCTTTTAATGCCATGCAACTTCGAAGTTCCACCTCCTGAGGTGTTGATTGACTTCATTTTATTGGCCCCATTAAGTTTGCATTCTAATATAAAACAAGTCTCCTGTAATAATCTTTTCGGGGTTTTTTTTCTTCATAATTGAATGTTGTATTCCGTCTCCTTCATTCGTTCCTAAGTATTTCTATGTACCATCTTGGTCTAGTTATTAATCTTATTGTTGATATCAAGGTCTAAACCTTTAGTTTTCGTTAGTTTACAGCCTTTGACGGTGGCTTTGGCACATTTGTCAATACAGAACTCCATCCTAATGTCTTCGTTGAAGGTTTTGACAATTGTAATATGTTTTTCTGTTGGTTGTCATACTTAGCAAAAGTGTTAAGATCGTTGATATAGAGTAGGTGTTCTGTTTGCCGTTCTGTGTCTTGTATCCGTAGCTTCTGTTGTTCAGTAGGCAGCTGAGTGGAGCTAATGCAAGACAGAAGAGCAGTGGTAAAAATTAATCTGCTTGGAAGATCCTGCTTTAACGACCCGTTTGTATGGTTTACGTTTAATGTAGTCTTCCTGTTTTTCCTGCTTTCCGTTAAGAACTTCACCGTTGTGGGTCATACTCTGTATATTTGTAGGCTCTTCTCCATCTATGGGTGTGGTACACTGTCGAACGCCTTTCTGTAATCGATCCATGATATCGATAAGTTTCTTTTCTTTGTTTCAGTGAAGGTATCATTCATTGAGTCTATCGGAACCTTTTCTAATCAATCTAAGGACTCTAAATACAACTAGAAATATTGATGTCTTCATATTGCCACATTTTTTTAGATTTCCACTTCAAGATACTTGCATTTTGATAGACACATTATAATTTGCAGGAACTGCCATGTAAATAAGAAAGAACATTTTGTCTTTTTGATGGGGGGATTGTGGTCTCTGATCCCGATGTCGGGGCGATTGTGTGTGTGTGTGTGTTTTAAAACATTCTTAGTGGTACAAAACGTAAGTATTACTTTAAAAACGTTAATCTGAATATTATTTGGAATATGTATGTATGTATAAGTATTTATCATTTAAGCATTTATATCAATTATAAAAAGGGAAATACAACGCCTCATCTCACCACCAATAAAACTAGAACGTTCAAAATGCGAAGAAAAGTAAACACTACATTTACGCGCATCCACGAAGATGGAAGGAAGCAAGCGAATGCACAGACGAACACAAAAATATACGGAAAAAAAACTTTAAACAATGATAAGCGAATAAAAAGGAAAAAACATCAAAAAATATAAGCAGTAAATTGCTGATACCCACTGAAGAGTGGACGGACAGCTCCGCCTATGAAACTCTGGAATCGTGATGCTGAAGGTCACATCAATCAGCTGTCAAACTTTTACTCATATCAATTTCTCTCTCTCTCTCTCTCTCTCTCTCTCTCTCTCTCTCTCTCTCTCTCTGTATGTATATATACATACATAAATACATATATATATATAGTCATCCACAGACAGATAGTTTCACAACTCCTAAGAGTGGTTTGACATCTGATCTCTTCAAGCCGGGTCGGAAACCCGACCGATTTGGTATCAGTCGGAGATTCTAACCCTAGGCTATCGTCACTCGGCAGAGAGAAATGTTAAAAACTGAATCAATTAAGCTGACAGGTCCTCGTACGTCAAAACCGATTCGAGAGTCCATTATTATTATTATTATTATCATTATTATTATTATTATTATTATTATACATATATATATATATATATATATATATATATATATATATATATGTCAAATATGTGGTGCAGTTCAGTTTATATTACAATTATATTACATTCATACAAAAAGTAAAGATACAATCCAAAAATAATTTTACAAAGTTTGGGGCGGGTTCCTGACACCAAAGTAAAATATCCATATAAAAATATGTGTCCAAAAAGCCATCATTGTACCTCAACACAGCAACTCATAACAAATGTTCTAAATGTACTCCAGTTGCATTTACACACGCATGCACCCATCGGATCATTGACTGACAGACCCTTTCAAATACTCACACGTCGTGTCGCATGCAAGCCCCCATGACACATTGATGAAGCGTCTCTGCATTGTTAATGTTTGCTGCAAAACAATTGTTTACGTGGGCCCAAAGATAAAAATCCAAAGAATTAAGGTCAGGGGAACGTGCAGGTGATTAAACCAGAACCATGGAACCATGGAACCATGGAGCCGCATGCATGTATGAACCACATGAGTCTTCGTATTAGCAGGAGTACATCTACTAGCAGGTCTGGAAGTGTGTTGGAAATAAAGTCTTTGTAGACAGCTCCTTAAGACATGCTGAGAGATTATATGGACCTTCCAGACAGTCAACTACTATTCGCGTGGTCGTATGTAAAAATCATATCTGCCTGCTCACGATATGAATATTGATATTTTTAAACGGAACACTCAGTTACCTCACTACTACACATCGTACGTTATACGTTGACGACAGATTTGTTACAAATATACACGAATGAAAAACGTAACCTACTCTAAATAGTAACACGGTGCCATCTACCGTTAAATTTCTTTAAATTCAATAACTCAAAAACGAAGAATTTGTGAACTTATGTTCATATGGATGTCTATCCTTGTGGAGTATTTTCTATGCTAAAAATTAAGTTATTGTATAACTTTAAAAAATTATTGTACTAACCTACGCACCCTAGTAAAACTAAATGTACTCGGTGCCTACTTACCTGTTTGCACTTCTCTGCAAAATTTGATTTCGATCTTTCAATGTACAGCTATTTTAGAGGGTGTATACGATTGGACGAACTAACAGAATTCATAATATTTTATATATAGATTACTGACGGAAGCAGGATTTTCCGTAGTGCAAAAGTGAACGCAACAGAGCAACGTCGAATTTGAACTCAGGTCTGCGATTCTCATTTCTACGCCAATAAACCTTAACCCTACCTGATCATATTAGATCGATAGGTTCTTATAATACACCAGTTGTTTTTAGTCTTTATGTTTAAAAATAAAATAAAAGACTGCGGGGGGGAAGAAATCTGAAACGAAGAAAAATTAAGATTAATAAATAAAGACAAAATCAAGAAAGAAACGTTTGAGATTGATCATTCATAAACGAAAGGAAATAATATTAAAACAAATCGATAGCAAAAGTCTATAGAAAAAAATTCGATACAAAAATAACCATCATCTCGAACAGTCATATTTTTTTAACACTATCTTTTGTTATCGCAAAACATCAGTTCTGCTTTGATTTGGCCGACAATGAACTGATCATAACAGAATGTTTCCCTTTATATTAAAAAAAAAAGATTCTGTGAGTCGAAATTAGATTTCCATAATTCCCCATTATTTTTTTTTCGGTCAGCTTGGCTCCAATAAATAGTCAATTAGTTTTTATCTGTTTATATTTTTTTTTCAAACTTTTCTTGATAAAGAAATACAAAGAGACAAATTATTCATAGAATTTGTCAGTTTTCGAGAATCGTGGAAGGGTGAGATTGTGGTACAAGAATGCTTACATTCTTAAATTCATTTGCCCTGTCGGTGGGGTGAGGAATACGACAATTGCATCCTCTGCAAAGAGAACCACCTATTGAGTGAATGCGTGCAGACTAAATTACAAACACTACCAATGTTTATCTACAAACTCAAACATAATCTTAAACTATGTTTACCTATAGACTCAAGTATAAACCCTACCAATGTTTGCCTAGAGACTCACGTATAAACCCAACTAATGTTTGCTTAGAGACTCACGTATAAACCCTACTAATGTTTGCTTAGAGACTCACGTATAAACCCTACCAATGTTTGCCTAGTGACTCACGTATAAACGATACTACTGTTTGCCAAGAGACTCACGTATAAATCCTAGTAATGTTTGACTAGAGATTCACGTATAAACCCTACTAATGTTTGCCTAGAGACTCACGTATAAACCCTACTAATGTTTGCCTAGAGACTCACGTATAAACCCTACCAATGTTTGCCTATAGACTCACGTATAAACCCTACCAATGTTTGCCTATAGACTCATGTATAAACCGTACTAATGTTTGCCTAGAGACTCACGTATAAACCCTACTAATGTTTGCCTAGAGACTCACGTATAAACCCTACCCAATGTTTACGTATAGACTCAAGTATAAACCCTACTAATGTTTACTTATAGACTCAAGGATAAAACTGATTAAGAACATTTTCTTTCAAATAATTTTTATTTTCTCAAGTACTTTAACCTTGTGAAGGTGGTCTCAGATGAGATTGAAAATACTTGAGAAAATAAAATTATTTGAAAGAATATTTTGGTATTTTTCTTAATCAATTTTCTCCGACCACCAAGAAATTGGACTCAAAAGGATAATAACTAACATAAATAGATATAATACGTCTAACTTATTTAACCAAACATGTTTGAATGAAAATATGCTGCCTAAATATACACATTTAATATATATATATATATATATATATTAAATGTATATATATATACATACATATATATATACGTACATATACATACATACATACATATATATATATATACATACATACATATATATACATACATATATATATACATAAATATATACGTGTGTGTGTGTGTGCGTGTGCGTGTGTGTGTGTGATAATGAAGAATAGACTTACACGGGTAGTGCGACGATGTTGCCCGGGAAGTCATTTCGAACGTCTCATTCGCCTCTGTTTTAATAACCTTCCATTTGGTTTGTCGGAAGAGGTGAGGGCAGAGGTATGTTATAAAAATCCCTGCACCTCACGCTCAAGATGTTTTTTGGCCGACGGCGAAACCAGTTATACTTGCCCCTGTCTGTTATTATCTGACCCTAGCAGAGAGGGTCGCAAGGGAAGGACCTTTTCTTTTGCAACCCGGCGATTTAGCAACGATATCCACGCTGGTCTTTTCAGTCGAATTCATTTTCGACAGTATTTTGTGTATATTATTTATATATTATATATGCGCATTACTTATTCGAAAGTGCTCCATATCTGTGATAGACCTAACATATATAATTGGATTGATGTGAGTTCGTGATCCTGCGTTTCACGCCTTTGAGATCGTCAGACAAACGCAAGAGTGTGAAACCCAGGGTCACAAACTCACATCATTCCAACTATATATAACTAAGTTTTACGTCACCATTAGATTAACGTTTATTCTGAGATTTTGGCCTTTCAATTAAAATAAAATAAATAAAATACATGTATTTTTCCCTCAGATTCTTCTTTAAATAATTTTATAATATTGCAAACTTAATACAAATTAAATCCAAAAGTTAACATTGGTAATTTTTAATTTTCAAATTTATAGTAAAATTTAATATTAATTAGTTCAAATGATTTCTATTTTAGTCTAACCCTAACATTAAGGCATTAATGATTATAATAAAGGTTCGTTGTCAAGTTTTTTGATTTCTCATATACTTGTATTTTGATTGGTCATTGCAGCTTATGTAACAGCGTTTCCCCTATCGAGGGTGTTTGGTCGATTTGAACATTTTAAAAACTTTTATTCTACATTCAACACCATCACTTGATAAGCCACCAGAGGTGTTATAACAAAATGGCTATTTTTGTTGTGATTCTATAACATATTTATGTTATAATTTACGAATAAATTATAGTTGCTCTACTCAGTATTGAGCACTCTTTTAAGAATATTATTTTTGGTTATTGGAATTTATTCCGTATATACCAGTCCTATTCTTGGATATATATATATATATATATATATATATATATATATATATATATATATATATATATATATATATATATATATATATATATATATAATTTATCCCTGCTCTACTTAGCGTATTGAGCAGTCTACGTTTTAGCTTTCTTACTCGCTTGGTTTTTTTTTTCTGAACTAAAACTTAAGGCACTGGACGATTTATTTCGCCCTGTTCGGATATTTCTAGTTCTTTCTTCTTTTTACAATTTTTTTCTTTGAGTGTCAATTTGTTTTGATTGACTCACAAGTTGTGCTATCCGAGGTTTTCTCCCAACCGATTATTACTAGTAGTATAATATGTATATATATATATATATATATATATATATATATATATATATATATATATATATATATATATATATATATATGAAGTAATATAGTTTTAAGGTGTGCTATATTTATGGGATAAAGTGCTCAATATCAGAGATAGACCGTATGTAAATATAAATATAAAAGTGAACATTGAAGTCAACACTCCGGGGCGACAGGCTGTTTCATGCGGGCTGACTGACGAGAAATGTGGTTCTACAGAAGGAAACAGCCTGTAGCCTCTGAGTGTTGACTTGAATGTTCACTTTTATATTTATATTTATATTTATATATATATATAAAATTCGCTTGATGAGGAAATGGAACTAATGTCTTTGGTTTAATAACAAAATTAAATTCAGGGGCTTTAGCTTCCATTTCTGAAACATGGTTATCACTGTGTAGCGGTAAAACCATATTTTAAATCTATTAATTTATAATATTAATGCTCTGTAAATTTAAATTTACATAGAGCACTATTGTGTAAAAATAAAAATATCTATAAGAACACCGGATTTTATATCTTACTGTTCTTTCCTTTTTATTATATATATATATATATATATATATATATATATATATATATATATTTCATTGAAAACAACAGACAAGGTATTTTTTTTTTGTTTTTTTATACCATTTCTCATGCGATCTAAATTTTTTTTTTTTTTTATAAAAACTGTCTGAATGTTCTTTTTTGGATAATTTATCATCCGAAAAGAAAAAAAATTATTAGATCGCATGAGAAATTGTATAAAAAACTAAATAAAAGCACTTTGTCTGTCGTTTTCAACGAAATTTGCATGAAAGAAGGATTGCTGCCTAAATACACAAATATATATATATATATATATATAATTTAAATATGTTCTTTTATATAGAGAATGTGCTTTAAATCCTTTGCTGAGTTTTTCTAGTGTCGTAGTAAGTATTTGAAGATTGAATCTTATTAAGGAACTTGCTTAAATTAAATATTAAGATCCGATTAGAGGGCAGGTGTTTGAGTTGAAAGACAGAAATGAGAAATCTGCTGAATGTTGTTCAGAATAAATGTGGAATCAAATACAATCCCATCATTCTCCGACAAAATATTCAAACTTTCACTCCATGAACTCCTGATATCCAGCCTACTAGTTTGTTTCTCTCTATCTTCGTATCTCTTTCCCTCTCTCCACACAACTTCAAACAACACATTAGGAAGGAAGCCCCGTTAATACCGGAATGGATCGATAACATTTTAATGGACTTGAGAAAACTATTTTGCTGAAAAATTGTTTTAAACAGAAAGATTTTTTTAAATTTCAAATAAAGCAGAGCTAGCTGTTCGCTTACTGAATGTCGAATAGTTCCTTTTTAGGGAACGACTGGTGTTTCCATTAAAATTACAGTATAGCCGAGAAAATGTACTTATTTATGGTTGTTAAGAAAACGATGAGCCCAGAGTGCGAGTTGCAACTCGGAGTTACCAAAACCCAACAAATGCGGACTCTGAGAACGGAAGGCGATTTCGGATAACCAAGGAAGCATTCCAAAAAGCTTAGCAGAGTATTAAGATATTGGAAGAATTTCGCTTGAACCAAGGAAAAGGTACTAAACTGCTATGTGATATCTTTTCTGTATGCTCGATGCTCTTAAAGATAAATAGGAGACTTACAGCAACAGGAATGTGGTTCTACAGAAGGATGCTGAGGATACCGTTGACCGAACATGAGAGTAGCAACGACATAGAAACAAAAAGGAAACTTATACTTAATATCAAGAAGAGACAGTTGAGGTTTTTGGGGCATATGATGAGGAAGGAGGGCTTGGAAAATCTGATACTCCCGGGACAGATAATGGGAAAGAGGGTGAACGGAAAACAATGCGTAATATACTTAATGAGCTAGAGTAAATGGATGTCGGAACAGGGCTTAGGAGAAATAACAGAAAGATAAAAATTTATTAACAGCTGCAAAGGACAGTAAGTTGTAGAGAGCCATGATCGCCTACGTCACATAAAGAAGAAGGTAACTTCTTTAATTCATTGTCTTTTTCAGATACATGCATTTAATGTCATTTAATATTTAATTTAAACCATCAATCTTCTTTATAAGCCAATAAACATTAAGATTTCTTCATTCTTAAATTTAACCATTAATGCTGTTTGCAAGTCAATAAAAAAGTGCATTTATTGCCATTTAAATAGTGAGTACATTTTTTTAAATGTGGCTGTGTGGTTAGAACGTTCGCATTCTGACTCTGAGACCCGGGTTCGAATCTCACCATGGTCGATTTGTCAGGAAGGAGACTTCCTTATGTTATAGGACTAGAGGGATCGATCCCAGCGTGCGGCACCTTTGGAAAGTGCCTGAAAATCTTACCACGGGTTGACTCAAGCCTTGTGAGTGAAACTGGGTAGACGGAAAATGTAGGGCCGTCGATAGCTGTGCTAGCATGAAGTCACAAGTCATCGTGGCCGAGGGATTGAGGGTGATGGCTTTGTTCAAATTGTTGCTCACGCTAGATAAAACGCTCTTTCCGAGAAACTGGAACTAAGGTCTGCTCATCATAGTTACAGTATAAACCACAAATGGGTTCTATGGGTGATGAATAAAGACAATTGTGCCTGAACAAACGTCTGCAATGGGGATTGACTAGCCGCCCTATTAGACGGGTATCCTCGAATACAAGTAGCCAGCTATACACTTTGGGGGACACCCTCTCTCTCTCTCTCTCTCTGCCTGTCTCTTTCTCTGTATATATATATATATATATATATATATATATATATATATATATATATATATATATATATATATATATATAGTATCTATCCTCATAACCTTCGTTTCCTAGCAAATCATATTTCATTCAAATCACACACACTATCCATCATATACATTTTAACTGTATCCCTCTAACTTGGGTAGTTCTCGAGCCTTGTATTGGGTGAAATTTATCATAACAGAAACTTCAGTCGGTGATTTTTAATGATTTTACTGAAATATGTTAATTTGTACCCACGGGATTACGAGGCCCCACCAAATGTCAGTGTATGTTGGCTCTGCGGTTAAATATTCTATTAGAGCATTCAGTGTGTTATATTTGGGTTGACTGCTCGTTTTAGAGCCTTCTCGTCTGCTAAGCTACCTAGCTAATCCCAGGTGCAGACACCTGATCAGGCACATTTGTGTTTCTGCAACGCGCACAGTCAACCTGTGGTTCATACTGACCAGAGCGACCACCCATAAGCCGATGTGATCACTAGTGTGAACAAGGTCTGTATACTCAAACATTCCGTCTCTATGACTTGCGACTTCGTGCTAGCACATCCATCAACGCTACATTGAGTGACTCTCAGGCCTTGTATTCGGGGAACGTTAGTATAATGAAAAACCTCCGGCGAGAATTTTCAGTTCGTCAAACATTTATGGATGTAATATTTTATTTGCGTAGCTAGCTAATCCCGAGTGCAGACACCCGCGCTTCTTCAACGCCCACAGAGTGTAAGAGATTGCAACGAATCCCTAGTGACAAGTGGTAACCAGGGGTCGTAAGCCAATATGTTTAATATTAATAGTCGATCTTAATATAAAATAACCTATATTATAGTAACATTTTATCGTGTAATATGGAAACCAGAAAGTAAATGCTTTCCATCCTGCAATTCCTGCAGATATAATTCATCGGGAATTCGTCATTTATAAAGGATGTAACACACAAGCCCAAGTAATTTCAAAAACACACTGGGACGTAAACGCGTTACAGATTTTTAGAAATAAACTTAAGATGCATTCCGTTTTCTTAGTTTGTTTTAGACACCTCCAAGATATTCACTTCGAGGGAGACGGCGGAAAATAAGTCTTAAGTAATTTTATGCAATTTGGCAAATAAAGATATCAGATTGTAAAATAAAAACGAAAAGCATAGTCAGCGGTTAGAAAATATTTCAGAGACAATATGGCGATTATAAGTAAAGTATAAATGCATTATTCATGATTTTAATATATAATTGTAGTGAAAATTATTACAGCTTGTACTTTATATGATTCTGCTATAGTAATACATCGCAAATAATTGTACTTTTTCCTTCTTTAGTTACTTAGTTCACCCGTCCGTTACTCTCTTCAGTACTGATTTGTTTTCGGCGTTTCACTGGGGGCGGTTTTAAAAGAGACACCCTCACCTACTTCATCTCACTCTTGGCTTCAACGAATGCCGGCGATTTTCAAAGAAACACCCTTACCCACTCCAAAACAGAGGAGTGGCAATGGAGAATGCCTATAACAGTCGATTTTTATCAATTTTTTTCTTTTTTTGTATATATCTTGCATTTATTTTGTGTATTACCTCCCCTTTTTCACCGGAAAAAAGTATAGCATGATGAAAAAGAACCCAAACTTAATAAAAACAATTTTTTTTATCGTCAAAATGTTCGTTATTATTAAGAGGAAAGACCAAAGTATTTTTTTATTATTTTATTAAATTTTTAATATTTTCTAGCACGTTCGAAATTTTGGTAAATAGTTTTACTATTAAAAACTAGGCAAAAATGTTAAAACATACATCAGTTGCAAATAATTTTACAATAGAAAGTTATTGCAAAGTGTTTTGCTATAGAAATACATTGTCAATGAAGAAAACATTATGTTCAGGAATTTGTAGACCAGCATCGTGATTTGAACTTGCATCATTTCTCCTTGGAAGTCTAAATAAGAAATACTTAAGCAGTAATCAAGAATTGATTTTTTATTTATCAAATAAGGCGAGTATATGCATAAGGCGAATGGTTTGATAATGCCTTTATATGGATATAGTGTAGTTTTAATTAAGTCTTTTCTTGCCTCACTCGTCTTTCCGCTTGACTCTCTCAACAATTTAACAAGTGGCAAAAATCCTGAGTGGAGTTTATCCTTTGTGTTTAATCATATGTGACAAAGGTTCTTCCGGTAATAAACCAAGAACGGTATTTACCCGTTTCCGCTCAACAAGGCAGGATGTGGCACAAGGCCGGTATTTTTCCGTGGGGCATTCCGAACTCGTAAGCTCGGGCAAAAAATCCTCGTAGACTCCATATAGGAGGTCGGGTTCATGTCTACCTGCCAAGACAAGACTCTGCCCATAGGCATAGCCTCGTCTGGTCTCCTCTTTTCCCGGAGACAGAGAGGTCGACAAGCAACGTATTCGCAAACTCAGAAGTTTGGCAATAAACCAAAAAAAAAAACACTAGAATTAAAAAAAAAAAAAGCTTAGGCTTTTATAGAGCTCCATTGGATGATTTTATTCCAGTCAATAGGGGTGACATCACTATTAAAATGTGCCGTTTCTAGCCGGTTGACTGAAGGTTGTAAGCTCGTTCGCTTCCCTGGACAGTAAATGTTATTATTTTTATTTTTCTCTTCATCTATATATACATTACAAATAACTGTACAAAAGAAATGTATCTTTAAAACTTGCCTTAGAAGCTCATTACAAATAGTTTTAAAAAAGAAATGCATTGACAAATAAGGAAACGGTATGTGAGTGGTCAATAATGTATGAGCCACAACCGAGATTTGAAATTGCAGTTTCCCTTTCCTTGTCAGTGCTTTGAAAATTAGCGTTCACGGTTGTTTATTTCCTTTTTTACTTAACCATCGGAGAATAACAACCTCGGAATTTTAATAACCAACAACAGAAATAAGCTGAAAGAAAAAAGATGTCGAAAATTATTAGTAAATACGAGCTGACGATTTAAGTAATTTTCAGTCTACACTAAAATTTATAATGTTACATACGTTCACAATTATTTTAAAACTTATAATTAAGATAAGAAAGAAAAGAGACTTTAAATGAATTTCCAACTCACTTTGACATCGTTCTCGCAAAAGATCAGGCAAAGAATAAACAGACGTCCAATTGGAATTAATCAGTGGAACTAGAAGGTTAAAAATATATTCAGGCGTTTTCTCTGGCAGGAATCGGGCCACAGGTACTCCATCTATGTTGATTAAAAACTTTTCAAAATTCCAGGTGATATCATCTGCCTTAATTATATCCCAGGCTAGTCTTTCCTTATTGAATTTTGCGCCTCTAGGTGAGCGACACGATTTCTGCAATAAAAAATATAGTTGTAAGAGATTGATGCAAACATTTAGAAACACCCCCTTTAATCTCGAGTTCCCTACATAGAAGTCAAGAACAAAAGTAAAAGTGTCCAGAACCAGTGTCCGATTGTCGTAATAATCCCCCAAACCACTCCCTTTAATGCAATAAGTAAGGTGCTGCTATAATGTTGAAATCTCCGGGACCAAGCTTCTCTCACAACTTAGAGAGGTGCAAATGGCGATCATCATCACACACACATACACCTATACAAATTCAAATCTTCAACAGCATTCATTCATTGGACAGGTAGCAACGCTGCTATCTTACGCGACAATTTTGAAATCGCTATATTTTCATATCGTAGATTTTGTGCACTTTTGAGAGAATCGGTTCCCAGAAGTCTCCCCAAAGCACTGATTGGTCAGTATCGACCAATCAGATTCCCTGCATGTGGAGAATTATTCTTCCCGCGCAGCATTCCTGATTCAATGATCACCTATAAAAGCAAAAGAACAGAGGAGACGCACCAGTGAGCTGCTGCAGAAATCCACGACAGTTGAAGTTATGCGCCCATCTGCTCACTCAACTCCCAAACTGCATATTCTTTCACACTTACATAATTTTTCTCTTGCACGGCAGAACTGTTTAAAAACAGTTATAACAGACTAATAACTCTTTCATTTCTTTCAGAGAACTTTAATAGACTTTGATAGTCAAAGCGAGACAACTCTCGTCTTACTCATTGCATGCTTTTTCGTACATATTCTTTATTGTATGCATTGCTGAATACAATTTTTATATATATTGATACATTTGTCTTGTTCCGTTCTTCACATCAGTTTGGTTTCCTAAACAAAATTAAATAAATGTGGTGGAAGTCCGCCACAAGCACAACAGATTTATTTACTCGACACCCACCCGACAATGACGGCATATGACCCAATGCCGGTTTAAAGTGAAGAATCCAAGTACGTGTCAAGGGCTAACATCAAAAACTGCACAATCTCTGCAACTAACAGCGCGTCGATATTCATCCACTTTGGTACAATGTGTGAAGTGCTCCCACAGGGTTGAAATCCGTGGGACCAGTCATCCCTTGATGATTCTCTTTTGTTTGTTCTGCCAGGTCCATTTAGAACCACTTTAGTGTGCAGTGAGGAAAGTACTGCTGCGGCCAACTGTTCCCTAAGACCTGATACCTCTCAACAATATATTCAGTTGCGCTCTGTCCGAAGACAAAGACACAGTTTAGAGATAAAATGTAGTTTGACCGCCTGAAGGCAGATACTACACATTGATCCCAGACCACGTGTGCCCATTTAGTAATATAATACACAAGATCGCAGTTTAATGTAAGATTTCAGTAAAGCCACACAAAAATTTCTCAAGCTACATCGGGACTTTTCCAGACGACGTTTAATGAGCCCCAAAAACTCTCGAAGAAAATGTACTACCTGGGGTGATGAACCCCTGGAGCTAACAGGTAATATTTTTTAAACATCCCCGGCATAAGTGATTCTTATACCAGGTAAATAGCTATCGAGATGTAACATCTTTTATGAGCCGTCCTCCAATATGTCAGTGAATACTGGAAAAGTTCCTCACAGATGAAGAGACTTGAAGCAACAGAAATATTGTTCTACAGAAGGACGCTGAGAATTTTTATGGACCGAATATGTGAGCAATAACGAAGTTTTAGCGAAAATGGAACGAAAAAGAACGCATACATCAGTAAGAGACAGTTGAAATTTCTGGGGCACACAATTAGGAAAGAGGACCCGGAAAATTTGACACTCTCAGGACAGATTGAAGGGAAGAAGGACAGAGAAAAACAATGAATAGCCTACCTAGCGAACTTGAGTAAATGGATAGCAGAACAATGTTTAGGAGAGATAAAAAAGGCAAAATTTATTAAGAGTTACAAAGGACTGGAAATTGTGGAGAGCTATGATCGCCTACGTCCTGAAGGGACACGGTACATAGAAGGAAAAGAATGAGCTTAAGTAAATGGATGGCGAAACAAGGTTTAGGAGAGATAAAAAAGGCAAAATTTATTAAGATTTAGAAAGGACTGGAAATTGTGGAGAGCCATGATCGCCTACGTCCTGAAGGGACACGATACATAGAAGGAAAAGAATGAGCTTAAGTAAATGGATGGCGAAACAAGGTTTAGGGGAGATTAAAAAATGGCAAAATTTATTAAGATTTAGAAAGGACTGGAAATTGTGGAGAGCCATGATCGCCTACGTCCTGAAGGGACACGGTTCATAGAAGGAAAAGAATGAACTTAAGTAAATGGATGGCGGAACAAGGTTTAGGAGAGATAAAAAGTCAAAATTTATTAAGAGCTACGAAGGGCGGTAAATTGTGGAGAGCCATGATCGCCAACGTCCTGAAGGGACATGTCACTTTATCTGACTATAAGTAAAAAACTGAATTAATAAAATAAAAATATAACTAAAACTTGAAGAAAGGAAACCTCAAGTGGCAGTTCTTCTACTTCTTTTTCTTTTTCTTTTTTCTTCTTTGTGACGTGTCCCTTTGGGACGTCTGCGACTACGGCTTTCCTCTTTCCTGTGTTTTATAGCTCTTAGTATAATTTTGTCTTTTTTGTTAGTTTTTCAAATCCTTGTTCTATCAACCACTTACGGGCGCTCGCTAGGTACGTTATGCATGGCCTTCTCTGTCCTTCTTACCTTCAATATATCATGTGAGTATCAAATTTTCTAAACCCCTTTTTCTCATGATCTGTCCTGCAAATTACAACAGTCGCTTTCTGATGCTAAGTAGAAGTATCCTTTTTGTTTCCATTTTCTCTAAAACTTCGCTAGTCCTGGATATGAAGATAAACTACATCCGGCAGCAATTGGGAGATTGGAGATTTAGAGGTGGGGAACCACCTCTTAATTTCTGTTGTTCCCAGGTCCACCCGGACCTCGATTTGGTAGCACCTGTTAGGGTACCAGCTATAAGAATATAATGAATGCCCAAGCAAAAACAAAACAATATGAAAGCATAAATATACCTATTTATAGAAAAATAACCCACAAATGCCTATTTATAAAATGACACGTAATACAAATTTATAGCAAAATGACCAGCAATACATTTTATATATTTAACAACAATGTATTTTACAACAAAATGTCCAAGAATAAATTTTATCTGGAAATGAAATCATTCAATTGCGTTCAAAATATATTCAGTTGAAGCCATCAAATTGTGTTCAAAATATTTAGATTTCGGCATTAAATAACCCATAGAGATGTTGATATGCCGCTAAACAAGATCAATCAATCAATTAAAACTTCGCCGTCGCTTACATATTCAGTCCATAGTATTCTCAGTGTCCTACAGTAGAACAACGTTTCTGTTGCCTCATCTTTGATGACATTGCGCAGAATTCACTACCATATAGGAGAATTGATATTACATAACATTTCAGTGCTCTTTTCGTTGTTTCTAACGAAACGTTCCTCTTAACATTTGCTTAACTTTCGGAAGGCAAAGAAAAATGAAAAGAATTAAAAGAAAAAAGATAGAATGAACTAACCGATTATCGCTCCACACTCATCAGAACTCGATCGATAAAATTAAAATACGAATAAAAATGAAAAATATGCACCGACATATCAATAGGATAGTGACACAAATATATCTATAGAAAGATCATACTAAGTCCAAACAACCATTCCTTTGTATACGAATGGGTGTTGTGATTTAGTATAAATTATTTGGAGGACATTGAAGTGATAAGTGTAATGTGTTTCGCTCAAAACTACGAACATATTCTCACAAGAGGATGACGTACATTGCCAACTTCTTAAAATAAAATATCCTGATATTAATGTCCGTTTTTATTGTATTTACAAACAAAAGACAAAATCAAGTCCAACTCTGACGCCTGTGAAGCTCGTAGCTGATCATCAAATCTTCCGATAGCGGGTAACAGATGTGTAGACTTCTAATCAATATAGTTACACCGGCGGAACCTCTAGGAATAAAAAAAGCTTATATGGGTAACGCATAGGTATGCTGTAAAATGATTCTATAACAAATGTATGTTATAATTTATGAATAAATTATATTTGCTCTACTCTGTATTGAGCACTCTTTTAAGAATAATATTTTTTGTTGATTGTAATTTATTCCGTATATACCAATCGTATTCTTGGATATATATATATATATATATATATATATATATATATATATATATATATATATATATATATATATAATTTAAACGTGTTATTTTATATATATAATTTAAACGCGTTCTTTTATATAGCGAATGTGCCTTAAATCCTTTGATTTAAACATGATGCCTAAATGGACACTATATATATATATATATATATATATATATATATATATATATATATATATATATATATATAGAGAGAGAGAGAGAGAGAGAGAGAGAGAGAGAGAGAGAGAGAGAGAGAGAGAGAAATAAATAAATATAACTTATCTCTGCTCTACTTAGTGTATTGAGCACTCTACGTTTTAGCTTTATTACTCGCTTGGGTTTTTTCTTTGGTCTAAAACTTAAGGTACTGGACGATTGATATGGGCTTTGCATAGATATGCTGCAAAATAAGACTATGAACACATATCATGTAGAAGCCCCAAGGACCGCCACAAATTGACTGCCGAATTGACTGCATGCCTAGAATACCACGTTCTAATACATATTAGTGTTCAGTTTCAGTGGTGCATATCAACGAGTATTTTCTCGTTGGTTCTGTTTCGTCATACACTTGAGGACACCCCACACTGTTCAGATTCAAAATAGGAGAGTTAGGGGGCACTTATGTGAGGGGGTGTGATCGTGAAAATACTCGACTGGTCACTCCTTTGTCGTATGGACCATGTGCGATGCAGCAGTTTTGCTGAAGCACATACGAACAAACTCTTTAGTACTTGGACGTGACGTAATGATCAGCAAGCTTGTCTTGCTAGATCAATTACGATAGATTATTGGGTTCGATCCTCATTGGGTGCTCCATCAGTTAGGCTTTCTGTCACATCTAAGCTACGCTTAGAAAATCATTTGAGCACTTCGTCGTGAGATAATGGCGAGCCAGCTTGTCTTTCTTGATCAATTACGACTAAGCTGTGAGTTCGATCCTCATGAGTGCGCCATACTTTCGGCTTATACCACATATAAGCTACGCACTTCGACGTCGGCACTTCGACGTCGGGTAATGGTTAACAAGTTTGTCTTACTAGATCAATTACTATAGACTAGTGAGTTTGATACTCACTAGAGTGCTCCATACATGCGGCCATGTGCCACTTGTAAGCTACGCTTAATAAGTCACCGGTCACTTCGACGTCGTGTAATGGTTAACAAGCTTATCCTTCAAGATTAATTACGATTGTATAGTGAGTTCGATTCTCACTGGGTGCTCCATACTTTCGGCCTTGTGCCACATCTAAGCTAGGCGTACAAAATCATTTGGGCACTTCGACGTGGTGTCATGGTTAGCAATCTTGTCTCGATAGATCTGTTATTACTGAATGGTTCGTTCGATCATCGTTGGGCGCCCCATACATTCGACCTTGTGCCACATCTAAGATACGCTTAGAAAATCACCACCGTACGTCCGACATCTCAATACAGTCTTTCATTAATGTATCCAGTACCACGAGAGAGCATTAATCTCACAGAAAGCGTACGTGGCCGGACATTTGGCCAACGGACATTTGGCCGAGAGACAGTTGGCCGAATGGACATTTGGCTGACGGATATTTCACCGAAAAAGTACAAGTAAAAATAGTAACAAGCCAGACTTTTATAAGTATTTTAATTAGCACTATTATAAAATAGAATAAGTCTAATAATTACCACTGACTTTCAAGTGATTAAATTACTATATCTAAATTTAAAGCTAAAAATTTTCTTATTTCAATATTTGTTCATAGTAATTAGAATTCTTAAACATATTTGAGTGTATTTGTGTAAAAAGTAGCACCTAATTATCTAAATTCGTTTTTAACAGTAACATAAAAGCTGGTTCATCCCTTTAAGATAAAGATCATTAAAAGCGAATCTTTCATATTGTAAAAGCTTAAGATTTTTGCTGTAGTAAAATGTGCTTTTCTCAAAATACTTATCATCTTACATTAATATTTAAAATGAAATATAATACATATAAAATATTTTTTTTTTAAATGCCTGTAAAAGAAAACGAAAAATTAGGGTTAGTGTGAATCGCTATAAGTAGTTCTGTGGGGTCTGCGCAGAGCCACATATCGTTTCTTCTGAAGGCGCTCATGAAACTCGCTCTCTTCATCTCTCTGGCGTTGACAATTAATACCAGCAACACGACGTAATCTTTCATTTATTTTTTATTAAACTGGAAGCTGTTAATGAGCTTGATACACCACAGAGAGAAATGAGAATATTAATTAGCCCATTTTACGTAACATTGCGAGGGGTTGTCCAACACCCTTGTGCAAACTAATTGAAACAAAACGAATAATTCTGTTATTATTTAATTTACTTTTTTTCGTATTTTTCCAATGAAACGTAACCAAGTACACATGTTAGTACTTCCTATGCCACAAAGTTGTCCCTTGCAGTTTGACCACAGATTCTAGACTGGATTTAAATTAGGAGAGTTTCCGAGCCAGTCGATTGTACTTTCATTTGCTCACTAGTAAGGCTTGCCATTGTGTTCGTGCAGCGCTACAATTTTGGTACGCTTCCTTGGAGTAACGTCCATCCTAGTCAATGACTGTAGGACAACTAATCGACAGTCAAAACAATAATGTCTGAGTGTGATAAAAAGCTGACGTAATCACGGATGGCGCAATAATTTTCTAGGCCAAAAAAATTTCATCATGCACTCTGAAAATAGATCCATATTACTACACACCACTGCAAATGACGTAATCTGAGGAAAAAACAGAAATTGATTACACCCTGTCACTTCAATGGGTCTAAAACTGACTGTATGGTAAAAGAAAGGAAACTAAAGCGGTTATTTCAATTAATTTCCACAAGGGCGTATATGTATGTAGGTCTAAATTTGTCCATGCTGTTGTCACGTCCTTTGTCTGAAGACGGTCGAGAAATACGCGCGGGAAATACGCGCGGGAATTTTGCGCGGGAATTATGCGCGGAAAAAACAATAGAAACGACATGGCAGATGATGAAAAGCCAGAAAATGATACTCTGTGCTTGTGCGTGCGTGCGTGCGTGTGTGTGTGTGTGTGTGTGTGTGTGTGTGTGTGTGTGTGTGTGTGTGTGAGAGAGAGAGAAAGAGCTGATATATATATTTTTAAAGTAAGGTTAACCCTTTATAAGACCCGGAGTCACTCGAGATAGACGTTAGAAGGCAGTAGGAGATGAAGCCAACGGTTATCCAAAGACATGAACAGGTGAAATTTGTAGTGATCGCGGAAGCATCCTCTTGGGAGTCGATTTCACAGAGCAGTGGTTCGCGGGAAGAAGTTGTTCGAGTAAAAATTTATTCTCACCGATGGAATACGGAAGGAATGTGGGTGGCTTGCTTGCCCTGATGGTTAGGCCAAGTGGAACCAAAGAATTTAATTCGTCCACCTACCTTCCATGAAAGTAACGATAGAACAGCGAGAGGCCTACCACAGCCCGCCTGTAGGAGAGAGATTAGGGGTTGGAAAATAATT
>OZ038493.1:7264270-7311770 GCA_964036315.1 Acanthosepion esculentum
TTTATTGGGCAAATAATGAGGAAGGAGTCTTGTAAATATTTGATAATCACAGGATTGATTGAAATAAGATGAACAGGGGAAAACAACGCATGACCTACCTGGCAGGCTTGAGTAAATGGACAGTTTAGTAGAGATAAGAAAAAGACAAAATTTATTAAGCGCTGTGATTGTGAACAGCCATGATCGACAACGTCCTGAAGGGATATGGCATATAGAAGAAGAAGAAGAAGAAGAAGAAGAAGAAGAAGAAGAAGAAGAAGAAGAAGAAGAAGAAGAGAAACAAAATAAGTCATTTTATATATTCACCTTAAGGAATGTATATAAGGGACTTTCTTTCCTTCCGTTGACATCGATTTTAGCCATCATCTCGAAGTTGGGTTCGAATCCTTTACCAGGGCGAACGTACTTAAGACCGTTCAGAATCTCTGTCCTGTTGTCTCCCGGTTCCTGCCAGCCAAATTGGTTGCAGGGAAACGCCAAAAAGTCGAAACGAGAATTTCCTTGTTGTTTCAGGAGTGCATTCATTTGAAGATATTGAGGAGTAAACCCTGACAAGCAAAATGTAAAGCGGATTTCAGTTAGATATGTTTGAACCATTTCACCCCAAACAGGGGAATAAAGCCATTAAGACGCAAAGGGTTATTGGGTGTTACTGAATATGAGAAAATCAAACCTTATTAAGGAATGGGAACAATAAAAAAAATAAAAAATAAGGAGACATTATAGATAACGATTGACACTGTAAGTAATTTAATGTAGATCAAAGTTGAATGGGAAGCAAGAAAATCGGAAGAGAATTCCACAAGCGAGCCGTGCGAGAGAAGGAACTATTAGCATAGAACTTACGGTTACATCAACTGTAAAATATGAGACCTTGTCGCCAATCTAGTACTGCGCTTAAATTCGTAAAGTCTATATACCATAACAAAGAGTTCATCCAAAAAATTACCATGAAAGTATTTTTTTTTTAAGGGGGCACAGGGAAGATACATTACAGCGGTGGGAACGGGACTGAAGCCGAGATGCTAGGTCGGGACCAATAACATTGCAGGTTCTTCACTGGATTTTAACAAAAATCTCTAAATATATAGCAGGACCACCAGGCCAAATGTGGCAGCAGTATTCAAAGCCAGGATCAATGTTAACCTTATAAATATGTAAGATAGATTCAGGAGAGAAACATATCTAGCACAGCACATCGAACCAACTTTCCTAGCAGCAGATCTAACACACGATTCAATATAATCCTTCCAATTTTTATCAGCGGAAAACGTTAGTCCGAAAAGACCCAAATAACCCCTCTCCTGGAGGACAGCATCAGCCATGCTGGTGGGAGGTAAAGCGGATTTCTTTGCAGTACTGCATTTTACCTCTTGCTCTTTTAAAGAGATTTTAGCTAAATGAGATAACTTATGCAGACGTCAACAAAACATGGAAAACGCGATACTGAAACCCGAACGCATAATGGAAGAGCAAAGGATGCATTCCAAAAGCTAAGCACAGTATTAAGAAACAGGAAAAATTCGTTAAAAACAAAGAATAGAGTGCTGAACTGTTATGTAATATCCACCCTCTTATATGGCAATGAATGCTGGGCAATCTCTTCACAGCCGAAAACTAGAGGCAACAGAAAAGTGGTTCTAGAGAAGGACGCAGGGAATACTATAAACTGTAAGCAAGGAAGAAGTCTTGAGGAAAATGGAAACAAAAAGACTCTTATACACAGAATCTGAAAAAGTTGAAAATCCTCTCGTGTATAATGCTGAAGGTAGGAAGGCTTGGAGAATTTGAGACTCACAGGACAAATCGAAAGCAGAAAGGAGAGAAGAAAGCGAGCCACCTCCCTGTCTAGTTCCAGTGAATGGATGATAAAATGAGAAGGATATGATGGCAAATGGACACACATTGTTCAGAGTTACAAGGGATAGCCGGTTGTGGAGATCAATGATCGCCCACGTCCTGAGGGGTCACGGCGCATAGAAGAAGATGCACGCATCAATTTGGCTAATTATTATTTATTCTAATTTGATAAATTTTAGTATTCCGTTCTTTTTATACGGTGAACTGCATCATAATTAAGTCAAGGGACATAACACCATTTTCTTTTCTAAAAAAAATTCTACAGCCTGTCTTCGTTGATAAAACTGGCTATCGTCAAAAAGATTAAGTCCGGAAAAATATTTTCGTGCTAGAAAAATACTTGAATCATTAAATATTCGGTGCATGTTTGCTTTTTCGTTGAATATTGAAGGCGAGAATAGAAATGATTGGTGTTTCATAAAAAATATAGAGATTTTTTTTCATACGTGCAGTAGAAATAACCTATGAATAAAAATATGATGGATGATGCTGATCAAGGCAGAAGCTAAAAAAGGTAACATCATCAAACGTGAAGATGTCACGACATATCTGATTAGATTAGCAATTAAAGGAGGGGGGAAATATTAGCATAAATAAATTCGTCAAATTAATTTCAGATAATTTATTTTACATCTTATAAAATATTAAAATGGACATAATTTGGTAGGAGGGCAGAAGGTGATTTTGACAGTAATAATTTACTGATGTCTTAAGTGGCCCTTGAGAGGTACGTGACAGTCCGTTGGTGAAGATAGACAGTTGTTGCTTGGCTTACCACGAATGAGAAAGTATTAAATAGTTACGGTTTAGCTCACCACCTTGTTCCGCCATCCATTTACTGAACCTAACACCTGTAGGTTATTCGCTGTTTTCCTCTCCCTTCTCACCTTCAATATGCCATATGAGTGTCAAATTTACTGATACCTCTTTTCTCATTATATAGCCAAGAAATTCCAACTGTCTCTTCCTGACGTTGACTAAGATGTCTTTTTGTTTCCATTTTCTTAAAAACTTCGTCGTTGCTCACATATTCTGACGATGATATCCCCAGCATCCTTCTGTAGAAACACATTTCTGTTACCTCATGTCTCTTCTTCATATTTGATGAGATTGTCCAATATTCAGAGCTATGTACGAAGACCGATATTACATAACAGTGTTGTACTTTTTTTCTTTGTTACTAACGAAATTTTTCTGTTTCTTAATACTTTTCTTAGTTTTTGGAAGGCATCTTAGCGATACTAATATGTCTTCGAGGTTCAGTATTTTACATTCTCTCCTCTGTTAAAACACTTATTAGATATTTAAATTTTTGTACTTGTTTTCATTTGGTATCACCAATTTGCTATTCCCATGTTGCGCTCTTTTGTTTTTTTATTGTGTTTTTTTTTTTTTTTTTTTGCTGATAACCATTTATTTATACTTAGCCCTTTCTTCTAGCTTTTCTTTATTAACTTCTGGAGTAGTTCAACGAGTGTTTTGTGTCCTTCGTGCGGACGTTACAAGTAAGAATTCCTTTTTATTCTTCATTTGACATGCTGTTTGCTTTTTATCTACGTTTTAATTTTTCTACGGGGGACAGATATTGACGTGGATATATATATACTGCATTTTGGTGCAATTTATATTCGTATACTTCAGTGTTATATATATATATATATATATATATATATATATATATATATATATATATATATATATATATATATAATGAGAACGAAAAGAATATAGATTCAAAAGTTCATAACATTAATTTAAAAGAGGGATCAATACCAAAAGTAAAACAATAGTTATTTATTATAAGTTGTTACATACAAATAAACAATTAATCACGACAAAAATGCATATTTGTTTCGATGCCTAAATACAAGCATCTCATCAGGTGACGAACAAAGATTGTTAACCTGATGAGATGCTTACCGTTAAGCATCGAAACAAATATGTATCTTTGTAGTGATTAATTGTTTGTTCGTATGTAACAACTTAATATATATATATATATATATATATATATATATATATATATATATATATATATATATATATATTGGGATATTAAACGAAAACATGTTAAAAAATCCCCAGGAGACACATTTGTGGTGGTGAAAGACAGTTGTAATTGCGTAGCGATTTTTAACATGTTTTTGTATGAATATCCTAAAATAAATGATATTTTGGTCTACTCTGTATTGAGCCATCTTTTAAATTAAATGTTATACACAGTGGAATTATACTCAATTTGTTCTCATTTTATGTGTATATATATATATATATATATATATATATATATATATATATGCCGACAAAAATGCGATGATCGCATCTAACGAAGTAAACTATTGATATAACTCCTACCCATGATATATATATATATATATATATATATATATATATATATATATATATATATATATATATATTAATCATTTCAACCCAAGAAAGGCAATAAAGCCACGAAGACACAAGGGCTTACCTCTTGTGAATGAATATAAGAAAAAGAAAAACATTATTAAGGGGAGAGAACAATAAAAGAAGGGGAATTAAGAAGACATGATAAATGATTGATATTGCATTTAAATTTTTGAAGAACAAAGTCGACTGGAAAGTAAGAAGTCGGAAGATAGTTCCACAAGTAAGAAGTGCGAGAGAACAAACTGTTGGTATATAACTTATGGTTCCATCTAGTAAGTCCAATTGTAAAATGATGAGACCATGCCGCCAATCTAGTACTGCGCATAAATTTGTGAGATCTAGGTACCAAAGAGGAAAATATCAGAATTAGCATGAATGTATTTATAAAAAAAAGGCGCAGGGTAGCTACGTTTAGACGGTGGGGAAGCGACTGAAGCCGAGATGCCAGATTCTTTGGATTCTATCAGGAAACTCTTTACATAACAGAAGTACCAGACCATGCAAGAAAAAAATATATCTATTTAGCTGATGTGTGGAGACTATTTAGATTCGTATCTTCCCCAACTGAAGATTTACGGCCGTATCACGTAGAAATATACGATTAGCAACGTCAAGTTAAGCAAACTCGAGCCTGATTAGTACCTAATGGGTGACCGCTTGGGAATACCAGATGCTGTAAGATTGAATGTGCGGTTGATGTGAAGGATAAAGACACTTGGTGCCGAATTCTAGTCGGGGTCGTTATATTTACTTTCGCATAAATACTCTTGGTAAAAGTATGAATCCACCCCGTCCCTCTTATATCAGTCAACCCCCCCCCCAAAAAAAAACACTCTTACAAACTTTACAATCTAGCTTTAAATACCCCCCAAAAGGTTGATAAGCCATAAAAATAAACAAACTAATCAATAAATCCCAAAATAACAGCCGAGGCCGGATCTTGAACCCTACTCGCCGATTTAACTCTCAGTAGCAATAATTATTATGCTCTACCCTTCTTCTATGTGAGGCACCCCTTCAAGAAATTGGCGATTATGGCTCTTCACAGTTTCCTGTCACTTGTAGCTATTAATAACTTTTGTCTTTTTTGCCATCACTTCCAAACCCTGCTCGACCATCCATCCACTTAATCTCGCCAAGTAGGTTACTCATTACATTCCTCTGTCTTTCTTGCCTTCAATATCTCCTCTGAGTATCATATTTTCCAAGCCGACTTTACTCATTATGTTCCCTAGAACGTAGCTTACATTTTCGGTCCATAGTATTCTCAGCATCCTTCTGTAGAACCACATTTGTCCACAATTTCCTATCCTTTGTAGCTCATAATACCGTTTGTGTTTTTTGTAATCTTTCCTAAACCTTGTTCCGCCACCCTTTTACTCAAGCTCCCTCTGTAGGTTATGCGTTGTTTTCCTCTGTCCCGCTCGCCTTCAGTACGTCATTTGATCGTCAGATTTGCCAGTACCTCTTTCCTCATTATATACCCAAGAAATTTCATCTGTTTCTCCCTGACCTTAAGTATAAATGTCATTTTTGTTTCCATTTTGTCTAAAACTTCGTCGTTGGTCATATGTTCAGTCCATGATATTCTCAGCATCCTTCTGTAGAACTATGTTTCTGCTGCTTCAGGTCTCTTCGTCATCTGTGAGGATATTTTTCAGCATTCACTGCCATATAGGAAGTCTGATACTCGCAGTTCGGTACCCCTTGGTTTGTTTGTTTCTAACGATATCATTCTCATTCTTAATACTTTGCTCAGCGTTTAGAAGACATCTTTCACTATCCTCACACACCTTCATATTTGCGTGTCGCACATTCTCTGTTCATTCGCTTCACAGATATCTAAATTATTTTATTTGCTTGATTTTGGTAACAACCAAGCATTCTGTCTTCATGCAATTGGTGCTTAGTCCTTTCTTCTCGCTTTCCTTTCTCTACCTTCAGTAGTTCTTGTAATTTCCTTTCCGTGTTTTCTATCAGTGTTATCTGCATAACTTATATTGTTCAGATTGTGGCCACCTATAATGAATCCTGGTAGGACTTCTAATTCTCTCAGAATGGCCTCGCCTTATAAGCCGAAAAGGTCTGGTGAGAAGACTCATCCTTGTCTTACAACATATTCTTTTTGTTTGATAATTTTCAATAATTCTTTCACCGTTGTTCTTTACGTATGAAATTACTTTCTTCTCATTTGTTCTCATTTCAAATTAACTAGATTCTTTGCCTATAAATATGGCATCGGATCTTAATTAAAGCAGGACAACGTTAATTAAAATGAAAACAAAAATTGGCGTAATTAGGAGATTAGATGATATGCAAGTAATATTTGTTTGATCAATAGGCATCGCTTCAAGAATTAGTTTTATTTGACAGTTTTTTCCTTTTGATTTCATCCTCGATAAATGCTAATATTTGTTGAGGTCAGGATACAAGTGATATATTTTAATTGCGGTTTTTCATTATTAATTATCATACGTTTGTTTCTCTCTCTCTCTCTCTCTATCTATCTATCTATCTATATATATATATATATATATATATATATATATATATATATATATATATATATATACATATGTGTGTGTGTGTGCATATATATATACCTGTTCCTCTCTATGCGTATGTGTGCTTATTATTTCAAAGACATTCAACTCGGAATATATCAAAATATATGTTACTTCGTTAATCTGTATTAGTTGTGTATATGGGTGTGCGAAAGAGACAGCAATGGAGAGAGAGAGCATCTATTGTTTCACGAATGGGTCACGGTTGAATGGAGAAGAGACGCGGAATGGAACAGAAAAGTTGTTCAGTGGCACAGAAGAGAGGCTCAGTGGCCCAGACGCGAGACTCATTTCTCCCAGAAGGGAGGCTCGGTGGCACAGAAGAGTTGCTCAGTACCACCGAAGGGAGACTCACTGGCCCAGATAGGTGGCTCTGTGGCACAGAATAAAGGCTCAGTGGCACAGAAGTGTTGCTCAGTGGCACAGAAAAGAGGCTGAGTGGCTCAGAAGCGTGACTCGTTTCTCCCAGAAGGGAGGCTCAGTGGCACCTAAGAGAGGCTCAGTGGCCCAGAAGAGAGGCTTAGTGGCCCAGAAGAGACGCTCAGTAGCCCAGAAGGGTGGGTAAGTAGCACAGAAGTGAGGCTCAGTGGCACAGAAGAGCTGCTCGCTGGCACAGAAGACATTGAGTGGTCCAGAAGCGAGATTCAAGAGTTTGAAGCGGATTAACTCTTTTCCGACGTGTAGTCTTACGTATATAGCTACGAAACTCCGAAGCACATGTGAGTTGTGAAAAAAAAACTTTTCATATTAAATCTATTAACGCTCTATCTCTGTCTTCGCTATTGAGCACTCTACCACAAAAAGCCTGCCTCCCTTAAATGCCTCCTTATCAGCAAACCAGAAATTTTGTCTTGAAAAACATCATTTCAAATTTACACCATATATACATATATATATATATATATATATATATATATATATATATATATATATATATATATATATATATATATATATATATATACTTAGTATTTCGTTATCTCTCTTACAGATACACATTCATGCACTACCTACCCAAAATATATATGAATCTGTTTCTTCGTATGTAATTGTGTGTCTGCGAATAATCGCGCCACTCTCTGATCTAAGATCTTCATCCATTTTTTTAAGAAATAATGGAATTTCTACGCTACGTTCTTTGTGCTGCTGTTATGCCGACCATGAAAGCACTGTATCCTGTTTTTCGTTTTCTGAATAGATATCCGAATAGCGTAAAGATAAAATTTATCTGTTCATATGTAAAAAAAATATATATTTGTTATCAGCGTTCGATTTTGGCATGTCAAGTGGAAGTTACTCGTACAGTAAACACTGACAGTAAATGAAGCAATGATAGTGAATCTAGTTTCGGCGGGAAATAATGGAATTTTGGCGCCAAGAACCTCTAGCACACTGCATTTTATATTAAAAGTTTCTTTGTGGTTTAATTTTATAAAACCTTCCGATAAACAGATTTCTGAATATCTACAAATAAATCTAATGGTTCACTGCGCAAATGTGATACATATGTTTAATTTTGAATGATGACATTTCTATTTAAGCCAAGATACGAGGATTTTTATTGAATTTTAAGAAACATTCACTATCCAATTTTTTTTTAATGGTAATTGCCAGTAGGTGCACAATCCCCGCGTTCATCCTTGATATAATTCAAAAGCGTTCACACAATCTTATGGTTTATGAATTCTCTCACATAGAACTCATTTACCACAGACGAAAGTTCGCTACTCCATCGATATTTCCATGACAGATGTTCAAACAAACACACCAGTCTCAGCACCTGCTAGGCTACATAACCTGAGTTGACTTATCGCCATTCCTTTCTTATTCCGTTAGTAAGGAGGAAGGGCCACTCAGACATTTTCTTCTCCAGAATCGTTACGTTGTGGAAGAGTCTCACAGAAGGTTGCTTCGCTGATTGCAACACTCTTAACCTCTTCTAAGTCTAAGGTCAACCGTTATCTTTATGACAGGCTCCTCTTTCTCGTACGGCCTTATAACAAACTCATTGAGTAACCCTCTACTTTGAGTGGCGCTTGTGACTTGTATTGTGTGAAAAATCGTATAAAAATGTATCAGGCAGGTGTGTAAAAATAAACATTTACATATAAATGTCAAATAAACATTTACATATTTAATTACGAAAGTTCTACTGTCTATATCTCTGAGCTGAGGTATTATGATTATTTACATTATTCCGACTATTATCCTCATCTTCATTAAGATATTCACAACGTTTCGGTCGTTGTACGCTCCGGCCTTCTTCCGGTGATTTGAATTTTTTTTAAAAAGTTGAGTTAAAGGGAAATCACTGAGACATCCGGAAGAGGCGTGGCACGTGGAACTAGAACAATCTACCTCATTGAACGACATGAAGATTGCGGTTCGAAATTCCAATCACCTGAAGAAAACCGGAGAGTACAACAGTTGAAACGTTGAGAGTATGGCAATGAAGATGAGGATAAGTCCGAATAATGTAAATAAATAAAGTTTTACTGTTTTTATTTTTACTAATTATGCATTCCACCTTGTTGTTGTTATTTATTGTTGCTTTTTATCACGAACATTCTGGATTGATACTGTTTCTATTATGTTTTACTACTTCTGACTAGCGTTACGTTTAACCACCAAAATCTTACCTTCTCCTTGCTCTCCCCCCACACACATACACATAAATACACGTGTGTGTGTATATATATATATATATATATATATATATATATATATATATATATATACATACATACATACATACATACAGGTGGCCTGACGATTGCATCTAGCATGAAACAGACTGTCGCCTCTAAGTGTTGACTTCTATGTTCACTTTTATATTTACACACGCTCTATATCTGATATTGAGCACTTTATCCCATAAATATAGCACATCTTAAGACTATATTTCTTCATACATATATATATATATATATATGTATATATATATATATATATATATATACATATATATATATATATATATATATATATATATATATATATATATATATATATATATATATATATATATATAAGGAAAAGTTAATGAACACAATTGCATCTTAAAAGACCACTGCTGGAAGAAATTAATGACAATTAACAACAAACCCCTTGAAAATGGTTAACGAATTGTCCAAAATCGTTTGGGACAATAGACACTAGGGACAATTTTGATACTTTTTTAACCTCAACAAACGGAAAAATTGAAGAACATTAGAAAAACACAATAAAAAAAATCATCAGATTTTCGAAGTAAGAAATAATAAATGTAATAAGATATAATGTCGAATAGAAAATCCTTGAAAAAAAAGACACACGTACACAGACGGGCAAGAACACTTACATTGTAGCAAACCACCCTCACTTCCTCCGTACTCCATCGGTGAGTAGTAAGTTCCGCTTGTCCAGCTTCTTCCCGCCAACTACTGCACTATAAAACCGACTCCCCGATCGCTACAATCTTAATATTTTCAAAGATAACCGTTACCTTCCACTCCTAATGACACAAATGGCCTCCTAAAGTAACCCTCTATTCTATTGACCCCCAGGCCTTGTAAAGGGTGAACCTTACTGTAAAAAAACAAATATATATATATATATATATATATATATATATATATATATATATATATATATATATATATATATATATATATATATATATATATATATATATAAAATGATCCGTTGATATAGAATCCAAATGATATAAAATATTAAAATATTATAAAATAAATAAAAAGATCTCTTCAAATTCCGCAAACGTTTGAATTTGCCCTTCATTGATAAACATTTTATCTCTAGAGATTTTTGTTCTTTCCAATTAAAACCCAGTAATATATTTATTCATTCTCTCTCTCTCTTCCTTTCTCCATCTCTCCCGCTCCCCTACCTCTCTCCCCTAACCCTCTCTCTACCTTTTACTCTTTCCCCCTCCTTCTTTCCCTCTTTAAATTTCTCTCTCACTCTCACCCCTCCCTCTCTCTCTGCCCTCACCCTCTGTCTACCCTAAGCCTCTCTCCCTCTTTCTATTTCTCTCTCACAACCCTTTATTTCGCTTACTGGGGTAGACTGTTCTAGTTCCACGTGGCATGTCTAATGGATGTCAGTCATCAGTTATCTCCTGTTAATTCACCTCTCAAAGTTCTCCACTGCCTTAACTGAGTATTGAACTCACAACTCTTTGTGTCCTGTTACTGGATCTAACCAACGGCTTTATCCATTGTGCCATGTGTCCTTAAGGATTCAATTCGACATTCCATCTTCATGAAGAAGTATTTTACACCTGGTAGTATTGTAAGGGGATTAAATTAAAATTTGTCAGTATGTGTTTTATGGTTAATCACTTGTGGCAAGCTACACATACCTGGCTCTTGGGCCTTATATTAGTGAAAATTAGTATAAAAATAGATTGAATATCATTCATAGTATTCAAAAGGGCCTAATGGTAACAAGATATGCTGCATAGGCGCCCTACAAAATGTCCATAATCGGGGGGTCAATAGTTTAAATGATATTTCCACTGTCGTAAAATGTATAAATTAGGATCCTACATAGCATTCTCGTCATTATAATTATAATCTTCTTCTTTCGTCTTCTTCTTCTTCTTCTTCTTCTTCTTCTTCTTCTTCTTCTTCTTCTTCTTCTTCTTCTTTCTTCATCTTCTTCTCTTTCTTCTTCTTCTTGTATCTTCTTTTCTTTTTCTTCTTCTTTCTTTTTCTTTCTTCTTCTTTCTTTCTTCTTTCTTTTTTCTTTTTCTTTCTTCTTCTTCTTTCTTGAATCTTCTTCTTCTTTCTCCTTCTTTTTCTTTCTTCTTTTTCTTCTTCTTTTTTTCTTTTTCTTTCTTCTTCTTTCTTTTTCTTCTTTCCTCTTCTACTTCTTCTTCCATATGCAATAAAACATTCTTACAATTACTAAAAAAAAACGTTCTTACAATCTAAAAAAATATTTTCTGGATTTAAATAACCTGGAAACGATTGATAAGTCGTCAAAAATAAATCAATAAAAAAAAATTGTATCACTCCAGAAAGTATCTGACTCCCTAGCAATATTCTATCTTGAGAAGAGCCTGATCAGACAAAAAAAATGGATGATGGTTGGCATATCTATACTGGAGCTGCCTACTTTTCACTTGCCTGCCGTGAGTTCTAAAGCACCAACGCATTTCCCACAAAAAAATAGGTAACTTTGCAAAGTACTGCATCTAAAAGATACCGCACTGGTCAAAGGACGTTTAAATGCTTTTTTCCTCGCTTAAACATATTTATAGAAGATACACAATTTATTTCTGTATATTTTACTTTTTCATTGAGAATCACCAATTTAGATGTTGAATTCACGTTCTACCATCTTCCTGGAAATTTTTATCCATTTTTTGCGGAGCACCTGGCATGTTAAAAGACAATATATTGGTAACGTTACAATGTAACGTTGCGAGCACGTCGTAGGGAATCTACAAAAATGTTCTTGCAGCTACGATATAACGTTGTAGAATCTTTGCTGCAACGTCAATTTGTTAGCTGGATAAGTCGGTCTTTTGTTCCTATATAGTAGTGAGTTCGATCCTCGGTGGGTGCACCCTAATTTCGGCCTTGTGCCACATCTAAGCTACGATTGGAAAATCACTATTCCATGAAAACTATATTGCAGTTAACTGACCTGCTTGATATCATTCTGTTATTGCCTTCATTACACATGGATTTGATTTTAAGCAATATCTCTTATTTGTAAACGCATCAAATACTAGCCAGACACCTCTGATCACAATCATTAAACAACCCGTGATCAGCCAGAAGAATGTCCCCACTGACGGCAATGCCTTCTTCAGCCATTCACAATAAACACTTAGTACTGCTGATGGAGAGATTACAAATAACCACACAATTATAGAAATGGAATATCCAATCCGACTAGCACGCCTTATCATGCCCTGTTCTAAATCCGATGTAAATGACGCGCGGTTTAGAAAAAGTGAATTCATACCCCTTCCCTTAGGGTATCTGCGCGTATATAGAGAACCCGACGGTCATTCGAACTCGGCTCTCCGATTAACAATTCTAGGCCATTATCCAACCGCACATCCAAGTTTACAGCATCTGGTATTCCCAAACTGACACTCATGTAGGTACTGAACAAGCTCGACGTTGCTTAATTTCGGTGCCCGTTCGGAAACCGATGTTTTAACGTGATGTGGCCGTAAGACTAACCGGGTTGCACCAGTTTTCCTACTTTAAAAAAATGACAATATACCATGACTTGAAGAACAACGATCATTGGTACCGATAAAAAAATACACATATGATGCTACGGGGCAGGTTATCGTCTAACAAATTATGACGAGAAGCAAGAAAGCAAATTTTCTTATCAATTATCGGAGAGAATTGGTAAAAAAAATGACACCACATCAAAGTGCCCAAAGCTTAGCGATTTGAACAGATATAAAAATAAAAATAAAAAAGCAACAAGGCATATTATTGCAAATGTTTAAGTTGAAAAACAATTTTCCCTTATTTGAACGAAATGAATATCCTTTGTTCGGGCTAAAATCGAATTAGGAATATTTAACGAATGAAATGGTTTCGCTACAGGTAATATTTCTCTTCACACTTTTTACAAGGAGACATCAGTAAAAGCGATCAGATATAGTGATACAATGCTAAACACATACACACAAACACAAACACACACACACACGCACGCATATATATATATATATATATATATATATATATATATATATATATATATATATATATATTAAAGACAAGAGAAAAACTTTTCTTTAAGTGAGGATTTTATTTTGAAACGTATTTATAAAGAGAAGTTAAAAATATCGTTAAGTTTTCAAGATTTTTTAAATTTAAGAAAGCTCTGAAATATTCTTAAAGCTAACTGTAGCAGTAACGGTAAACTATGGAAGACGCAAAAGTGATGTAATTTATTGCCTAATAATCGAAAATGATTATATAGTGTTAATGTATTTTTATTTTCTTCTGTGTTTTATTAATTATTATTTCATTTTAATTTGACAAATACCGGTCAACAAATGTTTTTCTTTTGTTTTATTCCTACTCTCTTTTTACAGATATATTTTATTCATTTATATCTGAAATGTTATATATATATATATATATATATATATATATATATGTGTGTGTGTGTGTGTGTGTGTGTGTGTGTGTGTATGAGAGAGAGAGAGAGCGCGTGTGTGTGTCGCGTGTTTCAGAGATTGAGTTTTGCCGAAAAAATGGTGGACTAGTGCATTCCTGGAAACCAACATTTTTAAGACAAGCAAGCTTTGTGATTAAACTGTTTAACATGACAACCCCCATGTTCACTTTTATATTTACACATGCTCTATCTCTGATATTGAGCACTTTATCCCATTAATATAGCACATTTTAAGACTATATTTCTTCATATATATATATATATATATGTGTGTGTGTGTGTGTGTGTGTGTGTGTGTGTGTGTGTGTGTGTGTGTGTTTACGCAGCATGTCTTCATTCAAGCATGTTTGGTTGAATAATGTGGACATACGTCTATTTATTATTATTTCATCCCTTACAAATTCAAGGCTCCGTAGTTTATGTTTTGTTTTGTTTTTTCATTTTTGTTTTTTTCATTTCTTTTATTTTCCCAAGTACGTTCAGTTTTATCCCAGATCATCTTCAAGCTTGAATTGCTAAGACAAAAAAATTAACTGAATTGAATTTTTGGAAAAGGGCGCAAGAAACGCGCTTCGTTATAATCAATTTAATAATGAACCGCTAAAATTGTTATGCTATCTATGAGAGGCAACTTTAATTTATACGATTGCATTTTTTTTTAAATGACAATTTAAGTGTTTTAACACAATACATTATTGACATTTTAAAACATTGTTGTTATACTCATAATGAATCTTATTTAGTGTTCGTTGTATTTTTTCTTATATAGGAGGCTTCAAGAATTTGGAGCTTTTTTTCATGGAGTACTATACTTGTATTGTCAATTAATATTTCTATAACACGTGAATGTGGACATGAATGTTACTTTAAATGTTGTGCAATACAGTTTGAATCCGACTTATGTAATGTAAGACTTCGATAATGTTCTCGTCGTGAAACCAACATATATATATATATATATATATATATATATATATATATATATATGAAGCCCTCCTTACCTCCCTTAGATTAAGTATTTTAAAACATTGCTGTTATAGACATTTTAAAACATTGTTGCTATAATTAATTGAATAATGAATATTATTTAGTGTTCGTTGTATTTTTTCTTATATAGAAGGCTTCAAGAATTTGGAGCTTTTTTTTTCATGGAGTAGTATACTTGTATTGTCAATTAATATTTCTATAACTCGTGAATGTGGACAGGAATGTTCCTTTAAATGTTGTGCAATACAGTTTGAATCCAACTTATGTAATGTAAGTCTTCGATAATGTTCTCATCGTGAAACCAACATATATATATATATATATATATATATATGAAGCCCCCTTACTTCCCTTAGATTAAGTATTATAAAACCTTGCTGTTATAATTGTAATTTAAAAACAATCAATAAAGGTATTTTAAAATCTTGCTGTTATTGCAATTTTAAAACATTGTTGCTATACTCATAATTATTCGTATTTAGTGCTGCTTGTATTTTTTTCTTATATAGAGAGCTTCAAGAATTTGAAGTTTTTGTTTTTATTTTCATGGGGGAGTATACTTGTATTTGACAATCAATATTTCTTATATAGAGGGCTTCAAGGATTAAAATAAAATAAATAGACATAAAATATCCAGATTATTAAAAAAAATATGTTTATTTTCCCGGTTTTTTGGGTTTTTTTTGTTTTTTTGTTCGCGACCAGGTTCAGAAAAAGGCAGGAGACATGTAACTAGTACAATCTAACCAAGTGAACTAAATAAAGGGTTTGGGTCAAAATTTCAACCAATATCACCTGAAGAAGGCTGGAGCGTAAAATGACCGAAAAGTCGTGAATATGTCAATAAAGATGAGGACAGCAGTTCGAACAATGTAAATATTGTTACTCTGTATAAATAACGTTTTCAAATATATATACGTGTTTCTATTATTTGCGTATTATACAATAAGTAACTAAACTCTTCACGCTTTGGAAGATCTACATTTAAATACGCCATCTTCATGTTATGCTTTAACAGGTAAAAAAATAAAAGTTTAATTTAGGACTTACCTCAAAACGTGGCGACATTCACTATCATGAGGTACTTTCCTTTGAATGCTTTCAAAGACACAACATTTCCATCAAGATTCTGCATGCTTAAGTGATAAATAGAGCCAATATTTTGACACAAGGACACATGCTGGCCAGTAACGTGCTCTCCAAGGACAAAGAAAGTTAACAGAAGAAATCTACGCCACATTGTGCACCGGCATTAATGTCGCGAGATACTGATGAATGTTGACAATGGTTTCGGTGACAGCTTGCTCTGTGAATGACAAGGATATCAATAAATGGGTGTTGTTCGGAAGTAAATGTCTACATTGGCTTTTTTATATTGACTTATTGGATAATAAATTATCTGGTGTCTACGTCAGCGGAACTGTATTTGAATATAAATAAGGTAGTTGTTTATATATAGTGTTGCCAAATGTATTTCATCATCATGTCCAAACGAAATGACAGGTGATTGATTGCAATATGATGACAATGTGCATTGAAAATAAAAATATTTTTTCATTTTTTTCAAAATTAATGTATGTTTTTTTTCTTTATTGATTACAATATTGAAAATGCAATTGAATAAGCAAAATCATTAACATATTGTCCTTTCATTAAAATGAGTTTTGTTAAAATATGAATGAAACGCCAAATAAGATCTTCGGTGTTTAAGAAGGTAAAGTAAAGGTTATACATGTTGCATGTGGTCTGCGAAGTTAGACCCTGGGCCATGGTTCGGTACACCAGTTGAGATTGTTCGCACTCAAATTAACACATTACTTGAGTAAAAAACAGTTGTACGAAACGGAAGATGGTTAATGCAATCAAACTATTTAAATGAAGCGTTGACAAGTATTTGTATAAGTTTATGATAGTCGCTTAAATGTGTAGCTTCCACATAAGCGAAAGAAAGGTAACAGCAAGACAGTATGCGGTTCGATACTTAACGAAATGTTTCAGTTTCTAAAACAACTTGTTTAATTTAATGCAAGGTGGATATTTTGTGACAACCTGGGATACAACAAATCATGAAATCAATTAAATGAAAAGCAGGATAACGTTAATTGTATCTGCTATTTTTATTTATTTTTGGAAATCGATGAATCAGTCACAATAACGTTCAGTTATGAATGAAGGAACACTTGAGCGAGTATCGGTGAGTATCGAAGATGATCCAAGCATATCAACTCTGAGGCAGTTTCGATAGGTTTGGATCTCTCAAACGTCAATCCGAAAAATTCTTAAGATCATCAACTGATTGAGCGATAGCTCAAATGGCGAACGCTATAATTCAGCTTCTCATGCAAGTTTGTGGAGGAAAAGAATAATTTCTCGCTATAGTTTGACCGGAAAAGTATGTTGTTTTTACTTATACAGAAATAAAATAAAAACATAAAAATAAAATAATACAAAATAAATATTTTATTTAAAAAATTTAATAAAACATATAAACGTAAAATTAAAAATGAATTAAAAAATAAGAATTTGTACATAAAATATTTTTCTGTTTGGTGTAACCCAAAATATCAGGTACATCAAAATATAACAAAAGACAGTTAAATATATTTTAAAACACAACAATATTCGTTTTTATTCTCACCGACCAGGACAAAGCAGGATTGGGTTGGATGAACAATTCACTGCCCACAGGTGGTTTATTGCCCAGCAGCCATGTTGTTATCTGATACTACCCTATTTTCCGTGAAGAGTCACTGATTCGTTAAGGGAGAGTTGTCTCCCCTAACACTATTTTTTTTATTTCTACAGATATTGCAGCTTCAGATTCAATTTATTCTGCAATTTTCTTCATAATAGCTTAAATTCCCTGGAAGACGGTAACAGGCGCCTAGAACAGTTATATGCAGAATTAGTTAATATATATATATATATATTGGAAGAATGTAATTATAAAAATATGCCTGAAAAATAGAAAATATGTCTCATTATTGTGCATTTTTTCCACGTAATGTATGAACAATTGTTCATTCAAATCAAATTAAACTAACAATTTTAATATCTGGGAAGCGTTTCAACAAAGGATGAAAAGTGCGACACTGAAATCCGAAGATTTATGGGCTAGCGAAAGATGCCTTCCAAAAGCTAAGCCAAGTATAGGGTGACCCAAAAGTCACCAAGGAATTTCAAAATTTAATAACTCCTTTCATTTTTAACTTTAATTCATGATGTCATAGTTTAGATATAGTGTAGATATGGGAAATTCTACTAGTCGCGAAAGATCTGTTAAACAGCGTCCATTTTTTGTTTCGGGTACACGTGCTATTTCTAAGACATTGTCCATCACAGGCCTTAGTGTTTCAGACTCTAGTATTCTGATTTATGTCCGAATTTTATTCTTCAGCTATCTGAGAGTTTTGTTGACGCAAACATTTTTCTTCAAGATAGACACATGGGAAGAATTCAGAATTGTCTAGTCCATGGAACATCGTAGCCAGTTTATGCCTCAACCGCGAGAAATTATTCTTTTCCTCCACAAACTTGCATGAGAAGCTGAATTATAGCGTTCGCCATTTGAGCTATCGCTCAATCAGTTGATGATCTTATGAATTTTTCGGATTGACGTTTGAGAGATCCAAACCTATCGAAACTGCCTCAGAGTTGATATGCTTCGATCATCTTCGATACTCACCGATACTCGCTCAAGTGTTCCTTCATTCATAACTGAACGTTATCTGCCATCTGGATAGTCACATACTGAAACTTTACTCTGAAAACTTGGAGAATCTCTCACACTCTAATGGTGACCAGATGCTCGTTGAGTTTTAATTATTAACCCTTGGTTTTAGTAGAAAGATTTCATTATTTCTTTTCGTTTTTTAGTCGTGTATTTTGATATGGCTATCTTCCAAAAAATGTGAGGCTTGTTGCTTTTCTTGTTGGGAGTAGAGCCACATAGAAAGAACTGATGTAACCCTGAGAAATTATTCTTTCCCCACAAATTTGGCCAAGAATCTGGATTTAGGACCTTGTCATATGAGCTGTTTTCCCATCTTGTTGTATGGAAACAGGTTGATGTATTTAAAAATTCATTGTATTGACGTCCGAAAGATTGAAACCTGTGGAGACGACCCTCTAAGATGATGTGCTTAAATCTTCTATTTAAGTGACTAAGGGAGAATATTGAACTCTCGCTTACTCGCTCAAATAATCATTTGTTTCTAACCGAACGTGTTGTGCCACTCCATGGATGGTCACATATGGAACCTTTACTCTGAATCTCTCACAATGAAATGGAGACCAGATGCTCGTTGAGTTTGAATTATGGCTCCTTGGTTTTAGTAGAAAGATTTCAATATTTCTTTTTACAGTCGTATATTTTGATATGGCTATTTTCCAGAGCATCCTTTATAAAACACGTAAAAAAACTGAAAAAGTGAATACACAAAAGTCATTGTCTAACTCAAAAGTTGCATTCCAAACAAAATGCATATATTATTGAAAATCTTCATACTTTTCCCTATTAGTACGTCTCCATTTATATGGATTATTTTTATAGAGGAGTTTTACAAATTTAATAGCAATAGAAAATGCTGATGGATTTTTAAACTTGAATGCATGTCTGTCCATATTTCTGAGGTGAGTTGTAAGTATTTACTGTGGTGACAGCCTTCTAGTTGATGTGCTTAAATCTCCTATTTAAGCGACTAAGAGAGAGTATCGAACTCTTGCTTACTCACTCAAAAAATCCTTTGTTCCTCATCGAACATGGATGGTCACATATGGAACATTTACTCTGAAAACTTGGAGAATCTCTCACACTGTAATGGTAACCAGATGCTCGTTGAGTTTGAATTATAGCTTCTTGGTTTTAGGAAACAAATTTCATGACTCGCATTCAATGATCAGTCGTGAATTTTTACAGTCAATTAATTTCCTAACTGTCCTTCATGAGATACCTGAAAAAAAAACATGAAAAATTAAAAAAATAAATTATTAAACTTTCAAATCCCTTAAGAAATTATACATATATATATATATATATATATATATATATATATTTTTTAAACATGTTGTGTTGAATGTTAAAGACAACATCGTCCTGCATATTTTCTTTTGAATTTTCTCATATTTTCTAATGAGACTTTTTATTTGAAAATGATATCGAAATAAATATTGTCCGTACGATAACCTAGTACTTTCGAACATCATTGTTCATCTTCAGGGTCAATATTTTTTTAGTCAAAATTTTTTTAAAAAACATTTGCAAATTGTCTTGTAGCGGAATCCTGTTGCTACATTTTTTTTACAAACTAAATAAACGTTAAAATCCTTTTAATTTCAAAAGACACGATGATGTTATCACGTGCATGGCGAAGATTTTTAATCATGTAACGGCGTGAAAAAGATTTTTATTATACAAGCCAAAAGATCGAAGAATACGTTATAAAATTTAAATATATTATAAACATTGTAGGATGTTTCCAGAAATATTGTAATCTATAGGATTAATAAGAGGTCTTTTGCTTTTAATATGTAATGCTTCTAAGATTTTAAGGCATCTAATGTCTGTATGTTTATCTATAATTTTAGTATTATCTATAAGTATTTTACGTATATCAGATTGCATGAGGGAAACAGTATGTGACATAATATGTTGTTTAATGGAGCTAGAATTATTTAGATGCATAGTTAATCTTCTGGAGAGCCGGGTGGTTTAAAAGAAAAGTTGCTGCTAAATTACACATATATATATATATATATTACAAAATGAACAAAATAAATTATTAAACTTTCAAATGCCTTGGTCACTTTGGGTTCTACCTATATTAAGAAACAAGAAAACTTTGTTAAAAACAAAGAAAAGAGTACTGATCTGTTACGGATTATCGATCCTCCTATATGCCAGTGAATGCTGGACAATATCCTGACAGATGAAGAAGAGATTTTAAGCAACAGAAATGCGGTTCTACAGAAGGATGCTAAGGATACCATGGACCGAGTATGTGAGAAATGACGATGTTTTAGAGAAAATGTAAGTAAAAAGGAGACGTGTACTTAGCATCAGAAAGAGAAAACTGAAATTTCTAGGGCGCATAATGAGAAAAGCGGGCTTAGAAAATCTGATCCTCACAGGACCGAGTGAAGGCATAAGGAACAGAGGAAAGCATCGCGTAAGCCACCTAGCAAGATTCAGTAAATGGACGATGGACCAATTTTGTTTTTTGTATCTTCATGCAGTGTCCAATAAAACTTTCTCTACGCAACCTATTCTATGTTCAATTTCCTTATCTATCATACTATAGTTATCATAATATTAACATCAAATACCTTGGATATGATAATATCCCACGGTAAGTAAGGTAAGTTGTTTTGTATTTATTAAAATATCATATCATAATATTAACATCAAATATCTTGGATATGATAATATCCCACGGTAAGTAAGGTAAGCTGTTTTGTATTTATTAGAATATCATATCATAATATTAACATCAAATATCTTGGGATATGATAATATCCCAAGGTAAATAAGGTAAATTGTTTTGTATTTATTAAAATATCATATCATAATATTAACATCAAATATCTTGGATATGATAATATCCCACGGTAAGTAAGGTAAGCTGTTTTGTATTTATTAGAATATCATATCATAATATTAACATCAAATATCTTGGGATATGATAATATCCCAAGGTAAATAAGGTAAATTGTTTTGTATTTATTAAAATATCATATCATAATATTAACATCAAATATCTTGGATATGATAATATCCCACGGTAAGTAAGGTAAGCTGTTTTGTATTTATTAGAATATCATATCATAATATTAACATCAAATATCTTGGGATATGATAATATCCCAAGGTAAATAAGGTAAATTGTTTTGTATTTATTAGAATATCATATCATAATATTAACATCAAATATCTTGGATATGATAATATCCCACGGTAAGTAAGGTAAGTTGTTTTGTATTTATTAAAATATCATATCATAATATTAACATCAAATATCTTGGGATATGATAATATCCCAAGGTAAATAAGGTAAATTGTTTTGTATTTTTTAATTCCATACCTTGAATTTTCATGATGGTTTCAGAGTATATAACCTCACTGCTTTCATTCCAATTCCAGATGATAGGTTCTCTGTTGGAAAAGTTTGAGTCATAATTAGAACAATTGATAAAGGATGCTGGGGGCTTTTTTTGGTGGGGGTGTTTTTTGTTTGTTTTTTGTTCTGAATCATTCTTATACCAAATGTTAATACCTATGTGAACGGCATATAATGCTCCTCATTAGTACATTGACCTGCGGTTGGAATGGTGGTGAAAGAAGGCTGTTTTGTATTAGTAGATTCGATTGGGACATGATATGAAGTGCTTAAAATATCAGTACCCATCTCTTCACTTCTGTACTTGTATTTGTGAAGGGCGTAGCCCCGTGAGAGATTCAATCGATTGGGGCTCTCATTTCCTCTTTGTAGATAGATAGATAGATAGATATATATACAGACAGACAGACACACAGATAGATAGATAGATAGATAGATAGATAGATAGATAAAGGAAATAGAGATTTACGAATCGTAGCTTAGATGTGGCACAAGGTCGAAACCATGGAGTACACAATGAGGATCGAACTCATTACTCACTCCTCACTGATCATGCGAGACAAACTTGTTAACCATTACGCCACGTCAAATTGCACCTTAAAGCGCTAAATAAATACCTGAAATATATTTATACCATGTTTTATTCTAAACTTTCTCCCGACTGTACGTCTCATCTTCTTCGGTCTTCAAAATCCTTCTCTCTTTGCAGTTCCGCTTAACGCCATTGACACAAGAAAAGTGATTCTGACGTAGGAAGTGTCAAATTCTTTGTTTTGTTAAAGAAAACTGCGAAACAGATAAAAGTAGCGTATGGAGATAGAAGCGTTCCTTCACTGCTTATCTTTCTGAAGTTCTTGGAGAACAAAGATGGTGATTGCCGACAAGCGTCAATTGAGCCACTATTTTGACGCCTGAGAAAACGACAGGCGTGACGAAATCAGACGAAAACTGACACGAAATTGATAGTCTCAGTTAAATGAAACCTGAAAAAGAAATAAGAGAATATAAATAAATTATAATAAGGCAGAGGTAAGTGGGAAGAATAGCGGTACTATTCTGTCCAACATCTCCCTCCCCACAAAAAGAGAAAGATAGACGGAATACATACATAGACACACAGTGGGCACTTGAACGTGGTGTAATTGTGCCACATCTACGCTTAGAAAAACGTTGGGCACCTCGACGTGGAGTAATGGTTAGAAAGCTTGTCTTGCTAGATCAATTACGACTGAGTAGTGAGTTCGATCCTCATTGGGTGCCCCATACTTTTGGCCTTGTGCCACATCTAGGCCGGGCTTAGAAAATTACTAGATCAATTATGACTGAATAGTGAGTTCGATCCTCACTGGGTACCCCACACTTTCGGCCTTGTGTCACATCTACGCTACGCTTAGAAAAACGTTGGGCACCTCGACGTGGAGTAATGGTTAGAAAGCTTGTCTTGCTAGATCAGTTACGACTGAGTAGTGAGTTCGATCCTCACTGGGTGCCCCATACTTTTGTCCTTGTGCCACATCTAGGCCGTGCTTAGAAAATTACTAGATCAATTATGGCAAAATAGTGAATTGATCTTCACTAAGCGCCCTATATTTTCGACCTTGTGTCACATCTAAATTATGCTTAGAACATCCGTATACACATACACGGTGTACACAGACAACCAATTACCGGCGACTACTCGTTTCTGAGCCCCACCCGTCTGCCAGGGCATCTAGAAAATGCCTATTACAGACGCCTGTTCAACCTACAGAATCCACCTATGGTTTTATACTGCAACTATACTGAGCAGACCTTAGTTATAGTTTTATGAAAGAGAACACATAATCTGGAGTGGTCATTTTTTTTTAACAAGGTCCGCACGCCCCAACTCTCGGTCGCGATGTGTTATGACTTCGTGCTAGTACAACCACCGAAAGGCACTCGAACGGCCCCGTGAAAGCAAATAAAATATGGCAGTGTTTCGCTGAAATTGTCTTTATAAATCTTAGAAGAGCCTAACGTATCTATTAAAAAATTCTAACAATGATATGTGGTATGACCTAATTGGTTCAGTTACCCGAGTGCCCATCCAAATGAAAACGGACTCCCCCAAAACAACCAATGGTTGGCCGCTCGTATCTGAGCACGTCTGTCTACTAGGGTAGTTAGCTAATCCCTGTTGCAGTTGCATGCTCAGTTCAACACCCACCTGTGGTTTATACAGCAACTATGCTGAGAGGTCCTTAGTTGTAGTTGTTTTTAAGAGAGCACATCATCTAGCGTGACTAAACAAGGCTAGTGCGCTCAAACCCTTGTTACTTTGTGCTCGTACAAACATCAAAAAGCTTCCGCTGTATCTATAATTTCACTCACAAGGCTTGGGTTAACCCGTGGTATATTTTTTCAAGTGTCTGAAACACACTCCCCTCACGCAAAGCTAATATTATCAAAACGTCACCATCTTGATAAAACGACCATCGTCAGATTCGAACTCTGATCTCATTGCCAGAAAGCAAACGTTCTAACCACTCGGCTACACGCCCATAATATACACACGTTCAAACTGACACACACCCTTACCCACATATATTCATGACCATTATCATTACACAACGTTTCAGCCGTTATGCTTCCGATCTTCTTCAGGAGCTTGTTCATACGGCTGGAGGTTGCCGGGGTACAACCTTGTGATAATAACAACAAAGATGAAGACAATCCTCCGAATAAAAATAAATTAATGAAAACTCCCACCCTGTTAATTTAGGCAGACAAAAGCTACATTATCTAAATGGCGTCAATATGAAATCAATATTTTTCTTTTTGATGCAGTCCAATAATCTAACGAAATCAGAAGGGCCCAAAATACCAGCGATCCTCTTTGAAACGTGGAATCTTAAACGCCATAGTCTGCCAAGGATTATTTGATCAGACAGAATAGACACTGCTAAAACTGTAATTGCTTTTTTGTTTCTTCACATAACAGTCGATATATTCCGAACAAAATAACAGTTTGTCGCTTGCCAACTACAGCGCGCCATATAGCAAGTTAAATTCAAAACTGTCATGGTGACTATCTTCACTCAGTTCTCCACTTCGGAAACCTTGTTCCAGACTAAGTCAAACAGTGCGTTTCGGGCGTAGTTTATGAATTTACTTGTGCTACTAGATTGGCATTTAGGTTCCCACCCTTTTACTGTTGAAATAGCGAAATGCATCCGCCACTTCTACATTAACAGTTTATTTTCTCGCACTTCCCGCCTGTGGAACGCCCGTCCGTTTACTTGCTTCCCGGATAACTGCAATATTCAAAAGTGCAAATGCAACATCAATTGCCATCTCCCGTCTTCTTGAATCCCCTCCATCCTTTCCTCCTTATTTTCAGTCGTCTCTTTCACTTTCACTGCCCGTAAGCCGCTACGTACTAGTGGCATTCCCACCGTACTTAGGGCGAAATGAGTAAAGAATAACTTGAAAGAATTTCCATTCCCACTGCAGACTTCTCCGCATTTGTGCCCTGGGAACGTACGAAGTTGATTTTATAAAAATTTGAACGCGTTGCTTTGATAAAGAAGTTAGAAAACATGTTTGTTGTTGTTGTTGTTGGTGGTGGTGTGTGTGTGTGTGTGTGTCAGAGAGAGAGAGAGAGGGAGAGAGAGAGAGAGGGAGAGAGAGGGAAGGGATTCGTAGCTTAACATGCACTGAGTTATTGAATTTTGATCTGAAATTCCCCTGTATAAGGCTTGAATAATTTTGACCGCAGAATATAAGCTTATTGACAAGGAGACTATACGAGTAAAATAAATAATTTTCCTGCCAAATAAATGCCTTATCTATCATATATATGTGTGTGTCTGGGTGTGCGTGCGTGAGTCTGCGCGTGCACGTCTGTGTACGTGAGTGTATTTTTGTGTGCGCAATTTCGTGTGTGGTCTACACACGAAATTGCGCACACAAAAATACACTCACGTACACAGACGTGCACGTATGTGTTCTGTTTCGTTCGTTTGTTAATCGTTTCTATGTGTGACAATACGTGTAAATAAAAACGTATACGTGAGTGCGAGCAAAATATCATTTATATCTTATGTGTGTGTTAGCCGGTTTCTCTCTCTCCCTCCCTCCCTCTCACTCATGCTCTCTCCCTCCCTCCCTCTCCCTCTCTCTCATGTTCTCTCTCTCTCCCTCTATCTCTCTCCCTCTCTCTCTTTCTCTCTCTCCCTCTCTCTCTACATTGATTTTTTCCCAGTGAATATTTTGTTCGGTGTCATATATTTTTTAAATGTTTCTTTTTTCCAGCTTTTTTTTTCTTTCATTCGTGCTATTTAGTTTTTTTGTTTTCTTTTCGTTCTGTCTTGTTAATTCATCCATTTATTTACTTATTTCATTGTGTGTGTGTGTGTGTGTGTGTGTGTGTGTGTGCATGCGTGCGTGCGTGCGTGCGTCAGTGTGCGTGTGCGTGTGTGTGTGAGCTGAAGATTGTGTTTAAGCTTGAAAAAAACTGTCGCCGCTGGGTGTTGACCTCATTGCCCTCTTTTATATTTACATACGCTCCGCCTCTAATACTGACCACTTTCACCCATGTGAAAACGTGTGTAGCAAAACAAACACGTGTACCGTTCTGTCTCATGTTTGAATTTCTGTGACATGAGGTCAATGTGCGCGTTGAAAGATAGGATACAATCGATACAAAACCCGTCCACTTTGATATTAAGTAAATTGTAATAAGAAATTAAAAACAGCCGCATGCATAAATTGGTTATTTTACCGGAAGAAAATGGGAAAGTTTCCCTCAACGTGATCCTCTGTCAAAAATGCGACATGACATTCTTTCCTGCCCAATATATGAATGTATTTCGTCTCCCTTCTAGCTAAGTGTTAATAGCAGGCAAACATGGTCTCTCGATGTTCCGATGTTAGTCTGGTGGTTGTGTATTCAAAACCGTTTGAGCTGATATTTACCAGGCCCACCACAAGACAGGATGTGGCAAAAGGCTGATATTTATGTGGGGTAATTCCGAGCCCGTAAACTCGGGCAAAAATTCACCGTAGACTTGGGGGCTGGGTTTGTTTACATCCCCAAACGAAACTCTTTCCGTGGGTTATATCCTCGTCTGGGTCCATCCCTGCTCAAAAGTAGAGAGTTCGACAAGCCTGTCAGCCAACTGCCTGACTCAGCAATAGGTTGTGGCTAGCAACTCCTCCCCGTAAACACCTTCTTACCATGGAAACGACAACAATAAAACTTGTAATGAGGCCGTGATGATACCCTTCACAGCGGGAGTCAACAGGCTTAATAACTCATTGCAATTCCATCTTTATCATATGGCAATTATCTGTCTGTCCTGCGATTTATAAATAAATTAGATTATATAAAAACCGCGAGAAATTTCCTTCAAAAACGGACACATTTTGACGATATGATTAATATCGAATTTTTTAAACTGGACATTAACGCGGATTTTTTTTCATATTAAAATGAATAATATATGCGTTTTATACAACCAAATGATATATGCGTTTTATACAACCATATAATATATGCGTTTTATACAACCAAATAATATACGTGTTTTATACAACCAAATAATATGTGTTTTATACACCCAAATAATATATGCGTTTTATACAATCAAATGATATATGCGTTTTATACAACCAAATAATATATGCGTTTTATACAACCGAATGATATATGCGTTTTATACAACCAAATAATATATGCGTTTTATACAACCAAATGATATATGCGTTTTTATACAACTAAATAATATATGCGTTTTATACAGCCAAAATTATTCGAAGTTTGTTAAATAAGCCGGTAGCCTTGCATGTAGTAATTAACTGAATTTTAATCTAGATTTTCAGAAGGCTTTACACTGGGCATGATTAACAAGAGCAGCGAAAGTTGAAAGATAAATGTATTTTGTATAAAATAAAATATTCTTCCCTCATCAGGATACGAATTTATTGATGTAGCGCTTTGTATGCGCATTATAAGAAGGGAAACTATGCGCATTATTTTGAAGAACAGACACAAGTTGTTTTTTTTGTAGAAAGAATGTTGTAATCGCAAAGACATCATTTTAAATAAATGATTACAAGATACAATACGAAGCTAATTAGACTTGGATTAATGTAGCATAAGACGATGGGAGAAAGATATGAAATATACTGTTAGTCCAATTTCAAGTGAGGTCAGTCTTTCGAAATCCTAGTTCTTACATGACCTTTGACATCAGGCGGGAAAAGAGGTGATCTGAGAGGTCATGAGAGAGGTCATAACACGTTAACGTTTATAAATATTTGTGTAAAATGGCCGACACTGGAACAAGAAATGCGATCTTCCAGCAATGCGAATACAGAAAGACGTAAACCTACCTTTCATAAACTACGCAAAACATTTGACGCAAAGATCTGTTAGATGAGCGAGTAAAATTTCTGGATTTCGGGGAGTAAAAATATTAGAATAATCCGGAACATTTATTTGGAAAAGGAACGACAGCATATCGACTGGAAATGAATTGATCAAAATCACAAAATTAGAAAATGAAACGAAAAATAAAAATGTTTCTTCTCACCGGTTTTAAGTGATTTTATTGTTTAACGGTATATCAACACCTTTTGGGTCATTTAATGCCGAAATTGAATTTTCTTGGGAGCTTTGAATTAATAAATATATATCTTATTCTGCACTCACAATTGAATTCATGCTAGAAACTTAACTTTTGTACATATACATATTTGTGTGTACATGATTGCAAGAAGCGGTGATATATATGATTTTTGTTGTAGTGTTGTTAAAGTTATATTTTGGTATAGAGTTTAAGAAATTATTATATATTGTATTAATGTAATGAAAATTATTTCATGTTTGTTATTTGGTAGTATTTTAAATGGAATTGGATGAAGTCGCTAAAGCATCTGTCTATATTTCTGAGATGAGGTATTATGTACATTATTTACATTATTCGGACTATTGTCCTCATGTTTGTCGCCATATTTATTACAACAATTCGGCCTTTCAGTATCTGTCTATATTTCTGAGATGAGGTATTATGTACATTATTTACATTATTCGGACTATTGTCCTCACTTTTGTCGCCATATTTATTACGTTTCGGCCGTTACGCTCCGACCTTCTTCAGGTGGTTGTAATGTCGAACTAAACCCTTTATTTCGCCTTTATCCGGTGGAAATAAAGGATCTAGTTCCACAGTGGATAAAGGCGTCAGTTAGACCCAGTGACAGGACCCAAAGAGTGTGAGTTCAATACCCGGTTAAGGCAGTGTTGAGTGGAATTAACAGGAGATAACATGGCGCGTGGAACTAGAACAGTCTATCCCAGTGAGTGAAATATAGGGTTTAGTTCGAAATTCCAACCACCTGAAGAAGGCTGGAGCGAACAACGGCCGAAACGTTGTAACAAATATGGCGACAAAGATCAGGACAATAGTCTGAATAATATAATTGTGAAGTCGCTAAAATACGTTAGTACGTACTTTTGGCAATTTTACTATAAATACATGATGCTGGTATTTTTTTATATAAAATATATTGTTGGTATTTTTACTATAAAAATGATTTTTTATCATTTCATAGTGTTTTGTTCTTGTTTGGAGTGTTCCCTATTTACCCATATCTGGGGTCCTAATAATTCCTCCCACCCCGAGTCAGGGTGGACCTGGGAATAACAGCACCTAAGAAGTAGCTTCATGCTCCTCAAAACCTTCAATCTCCTGATCAGAGGTCTTGCTGCTGGATGTAGTTCATCGTCATACCAAGGACTGGATTTATTTAACTAAGACGATGGCAGGGGTGATATACTAAGAGAACTACGAAGAGTCCAAGCAACATTTGTTATTGGCGGACACAATTTTAACAACATAAGTTACACAAATGACAGTGTGTTGATAGTAGGCAAAGAAATAAAACTATAAGAATGCAGAAACAAGGTAGTAAAGAAAATCTAGAAAAAACTAACTATCAGAAGACAGAATGTTTAGTCACTGACAAGCGGGACAGCACAAGATGCGAGTTACGAATTGCCATCGACAGAATCAGGTAAGCAGAGAAAGTTAACAATCTTGGAAGAGTTATAACATACGACAAAAAATGTGATATCGAAATCGGAAGAAGCATTGGAATAGTGAAAAATGCTTTCAAAAGCTATGCAAAGTATTAAGAAACTTTCGTAAGAAACAAAGAAAAGAGTTCCCAATTGTGATGTAAAATCAGTCTTTCTATATAAAAGTGAACGCTGGACAGTTGCCTCGCAGATGAAGAGGATATTTGAGGCAACGAAATATGATTCTACAGAAGGGTGCTGAGATTACCATAAACGAAGTATGGGATCAACAAACTTTTAAGGAAAATGGGAACAATAATGCGACTTAGAATCAGAAGGAGACAGTTGAAATTTCTGGAACCCATAATGAGGAAAGAGGACTTGAAGACTTTGACACTCACAGTGTATACCGAAGGCAACAGGGGCAGATGGAAACACCAAGTGATCTACTTAACGATTTACAATACATGAATAGCAGAACAGGTTACGAAGGGGACAAACAGAACTTGTTTTTAAAATCATATCACCCCATGCAAAGCAACTAAAACACTAGGGGATTACTAAGAAGTGTGGAAGAACACGAAAAAAAAGAGAAAGATTAGCGATCGAGAAGAATAGAAGAGTAATCAGGCAGACAAAATACGGAAGAGAGTTCCCAAAAACGAGAAGTGCTAGAAAAGAAACTATAAGGCGGTTACATCTAGCAAATTCAACTGTGAATTGATGAGACCTCGCTGCCAATCTAGTACTGCGTTTAAATTCATAAAGTTTAGGTACCATAGTGAAGATTTCATTAGAATAATTACAATCAAATATTTATAGAAAAGGCACAGGGAAACTACATTACAGCGGTGAGGAAGTGACTGAAACCGAGATGCCAGGTCAAGATAAATAATATTGTTGATTCTTCTTTGGAAGAATCTCTAAATGCATAATTGATAGCCCCGGACCAGAAAGGGTTGACAAAACGAAAACAACATTTATTAAAACGATTCTCTCTCTCTCTCTCTCTCATTCTCTCTCTCTCTCTCCGTATATATATATATATATATATATATATATATATATATATATATATGTTTTAGTTTTTACTCTACTTAGTGTATTGGGCACTTTACGTTTAGTCTTTTAGTCGTTTTGTTTTATTCTTCTTTGGACTTGGAGCTCAAGCACTTGACGAGAGGATTCGTACAGTGTTATGTTCTTGGTTCTTTCTTTTTTTTATTTCCGGCTTTTTCCTCGGAAAATCAATTTTTTATATTACAAGTTGAGCTAACCGAGGTTTTTCAAAACGAGTATTACCATTCATATATATATATATATATATATTCATATATATATATATTCATATATATATATATATATATATATATTCATATATATATATATATATTCATATATATATATATATATATATATATATATATATATATATATATATATTCATATATATATATATATATATATATATTCATATATATATATATATATATATTCATATATATATATATATTCATATATATATATATATATATATATATATATATATATATATATATATATATATATATATATATATATGTGCATGGAAGAAAACGTGATATATGAAGCTACAATTTTTCCCAAGGAAAATATTGAACAGAAAAAGATATATATAGGAATATCGGCGGGAAATTGGAAGCAAAGGTTTTATAACCATCGCCAGTCCTTCACAAATAGATCGAAAAAATACCATACAGCACTGTCGAAACATTATTGGGATTTGTTGGAGAGCGGCTTAACCCCACAAGTAAAATGGGGAATCATCTCGAGAGCCAGAACTCCAATAAATTTCAGAGATAGATGCGACTTGTGTATAAAAGAGAAGATCCAATAATAAAACATAAAGATCCGGATATATTACTGAACCAGCATTACGAGTTGATTTGTAAATGTAGGCATGAAAACCACCTATTATATGCACACCTGGATGCGGACACATAATTGTATATATACAAATATGTAGATGAACTTGAAGATTGACATGTAGTTTTATGTGTATATGTATATGCATTTGTATAGAGGTGTCTGCATGCATATATATATGTATATATGCATTGTAGGCGCATATGTGAGTTGTGTATGTATGTATGTATGTATGTGTATATATATGTATATATATGTATGTGTATATATATGTATATATATGTATGTGTATATATATATGTGTGTGTGTGTATAGGTGTATTCGTAAATTTAGGTAGGTATGTTTGTATATATATATATGTATATGTGTGTATATGTGGGTGTATATATGCGTATATATATATATGTATATATGTGTATATGTATGTATCGTGTCATGTATATAGGATTACATGTGATCTGTGTATGTAGATATGTGTATATATAAATGTAAGTATTTGTGAGTTCGTATATGTAATAAGTGTGAATATATGTAAAATATAGTAATATAAATACTTATGCAAGTGTAGGTATTTATGGTTATAGATCATTTTTTGTGTGTATATATATATATATATATATATATATATATATATATATATATATATATATATATATATGGAAAGTATTCTAAGGGAAGGACTTAAAGTTCCTTTATTAACGTTTTATCTTATTTTCTCTTAATATTCTCTAATTAAAATTAAGTCATCACCTAACGTTAAACATTAACTGTGAAATTTAAGGAAAAATTTAAATAGATATAAATATAAATATGTGTAAAGATTTGAAAAAATATATATGTAAGTATTGATATATGAATATACATAGGTACCTGTGTATATCGATACATGTGTATGTGCCTATGTGTGTAATTGCACATGTAAATGAACGTATGTATATATGTGATTTACATAAGTGTATGTGTGGTATATGTATATGATAAAACAAAATCTTTAATATTGCCTTCAAATATTACTCCATCTTAATTTAAAACCTAAACTTTAAGTAAAAAAAGATTGCTCATGTAAAAATAGTCACAAATTACATTCATGAATTAGATTCAAACTGATAGAGATGTTACCTTAACAATCATTTATAATATTGATAGATTAATATCACTAAACTGTTAAACTTTAAATCATTTTTTTAATGTACTTTCTATAAATGTGCTTTTAAATATACTATTTAACTCATATTAAATCCCTAAATTATTTGTAAAAGAGTTAAAATTTTAAATTTCTCGCAAACATCAAATTAATATCTTCGGTGATTTTAAAAAATTTAAATTACTATCAAATATTAAAATATTTCTTTACATAAACTGCTAAAATTCCCACCCCTCCTGTCTCTTAGTAAAGCCTAACGACAGCTGCTTTCTCTTTACTTCCCCCTTCTTTCTTTCTTTTTATTTTTTTCTCCCTTCTCCCCCTTCCCTTTCAATATATCACTTCTGTTAAGTTAACCGATTAAATAGGTCAATGTCTGGTCCCTCCTCCCCTAATACTAAGTATGATAGATAGAAATATTAAAATAAACCCTCTCTAAACTCGATCATGTCTCTCCCACCACCCCTCATTATCCTCTCTGTTAAATTACATAAACTTAATACTACCCGTCAAAAGTGTAAATGTTCATTTCATTTTTTGTTTCACCTTTTGGAAGTGCAGTCTGATGATCCTACGGGCTATGGTGAAATAAATTATTACATGGAGCCTTAATGTGGTCTGTTTTTCTTTAATATATATATATATATGGATACCGATGTGCGAGAGGTGTCATTTATATAGCGGCCCAGGATGAGAAAAGGGAGAGCAGAGTTTGAATCTGAATTCCTGGGGTAGTGGTTAACAAGCTTGTTTCTCTAGATCTGCTACGATAGTGAGTAGTGATTTCGGTCCACGCCGGATACTCTATACTTTGCCCTTGTGCCACAACTAAGCTACGCTTAGTAAATCATTATAAGATAAGATAAGATGTGCTACATCTAGGTTAGACTCCGTAAATATCTATAACATCTTTTCCAAGAACTTTAAATGCTAATTAAACAATAATGTCAATTTTAATTAATGTAAATGTGTAAATAAAATATATTTTAAATGTGTTATAAAAACTCTTCTAAATAATATAATATAGACCACTGTTATATAGTGTAAGAAAAATGAATATACAAATTATATATATATATATATATATATATATATATATATATATATATATATATATATATAGGCAGAATATCTTCCTTCATACATGTTTGGTTGAATAATCTAGACCTATTACGTCTATTTATTTTATTTTAATCCTCTTAACTTCACGGATCAATTTCTTAGTGCTCTTTCAATACTGAGTAAGAAAGACACCGTAGTTTTGGTTATTTCTTTTGTTTATTAAGAATCGTATTTTTTACTACATTCCCAAGTCAGCATAAACAAGAGATGTGTTGAAAAATCAAAGGATAAAGACTGAATCCATCGTTTCAGCCTTTTGATATGCATAACACAAACGTCCATCTCATACTTCAATCCAAATGCACTTTAAACAAATAAACAAATAAGAAATTCTTCTTTTTCGAATATACTAAATCACGTATTCTAAGGTCTAAATGCCTAGACTTTTCAGTTAACCTGATGAATATTTATGATCGCTTTTAAATTTAAAAATTTTAAGTAACTGTCAAATAATTCCTTGTTGCAAAATAAAATCATTACATTTGCACTGACAAATTTCGTCGGACGACGAAACGTGTTGGCCAAGGGTAAGCATAGTTTTGCTCTTGTCTTTTAATTCATTTTGTATCTTTTACAGATATACTTCATCTGAGGGTTGGACAAAGTCCGACAATTATTTAAAGACATTTTTATGTTTAACATTCTTTTGTTCATTTCATAAAGTGTGACGTCATTTGTTTACATTTGATACGCCATGAGCAGTTATGAATGTACGTGAGAGATTCATGAAAGATTGAAGTTTATAAGCAGTAAATTCGACCTTTCCAACCAAACGATCCTCAGTAGCCGAATCGGTTACGGCACGTCAGGCTATATGACGGTTCCGTATAGGATACAGGTTCGAATCCTGTCAGAAGACGAATATCTTCTACGAAAATTTCTCGAACATTCAGTCCGGTAAATGTTATTTAATACTGTTTATTATAAACAAAACATTTACTTAAACACTTGTATCTATAAAAAGAATGTTAAGCATATATATATATATATATATATATATATATATATATATATATATATATATATATATATATAATGACAATGAATCATTCATACAAAAAGTATATTAGTAAAGTTCATGATATAAAATGGCGAAATCTCTTCGCTAACAAAATTTTAAAGTCGCATTAACCTACACATCACTCGATGAATGTTATGATCCTTGTTTGTAAATATTATAAGCTGTATAAGGCCTTTCTTTAATACGCAAGTACTTTCAACTGTACATTCAGTCATCTTCATGTATGGAAATTATTTTGTTTTTGGTGAAATTCAAGTAGCATCCGAGACGAAAAATACATAATGCGAATCGAAATATGTTTTTTTTTTTTTTTTTTTTTAGAAATGTGTTATTGTTAACGGATACAAACTTTTGTAGCGTGCAGTCACAACGCTATGGTTGAATTGTTTTGAAAATTTAAGAGAGTGCGTTTTTTACTAATATGACAATTTGAGAAATTTTTGTTGTAGGAGTTTATCAGTCAATGTGGCATGAACTAAAGAGTTCAGTAAATAGAGTAATGTCTCAGTTGTTATCCCGGAAATTTGCACGTCGGATCAGTTCTTTTAAATCAAATATGTGGTGCAGTTCAATTTGTATTACACTATATATATATATATATATATATATATATATATATATATATATATATATATATATATATAGGCAGCATATCTTTATTCAAAGATGTTTGGTTGAAAAATCTCGAAATATTATGTCTATTTTATTTTAATCCTATCAATTTTTCCGTCAACTAATGTTTTGCACAAGACCAACATTGTATCCTTTGTATCTCAAAAACGTAAATATATGTGTTGGTTTCACGACGATAACACTATCCAGAACACTTACTTTATGCATGTCGGATTCAAGTTCTATAGCACAACATTTAAAAGAAGATTCCTGTCCGCATTCAAATTTTAGAAATATATTATTTGACAGTACAAGTATACTCCACCATGAAAATAAAAAACAAAAACTCGAAGCGTTCTATACAAAAAAAAATGCAACCAACAGTAAATAAAATTAATTATGAGTATAGGAACAATGATTTAAAATGTCTATAAAAGCAATGTTTTGGGGTGCACAAATTATAAAAAGAAATCTTTTTTAAATTATAAAAACATTGCAGGTTGAGTATTTTTAAAACATTAAAAATAAAAAAAATTAAACTAAGTTATCTCCGTTATATATTCTTAACGTAAATTGATTATAACAGAGAGAGTTTCATGCGCATTACAAAAAAATTACAGCAATCAATTATAATAATTTTTGTTTTAGCAATTCATTATTCATTAAAAAATATTTCCATATCAAATGTACACGATTACAAAATTAAACTTATTGGAAAAAATAGAACATTTCATAAAAAGATTATGATGGAAAGTGTTTTACTTTCTTAACAATGATAACAATTTTACTGATAATAAGAAGAGCAAATTTGGATTTCCGTCAATGAAATGCCCATCTTAACAAAAAGATCGCAGATTTCGTAAATGATTTAATAAACATAATAAATACAATAGAAAGAAGAACAAACGGCAATAAATTCAAAAAACAATTAAGTAAACAATTAAGTAAATAAATTCCAAAACAATTAAGTAAACAATTAAGTAAATAAATTCCAAAAACCAACTACGTAAACAATTAAGTAAATAAATTTTAAAACCCCATTAAGTAAACAATTAAGTAAATAAATTCCAAAACAGTTAAGTAAACAATTAAGTAAATAGATTCCAAAACCAATTAAGTAAACAATTAAGTAAATAAATTCCAAACCCCCAATTAAGTAAACAATCAAGTAAATAAATTCCCAAACCAATTTAGTAAACAATTAAGTAAATAAATTCCAGAAACAATTAAATAAACAATTAAGTAAATAAATTCCAAAACTAATTAAGTAAACAATTAAGCAAATAAATTCCAAAAACAATTAAATAAACAATTGAGTAAATAAATTCCAAAAACAATTAAGTAAACAATTGAGTAAATTAATTCCAAAAACAATTAAGTAAATGACACAAGATCAATAAATAAATTAAATATACTATTTATTCATGCTGACAAATCATGAATAATCTATAAAATGGAATCTAGCAATTATAAAAAAAATTAATCGAAAAAGAGGTAAATGAGTTTTTCAAAACTACCAATAATGAAGTAGAAAATAACTTAAAGAAGCGAAAAACATAGCAACCAAACTAAAATTAGATAACAGAATTAAACAATGAAAGTAGAACCATTTATTAAATTAAAAGTCCATAAGGAGATTTTTTAAATAAATCAACACGTAGACTATTAAATCCTACAAAACAACTAATATTGGAAAAATAAGCAAACAAATTGCAGAAAAACTTCCCAATATAAACCAATGGAAAAATGCAGAAGGGACTATTAATTGGTTCAACCGAATTACAAACAAAAACAATTGCATTTTTATAAAAAGTTAGATATAAAAGACTTTAGAAATTAGACATAATTAAATCTTGCAGAAAATAATTACTATACTTTTCTTTTTACGTGCCATGACCTTTCAGGACATAGGCGATCATAGCTCTCCACCTCCCTCTATCCCTTGCAGATCTCAACAAGTTCCTTCCCCCCGCTTCCTCCTCCAGACCACGTTCTGTCATCCATTTGCTTATGTCCGGCAGGTATGTCACACGCTCTTTTCCCTTGTCTCTCTTTCCCTCTATTCCACCCGTGCGTATCAGATTCTCCAGGCCCTCCTTCATTATGTGTCCCAGGAACTTCAGCTGCCTCTTCCTGATATTAAGTATAGCCCCACCTTGTTTGCAACCTCTCTAAGACCTCATCGTTGCTCACACGTTCGATCCATGATATCCTTAGCATCCTCTGTCGCATCGAGTCTCTTCTTCATCTTTGAGGAAATCGGCTAACATTCGCTATGGATAAAAAACACAATATTAATAAGAATGTTTACTTTGACGTACCGATGGGCAGTTATGTCCGTGTTTGTTATTAATAAACAAGTGCTTAAATGGGGAAGTTATTTTTTTCTATATTTAGGATAATAATTATGGTTGGTTGGGTTAATATAATTTGTTGTTTGTATATATATATATATATATATATATATATAGATAGATAGATAGATAGATAGATAGATAGATAGATAGATAGATAGATATTGAACTGACAGAGATAGATAGATAGATAGATAGATAGATAGATAGATAGATAGATAGATAGATAGATAGATAATGAACTGAGATAGATAGATAGATAGATAGATAGATAGATAGATAATGAACTGAGATAGATAGATAGATAGATAGATAGATAGATAGATAGATAGATAGATAGATAGATAGATATTGAACTGACAGAGATAGATAGATAGATAGATAGATAGATAGATAGATAGATAGATAGATAGATAGATAATGAACTGAGATAGATAGATAGATAGATAGATAGATAGATAGATAGATAGATAATGAACTTAGATAGATATATATATAATGAACTGAGATAGATAGATAGATAGATAGATAGATAGATAGATAGATAGATAGATAGATAGATGGATAGATAATGAACTGAGATAGATAGATAGATAGATAGATAGATAGATAGATAGATAGATAGATAGATATTGAACTGACAGAGATAGATAGATAGATAGATAGATAGATAGATAGATAGATAGATAGATAGATAGATAGATAGATAGATAGATAATGAACTGAGATAGATAGATAGATAGATAGATAGATAGATAGATAGATAGATATGTGTATGCGTGTCTGGACACAGAGGTCATCATCCCGCGGCGAATTCAGGCCTGAAGATTGCGTTTAAGCATGTAACAGACTGATGCCAGTGGTGGTCAGATATGTGCGTTGAATCCATGACCTGAGCAGTACTAGACGATGCATCCATAGTGAGTTCCATCCTTGCGCACAGATAATACAGACTCCGAATCAGTGCAAACCCACCGCGCAATGAATAGGCAGTGTGTGCTATAAACGCTCGCGATGCGTTAATCCCTAAACGGTGGAACGACACAAATCTACGCCAGAAGATCGTATAAAGGATTGGGTTCGAAATTCCCTGAAGAAGGACACAGGGCACAATGTCAGAAACTTTGTCATAACAGATGAGGACATTAACCCGAAGGTAAATATTGATAACTGCTTGGTTCACCCTGTACAAGACCTGGGAGACACTCAAGCTAGAGTGTTACGAAGTAAGATGCACAGTCTATGCGGATAGGTGGGGAAGATAACAGTTAACCTTAAATTTGCACAGGTAAAGATGGTAGAGATCGGGAAAACATCATCTTGGGAGTTTATCCCACAGAGCGGGAAGAAGCTGCTTGTGTAGTGCTTGTCACTAATGGAATATAAAGGTGATGAAGGCGGTTCGATACAACAGGCGTGACAGGGCGGGTCTTAGGCATAAAGGTTAGAACTGGTGGAACTAAGGAATGTAGCTCGTCTGAGCACTTTCCATGGAAGTAGCGATAGAGCAGTAAGAGATGTGCTACATTTCGTCTATGAGAGAGTGTCTTCATGATGGAAAATATTTTTTTACCTACAAGGACGTGTATATGCTTTTGGACTGTATCGAGACTGGAAACTGTGGACTGGGCAGTATTAATATAACAGCAGTACTGCATTTTTGGCTGATCTGGCTCTGGTAAAGGGAAGATAACACGAGAGGTCACGTACTTGCAGGAGTCAGGTACGGGGAGCATAAGTGAAAAAGAGGGGGCTGAAACCCAAATGTGTAAGCTGAAAAGAGCCTTTGTCGTTCTGTATTCAAATTGCACGCAGGAACTGGAGATTTAATTGTTAGTTATCTTCATTAAAGCTAAATTTGGTCTTGAGTCGATAGATGAGCTGATTTCAGTCTCGGCTTTGTTTTGCTGAATTCGTTAGACAAAAATAATATTATTTCTATATTTAAAAGATAAAAGGAATCGTATTGGGCAACCAATAGAGCGGAAGGTGCATTTAAATATAGAAAATTTATTTTGTAACTTTGCAACGCGTCATTAACGTTGTAAGAGTCTGTCTATTGATTCGGCGCCTTTTGTTGGATTCGTTGTTATCATAATGTTTTCGACAATCTATTCTCTTCATATTGATGGTCAGACACGAAAGTTTCGGTCCCCACTTGAATGGTCTTATAACAGGAAGGCCGATTTGCAGTAACGGTATCCCAGTTGTGAGGGTCGATATTGGCCTGTATTAGGGATGTTTTCAATAATATATAATGAAAGTAAACGATTCATATATTTTAGGAAAAAAAATTAAGTGATTTGTATCTGTCTATATTTCTGGGATGAGGTATTATGCACACTATTTACATTATTCGGACTATTGTCATCATCTTTGTCACCATATTTATTACAACGTTTCGGCCTTTCAGTATCTGTCTATATTTCTGAGATGAGCTATTATGTACACTATTTACATTATTCGGACTATTGTCCTCATCTTTGTCGCCATATTTATTATAACGTTTCGGCCTTTCAGTATCTGTCTATATTTCTGAGATGAGGTATTATGTACACTATTTACATTATTCGGACTATTGTCCTCATCTTTGTCGCCATATTTATTACAACGTTTCGGCCTTTCAGTATCTGTCTATATTTCTGAGATGAGGTATTATGTACACTATTTACATTATTCGGATTATTGTCCTCATCTTTGTTGCCATATTTATTACAACGTTTCGACCTTTCAGTATATGTCTATATTTCTGAGATGTGATATTATGTACACTATTTACATTATTCGGACTATTGTCCTCATCTTTGTCGCCATATTTATTACAACGTTTCAGCCGTTGTACTCTCCAGCCTTCTTCAGGTGGTTGGAATGTCGAACTGAACATTTTATTTCGCTCACTGGGATAGACTGATAACTGACATCCGTTAGACATGACACTTGGAACTAGAACAGTCTACCCCAGTGAGTGAAATAAAGGGTTCAGTTCGACATTCAAAATTGTATTGCTTGGTAAAAATTTGTTTCAAAAAAGTATTGCTGGTAATAGTTATTTTCCCATAGCTGGGACCCTAACAGGTGCTACCATCCCGAGTCTGGGTGAACCTGGGAACACCAGCAATTAAGAGGTGGTTCCACGCTCCTCAAAACCTCCTGATCAGAGGCCTTGCTGCTGGACGTAGTTTAACGTCTTACCCAGGATGCGAATGCAGTTTAACGTCTTAACCAGGACGGGTGCATTTTTTAATTCTAAATATTAATGGATAGGTGGGAACTGTTATATTTATTGAACATGAGACGGTTATTTTTAGCTATGGTATAGGGTTATTTGTTTACTTTTAAAACTTTATTTATTTATTATGGATTAATTAGTGTATTTTGCATCTATTCATTAATTATTAAATGTTGATTAATATTAATTTATTATTTATTTCTGTAATTAATTATTTTTATTTACTTTTTTGTGGGATATAAACAGACAAATGATTAAATAAAATAAAATGCTTAATTATGCATATATATATATATATATATATATATATATATATATATATATATATATATATATTATAGCATATATAAATAGTCAAGTTACTACCCAACTACATTGCCTTAATATTTGCATTCAAATATGAAACAGCATGTCACCATTCGTTGTTGAATTCGACCCCACACACAGCGTAATATCTCTGGGGTTCTCATTTGATGAGATATAGCATATGCTATATCTCATCAAATGATATATTACGCTGTATATGGGGTCAACTAGTAGACATTTTAAGGATAGTTATTACAATCACATGAACTCCTTTACAAATACGGCCAAACGAAATATGACATCACTTTCGAAAGAAGGAAAAACAACTAAGGTTAAATGGAAAATCCTAAGACAAGCCAGAACCTGCAATTCTCTGAAGGAACCTTGCTTCTTATGTTTACAGAAAAAATATGTATCATTGAACTCTTGAATAATACCCAATTATTAAATCAAAGATATGAAACAACCGTTTTCTGTAGACATACTAATGATCTAACATTACAATCTTGTTAAGTTCTTAATTCCATAACCATAAACGTTTTAAAATTATAAATCACCTCCTTTGATATATTCCCTACCCTCTTATGTACCTCTCTACTAATTAAATTATGATTCTTAATTTATATATATATATATATATATATATATATATATATATATATATATATATTACTGGTAATATTTTCAAATAAATCGTTTTACACCCATACTTATTTTACACGCTATACGGTCCAGGAATATTTCAAAATTAGATTATAAAAGGTTATATTAGTATCCCCGTTTTTTTAAAGGAAATCACCACTTCTAAATTTTAATCCACAAAACACGTTCATTGATTACAGAATTAGTAGTGATAACCCGAACATAAATACATGCAATTCAGCTCTAGAACTTTTATAGTAAACCAAAAATAACATTCCCAATTACTACTAGAACTATCGCTCCTTTTTATCTGCTCAAACGTAATACTATCCCCTATCTCCATCTTTCCTGCCCTACCTCTCACTCTTAGGATGCTTGTGAGATGATGTGCCTAAACTTTTGACCGGTGTTTATCGGCAAAAAAGTAAAAATAAAAAAATTTAAAAAAATTTCCACAGACCAGTCAACATTAAACACCCAATCCATTATTCACCAAACAGTTATCAACAAGCACTGTTGGTTCACACCGTCACCTTTTTTTTTGCTTTATATATATTTTTCTTCTGAAACAAATGGAAAAAAGCAAGTGAGGTTTCATATACGGCTTGCCTACAAGCATTATTGTTCATAACCATTTTCGATTCTCACCCGTCGAAGTGCAGTTGAAATGCACTGAAACGAAGTTGCATCTCTGTAGTGAGTAAAATGGTTTTGTCTATATGATGAAATTATAATATATATATATATATATATATATATATATATATATATATATATAAGTCAACACTTAGAGGCGACAGTCTGTTTCATGCTAGATGCAATCGTCAGGCAACTAGCATGAAACAGACTGTCGCCTCTAAGGGTTGACTTCTATGTTCACTTTTATATTTACACACGCTATATCTCTGATATTGAGCACTTTATCCCATAAATATAACACACTTAAAGACTATATTTCTTCATATATATATATATATAGATAGATAGATAGATAGATAGATAGATAGATAGATAGATAGATAGATAGATAGATATCAAGTACCCGTCAGTTAGGTGCCATACATGGCATACACTTTGTCAGTCATGTCTCTTTCGATTCATGACTGACCAGGAAGATTTTCCCGCAGTAAGCAGCCGATTCTTTCTGCGGAAGACTGCTTTCCAATCAAGGCTAAAGGATTTTGTCTGTTCTGCTATTCAACCCATAGCTTGGGAAGGAGAGAGGGATTTATACCTTTCCCTAAGGTATTTTCTCTTAAGTAAATATCAAATGTACAAAATAAAAATATATATAAACATATAAAATCTGGAAGATTCTTTATCATCTGTCATGTTTCGTATAGTGGAATTGTTTGTGTTTTTTTTTTCATTTCGTTGGAAATTACATGAAAAATCGTCTTCCGCTATTCACTGTCGTAGCGATGAATTTCGTAAAGCCGTAGAACTGTTCATCCGAATAATTGGGAAATTATCAAAAGCGAAGTATATAAAACTAAAAACAACTCTTCGAATATATACACAGATATAGGAGTATCTACTCTTCTGAAAGATGCTACTGCTATTTTAGTAAATGACTGTCATGAAGTAATGTTAACTCTTTTTAAATACTGGTCCACGGCAAAGTAACATCTATGTGAATAAAAGAGCTCTCCACACTGACTCCACTGGTTTCTTGTTTTCTCCACAATGAATTCTCGTGCCATAATTTCCGCAAGATAAAAAGGCATAGCTATCCTTCCTGGGAAATCGAGACACATAAAACCAGAAAACTTGTTTCAATTTAAACAAGATCCGGTTCAAAAACTTCCGCCCCACTTTCTTCATTGGCGTCTTGGCAATTCTCCTCCGGTTTGTAGACACATCTCGCACTAATTTTCTTTCCAGTGTCTTTGAAATCATGCTCTTCTGACTTTGCCTACCATTCTTGATCTATAATGCTTAATCTTTGCATTTCTTTGATCACACTTCTTTGATCCTACGTCTTTGATCCTTCTTCTTTGATCCCACTTCTTCCTTCAGTTCTTTAAAAGTTCTAATAACCTCGTTTATCTTCTAGTTCGTGAACATCAACAATTCTTTTTCTCAAGTCCAAACTAATTTCTTTTTTTTTTGACGTAATGCTTTCACAAACGATACATCCAACCCTCATTGACGTTATCATACTCTGCGTCTATTGGAATATCTCCTATATTTCTGAGATGAGATATTGTAACTATTTACAATATTTACATTTGAATTTATGCTGTAAGTCTTCTGGCGTACTTGTGAGCTAGTCTCCAGTGGACACCTCCGTTTTTCTATCGGTACCTTCACGTAATTTAATGATGGCGTCCTCTTCATTACGCTCTGCTACAAATCGCCATATTGACTTATCGAATGTGTACCATATTGATCAGACAAGTTACTGTCCCGTCTAAAGACAACAAAAGAATTAATTGGACTTGAGTTGGAATAAAAACTGCAAAATTCAGCCCCATTCGAACAAAATTCAATTTTTCCACCAAGTCCTAAAGCGTAGCAAATCAACTAGAACAGACTGCTTTGTTCGCAATGGCTATGTCAATTTCGAAAACCTGTACGGCTTGTTCATTGTACACGGGCGCACAAAGAACAAAATAAATGTGACAACTTTTGCATTGGTAATGTAGTTCTCTTCTATAAACGGCAGGGCAAAAACAAACTGTGGGAAAAGAATTTTTCATTTGTCAATCCATGCCATGATATTTGCAAGCGGTGGGCAGAGGAAATGGAACAGATTCTCAGTGACTTTACTGAGCAACTCAGCAATCGGAATGTTATATGTCCACCGATTTCAGGAAATAAACACAGGAAGAACGTCTACACGAATGTCATCGAACCAATCTTCAGAAACACCAACATAGAGATTGACTATTCTTTGTTTGGTTTAAAAGTTTAAAAAAATATAACTTGAAGAAGTCGGAGCGTACAAAGGCGGAAATGTTGTGAATGTAACAATAAAGATAAGGACAACAGTCCGAACAATTTAAATAATGTAAATGAAGTTTAATTTTAAGTTCTATTCAAAAACGTAATGCATTCACAAGTTAAAGCCAGTCAGTATCAAAAAGCCGTTTGTGAAATGGCTAAACAAAAATAACAGGTTTTAACGGACTTAATAATACTGACTATGGTAGGTTTTGATTTATACAAAATAAGTCTATTATTGTGTGTAAATAAAAAGTGAAAAAACTGTTATAATAGAAAGCTAGTATTTTAATAATGCAGGGTTGGGTCATCGGCAACTAAACCAAACTTTTCTGGTAATGAGAGTGGCTAGACACTCAGCAAGATTAAAAAGTAAAATCTGTCAAAGATTAGCGGAACCTTCTTCCAGTGTCAACCGTCATCTTGCACAATGAAATACACTGGGCTACGTAGCTATGGGTGCAGCAAGACATGGCATCGATGGCCAGAAGGCTTCCTAAACTGAAGTCAATTGGTAATTATAAGAAATAATGTCCGATAAAAAATAATTTAAAAAATGACTGTTGTTTAATTTTCGCGTACGAAACTAAAGCTAGCAGGTGTAGATTCGAAGTTCTAACGATAAAAAACACGCTTTGTGCAAGATAGCCTGTATCCTCATAAGAGGATTCAGATAGTCGAGTGCTACTGGTGCCATGTAAATTGGATAGTTAAAGATGTATACGTCGACGTAAATAAAATAGTTAAGTTCAAATTCCGTGCGTTGAAGTGCTTTATCTCCGAACCAAAACGACAAGCGATCACCGGCTGTGAAAGAAGAAGACAACGTTATTATCGAATGGAGCCCATCGGCCAAGACCTCCCAGAGTAAACTAGAGAGTCACCTACGACCACCACTGAACGAGGGGTCTATACAGCATTATTTTTTTTTAAAATAATATCAATTTTTAGTAAAATGAAATGTAAATAAAAGCACCTTTCTTCATCACGAATAAAATTACTATTATTGGCAATGACAGAAAGCCGCGATCAAACGAATCATTTTATTCCTTTGTGAAAGTAACAGGAAATCTATTCGAAAAGTATATGTCAATATCAAAAGGAAATCGCCTTTTGATAACAAAATCGCCTTTTGACATAACAAAAGCTCTGTATTAGTTATTTCATCTTTTACGCGTCAAGAGTTTTGAACAAGTTGTTAGTCAGATTAAAAGAATATCGCTATTACTGCACGTGATTAATCCAAGCACAAAGAGTAAATATGAATAAAAAGTTTTGATTAAAAGTTGCTCTGATTTAAAGAAGATCATACTATAAGAATAGTCGAATGGGTTGATCAAAACACGAAGAAATAGTAATTTTAATTAAAAAGTTTTGATTAAAAATTGGTCGGATTTAAAGAAGGTCGGACTAAAAGAATAGCCAAATGAATTGATCAAAACACGAAGAAATAGTAATTTTGAATAAAAGTTTTGATTAAAAATTAGTCTGATTTAAAGAAGGTCGGACTAAAAGAATAGCCAAATGAGTTGATCAAAACACGAAGAAATAGCAATTTTAAATAAAAAGTTCTGATCTTTATTCTTCATTCCCTTCTTTTGAATTATCGATTCCTGGCTATCTCCCTTTCTTTAGGAAGTGATCTAGTGTCCACATGCATGGCTTGGGAGTTCGGGAACTGGCTAAGAAATCTCTCTGACCAATCTTACATGTACTTTCGTCTTTCTCTACTAAACGCAGTAAAATAACCCTTTATGTCGGCTTTCACCCATGAGAAGATCTCAGTGATATATTTTTGTATGCCATGATTAAAATCTTCATTCCAAGGAACGTCGCAAAGGAAGTCACGGAGCGAGTCCAAAATCAGCTCGTTGATAACAGAAATATATTCTGTAAATAGGAGATTGATGGCTGATGAGGGATCGGAAGAATTGTCGAATGGCTTGATCAAAACACAAACAAATAGTACACATAAATAAATAAAAAAAGATTTGATCAAATGCCGATCAAATTAAAAGAATGTCTGGCCAGATGACTTCTAGTTATCGAATAGATTGATGAAAACGCCA
>OZ038493.1:7316770-7360538 GCA_964036315.1 Acanthosepion esculentum
TCATTACTATTATTATTTCCTTTGATTTCTTTTGTATACTAACTTCCCAACCAGAGGCCTAAGGTCAAAAATAGCTTCATGACATCTTCCACTGATCATTTTAGTAAAAAACAAAAAATCGAGGTTTTCTACATCATCTTGTTTGGTACATGCAGAATATTGACCGTGAATCTGTATCTGGTCGGTTGCATTTGGCTTTGATTTCTTTTTTAAGTATTTTGCAACTACAGTCGGTGTATTATGCTTTACTTGCCTTTCTTCACAAACTTGAAACTCTATTTTGAACTTGTTGGCTTCCTTTATTACTGAATGAAGTTTCTCATTTTTTCATGTTTTTTAACACAGATCATCATCCAGTCTCCTTTAGTTTTCAAGTATCTTTTAGGGCCAATGGTTACAGTTTTGTAAAACAGTTCTAGTTGAACTAATCCTCTGCCTCCTTCGGATCTGGACGCATACAGACGATGAACATCAGCCTTCGGATGATTCATGCGATGGCAATTGAGAAGCTTTCTCGTTTTGGTGTCCATTCACTTAATATGATCCAGTTAAGGATGTTGAAACTCTATTACACCACAGAGACAGCCAAGGTATTTATGGCTGATATTCTGTTTGTTGCTAATTCCTAGGTACCTATCGGCTATATTTTATTTCATTACTTTAACATTTGTCACAATATCTAATTCTATTGAATGTGTTTCTGTAATTCTCCCAATTCTGAATGTTACTTTTGCACATTTATCTAAACCGAAATCCATATATATATATATATATATATATATATATATATATATATATATATATATATATATATATATATATACATATTGTGTGTGTATTTGGGCTGCAATACCTCTTATGTGCAAGCTGCGTTGAAAATGACTGACAAGGTGCTGTGGTTATTTTTTTATATAATCTCTGTTTACGTAAAATTATTTTTCTTTTCATGACAACATAAATTATATAAAAATTGTCCGAATGTTTTCCAAGCGCTTTCGTCTATACTTTTATCCATTATCTTGGATAAATTATATTTGACTTTTAACTGAATATATGGATTGTTTTATGTATGCATCAAGAGCTATAGTAATGTGTTACTTTTTAAACACGGTCGGCACACTGTGACCGTGTTCATAGTTGATAATATTCAGTGCTGGTTTTTTCTTTTTAATTTATAATGCTTCAATTATTTTTAGCCTTTTTTGTACATGTGGATGATACTATTATATTTGTATTATCAACGATTATTTAATGGATAGAGTCTGCTAGCTCTCCATGTGTATTTAAACGAAACCTAATTGAGCTATAGTCAAAGAGATATAACGTGAGTCTTCTTGTTAAACATGTTGTAGTAGATCCAATATAATTATTTACAAACTTGGATTGGTTAATAACACATCTTAAAGGACATGTAAATACGTTATTAATATTGGTTCTCCATAATTTGCATCTTGCAGGCGAATTATTATTTTTGACGATGGGTTAACAGCTTTAAATTTTTTTACAAATAATTAATTTAATTTTCTTGTTTTTGTCAACTGAAATTGTGTATTTCTTAAAAATATTTCTACAAAAATCAAATGCGTAGTAACTATAAGGAAGACGAATCTTAAGTTAGAAGCATTAAAAGAAATATATTGATTTCTTTTTTATACCAATTTCGTTTTTCTATCTGGTCTAAACCTTGTTTTATAGGACTGAGGACATTATTCATCAATCAACTGTAGTAGTTTTGAAGAGAAATACATTGATTTCATTTGGATATCAGTTTCATTATTCTATCTGATCGAAAATGTGTTTTATGGAACTTTGAACTTAACCAATCAATCATCGATCATAATTTTGAAGTTGATGAAATTTACTTTATTTTTTTTTTAATCAATTCGTCAAGAAAGGCGATAATGTCACTAAGACTCAGAGGTTTACAGGGATTGAAAGAAAATGAGAAGACTTTAGTGATCAGAAATTTTAGGATTCCTGAAGACAGAAGATAGCGGTTGGCGTTGCATTAAAATTTTTGAAGATTGTATGCGGAGAACTAAGAAAGAATTCGGAAGGTATTTTCACAGGCGAGAGGTGCGATAAAAGAAAATTTAGAATAGAACATACGGTTACATCTGGCTAGTTCAATATTAAAACGATGAGCCCTAATTTTCACTCTAAATTCATACCGTCGAAGTATCGAGGAGAAGAGGTCCTCAGAACACTTACCATGGGAAGACTTATCGTAAAGCGAGAGAAAAGTCATGTTACGGGAGTAGCAAATTGACTGGAGTCGAGATGCCAAGTCAGGGCCTATCATATTGCAAACCATTCTTTGGATTTTGTTCAGAATCTCGAGATACATAGAAGGCTCATCACGCCATATAATGTCAGCAGTGATACCATTTTCATTATTTTCTACGATTTAAAACTTGAATTATATGGAATTGTAAAACTTACTTATCGAGCGACCCACGTAATTTTAAAGAGGAAGAAATTTGCTTAACTTTCATGTCAGTTCCGTTGCTCTATCGGGTATGAATCAGTTTTTTTTAATAACTTTGTATTTTGACGTTGACTCTTTTCTTTTTTTAACATCAAGAGTTTTGCTCGACGGGGAAGCAAATATAAATTGAATTTCATCTATCTTTCTCTGCCCAATTCCAGTTCTTGCTTGCTTTTGCTAGTTGCATGAAAAATCGTATCATTTCCTAATAAAAGTAGATAAGTTCACTTATCGTCGGGTTCAAGCTCCTCCCCGTGTTTTGTTTTGTTTTTTACAGAACTAGAGGTTTAGCTCTTGAGTTTTTTTTAGGACTGGTTTTCCGGTTCTTTCTAAAGTCTACTTCAACTCTATACTTGTAAAGTCTCTGCCCAAATTTTTATTTACTATTTATTTATATATTTTCCCTAAATTGGAGTAAATAGGTTCACCTATCGCCCGTTTCCTATTCCTACCCGGTATTTTGAACAGTAGAGGTCTATCAAATGTTTCCTGTTTAGGACTGGTTCCCTGTTCATTCTAAAGTCTTCTTACTGTCTTTTACTTCAAGTAGGTCCTTTCGCCATTATGGCCTTGCTTTGGATCAATTGTTTAAAAAGAAATATTTTGTACACTTAATCGGTATTTTTAAATCGTTTATTCGGGGCTGTTGGATATGTTTTCCTGATTTTTAAAAAAGTTATTTCAGGTCCTCTCACGTGCATTCTCCTAGATTGAAACTTGTTGCCAAATATCCGTTTGAATGGAATTTGATAGTTAATTTAATTTTCAGAAAGTTTGCATTATTAGAATGGAGAATAATTGAACAATGTTATGTTATAAATATTATTTTCTTTCAGTGCAGGGAAATATATATTTTTGTTTGAATATTTGCCTCTTTCAATAGACACTGTTTTGTCCTCAACTGAAATTTTAATGAAATGATGAATGGAAGCCGAGGAATGATATATATATATATATGTATGTATGTATTCAAAGCAATAACAAAAGACGAAGAACAGAAGTAGAGACGCGGCCTTTACGAGATTGATTGACGGAAATAACATTTTAATCGAATATACAAGTGAATTCAATTTCCATATGCTTTATATCGTTATAAAGGAGAACTGAAGAATATTTAATATAAAACTTATTTTCCTACAATATACAGAAACAGATATATTTCTACTAATCTTATCTTGAAGTTTTTATTAGACAAAGCAGTGTTTTTCTTTCACCAGACTTCAGTTGCTTTATCTACATTGACATTACAAAGGTCATGGGTTAACGGTATGTAATGTTAATGGTAGGAAGCTCCACCGTACCATTTTGTGGTGGTGTTACCCAGAAATATATTAGTTTGTGCCCTGAGACATGGTAACTTTCTATGGACACCGGCGAGGCTGCTTATGGCAAGGAGACGAAAATTGTTTAAATTCGAACGTGGTATTTTCACAGCTAATAAGGAACTTTCTTGCAACGCTACAGACATGTTGCATTTTTGTTGGGCCATATATGACGTGGCGACGTTAGTGTAATGCTGACCCCGAACTGACCATTCGGTGCCAACGCTGCCAAAACGTTATAGTAACGTGGCTAAGCTTTGTAGCAACAAATTCTTCAATGGTCACATAACATAAGAATACGTTTTGCGCCATTTAGCAATAGGAATGGAAGACATACAGTTTCTTCCCGTATTTTTAATCATTTCAAACAATTCGATAAAAAAAATTACAAGACTTTAGTGACGAGAAAGGACAATAAAGGACAGTTTTCAAGAAAATACAAAATGGCGATTTGCGTTGCATTTAAACTTTTGAAGATCGTAGGCGTCAGGGAAGCAAGAAATCGGATACATTCCACAGGTGAGAAGCGCAGGTAAAGGAACTATTAGAATAGAACTTGCGGTTACATCAAAGCCAATTTAATACTAAACACGATGAGATCTAGTATTACGCTGAAGTTCATGTGATCCAGATATCAAGAAAAACTCATTAGAACAACGGCCGTAAAGATATATCAAGAAAAAAGGGGGTTATCCACCTCACGGCGATGGGAAAGTGACTGAAGTTCAATCCCAGGACCGACACAATTAGAGTCCCTTTTTTGGATTTTATCGAGATATATAGTCGGAGAACCGTGATGGATATGGTGACAACATAAAATATACGAACGAATGGTAGATTCATAAATCTGAAAATTGGTTCTGGCGAGAAAAATAGCCTGGCCTGAATCTGGCAGGATTCTTAGCAGCAGACCAAAAACATTTGATTCAACAGAATCACTCCACTTCATGTTAGTCGAAAACGCGAGCCTAAGAAGGTACAATGAGGTGCTCTCCTGGAGGTTAGCATCAGCCATGCAGACCGAGGGTAAAAATGGTTCTCTGTGATGATTAAAGGATAGAACTTTCGTTTTGGAGGCGTTAAAATGTACAAAGCATTTCTTGTCCCAGTTAGCAAATTGAGAATTTAGATGACCCATGCACGTTTTGATATGTTCCTATTTCCCTGTACTTAATTATCAATTTGCTAATAATGTAACGGTAAAAAGAAATGTATTTACTACGTTGCAAGCTAACGCTGCGGGTACATCGTCGGGGAGTCTGAAAATAACTTAATTTTTTTAATTGAGTTCACTATAAAAGGCAATAAAGTCACAGAGACACAAGAGGTCACCGGAGTTTAAAGAGTTAAAAAAGGAACATCGCTAAGGAGAGAGAACCAAAGAAGAGTAATCAGGAGTACGGCAGAGAGTGACTAGCCTTGCATTTAAATCTTTGCAAATTAAAGTTGGCCGGAAAATATGGTGGTTCCACACGCCGGAAGTGCAAGAAAATAAACTCTGGTCGCAGAATTTACGGTTACATATAGTCAACTCATCTTTAAATTGATGAGAACGCGGTGTTCCCAAATGGTCACTCACTTAGGTACTGACCAGGCGTGATGCTGCTTAACTTCAGAGATCAAATGGGAACTGGTGTTTTCACCAGTGAACATTGCTGAAGAATTTTGGAAGAAATTATTTACAAAGTTTTAATCTAGGAACCTACACAAAGGAGGCCATCTTCTAGGAGACCAGCACGTCCGTACTTTGATCAATTTATTGAAGAGTGATTGATTGATTGATCTATTTAATGGCATATCAACTCCTTATGGGTCATTTAATTCCCAAAATTTAATTTTCTTGGGAGCTTTGAAGTAATACAAATATGATATGTTATTCTTCTTTCACATTTGAATACATGGTAGAAGAGTAAGAATATAATAAAAAGGCTTAAACACTAATATTCCATGGTTATAATTTATTACATTGGAATCGTAATTACGATTCCAATGTAATAAATTATGTAATATATATAAATATAATAAATTATGTATTATATAATATATATTATTATGTATTATGTAATATATATAAATATAATAAATTATGTATTATATAATATATATTATTATGTATTATGTAATATATATAAATGTAATAAATTATGCTAGTCGAGTACTGTACTTATTTTTTTTTTAAATATCTATGTACCATAGCGAAGAGTTCATATGATCAATTAACATGAAAGTATTTATAGAAATGACAAACAAAGGCAACCCTTGCGGCGGTAGGAAAGTGGCTGAGGCCGAAACGCCACATCGGGGCCAATGATTTTGCTGATTCTTCGTTGGATTTTATCAAGGATAAATAGCAGGAGCTCCGGACCATTTTTACCATCTCGACGTTGCAGCAACGTCTTTTGCTTTCTGGAATATTAGGTGCCAGACAGATGGTATATTCTCTTTTTTGAAATTGTCAGAACTTCTAAAGTCCCTAGATCTACAGCTGTGTGTGTTTACAGGAAATGTCAGATGGGAAGGTTTACCGCCCACCGTGGACGGCTGAGTCGCCGATCACGGGTCCCGAATGTCTAGAATCGCATACGGTAACCGTCAAGAGATAGGGGTTCAAATCACATCCATATCCAATGCATATAATTCGGGTCAGTTAGATTCCATGGGATATGGCAGCAGAAAAGTGGCCCTATTCACAACAATACTACTTCATCTGAGCTCGGGAAATGAACTCCTACTTATAAATCTAATAATGACGGGGAAATTTGGGAAGAAGCGGATTTAATCAAGCTTTTCTGTTCTGTGTATGAGTATTTAATAAACCACTTCTTTGTTTTCCCTAACTAGTATTCTGTTCCTTTCTCAACTCACTCTATCTACAGCATCCCTAATTCTCGGCTATTTTGAACACCTATGTATGAGTATTTAATAAACCTCTTCTTTGTTTTCCCTACCTACTCTTGTGTTCCTTCGAAACTCTTGGTAACTATGGCCATCTGTGAGAAAAAGAGTACCATGATGCAATTCAAAATATGGGATTGTTGTAGTGTATGAACCTCTTATTTGTTTTCCCTACGTCGTCTTCTGTTCCTTCGAAACTCTTGCTAACTACGGCCTTCCTAATTCTTGGCTGTTGTAAACAAAGACAACACTACAACAGGGATATTTAATAACAAAACTGATGGAAACATAAACAAAAAAGAAACTAAATGAAACTGGAAACATTATACAGGATAAATTGCCGCATTGATTCCATAGTTTTGTCAAGGGATAGTCCGTAGTAAAATTATAATTGACCTTATTGAGGTTCACACCAGTAAGAACTAGTGGTCTTCGTCGGAATAAAAGTGATAGAAAATCTCTTCACTCCCCCAAAACTGTCCTCATTCAAGATAATTAGCTATATTATTGTTATGGTCCAAGGTTAGGACCAAGGAAGAACAACACGAACACAAGTGTAGAAATAACGAAGATATATTACACGGAATAATAATACAAGATGTGGAAGGTGTTAGTATGACTGTCAGTCTGGTTTAGAGTGAACTACTATCGGCTCAACTCGATTCGTCTCCCTCTCTCTTGAGAGGCGTAGTATACATAGTGTTAGGAAGAGTTCATTCTGTAGTTATAGGTAAGGACCCATAACACCCCCCTCCCAAGCTTTTACCTCGCAGGGGTCTTTAATATTTTTCCTCTTCGGATTAATCACCAATGGCTCTGTAAATTTTCTTTTTCTGCTTGATTTCCGCGGTTCTGGAATTGCTTGAGGCCTTTGCATATTGAATGTGTCACATATTGTGTCCATTACTTCCTCCTCTTCCTGAGGTAGACCGTTAGAATCCTCTAACAGCCTCTTTCTGATCTGATTTAACTGCCTTTTATGCGAGAACTTCGGACCCTGTATTATGTTAACCACGTTCCCGATTCGTTTCTCTATTGTACCTGGCTCCCAATAGGATGTGTTGTTTTTGAACATTTAAAAAAAATCTTTCTCCCCTGGATTAAATTTTCTTTTTGGTACAAACGACGTTGGTGATTGCTTTGTCTGTTTTGGCAGTAATTTGTCGAATACCGATCTAATTTTTCGGGCGAACATTACTTCCGCCGGAGATAATGCCGATGGCCTAGTACTGTTCGGTGTAAATCTATACACTTGCAAGAATTGTTGTAAAGCCTTTTCTGTTGGTTCGTCATAAGCTTTTCTTAGTGCTCTTTTACATGTATCTACAAACCTCTCCACTTGCCCGTTTGATCTTGGGTGATATGGCGAGAATTTGATGTGTTTCACCTGAAAAGTTTCACAAAATTCTTGAAAATCCGCAGATGTAAATTGTGTCCCATTATCGGTGACTAAACAATCAACCATTCCGAAACGAGCAAACAGCTCGTGAAGGCAATTTATTTTATTCTCAGAAATACTTCTGGCCATTTGCTGTAACTGTCTACTACAATCAAGTAGTAGAAACCCTTTAATGGACCTGCTTATGGACCTGTTTCTTAGGCCATGGCTTATGCGTGATCGGAGGTGCCTTGGCTGCTAACAGCCCTTACATTTTTCCACCATATGTATAATATCTTGATCCATGTTTGGCCAGTACACGTAAATTAGCATTAAGGATTTCATCCTGTTCTTTCCTGGGTGGCCCATGTGAAAATCCTTGAGGATTCGCCTTTGTACCTTTTTCGGGGTTACTACTCTTTCATTATATAGCAGAACATTATCACATAACGAAAAACTGTCTGATATATGCTTATCTTTTCCTACAGTTTTTGTTTTCGTTTCCTTTATAAATTCGTCATTCATTGCTTCGTTTCTTATTTCCTGTAATGTGACAGGGAGGTCACGAATTGTACTACATAATGATGTTCTAATATCTTCCTCATATCGTAGAGCTGCAATTACGGAATCTTCTAATGGCTCCGTTTTCTTTGGTATTAGTCTCGAAAAACCATCTGCATGCCCGATTTTGTTTGATGGAAGATACTGCAATTTAAAGTTATAGTTTAATAAAATCGTCCCCCATCTTAGTAATCTATTAGCAGTGTAGACAGGTAAACCTTTCTTTGATTCAAATATTGTCAATAACGGCTTGTGGTCCGTCTGTAAGGCGAAAAATCTACCGTAAATATATCTGTGGAATCTCGTAACCGCAAAAATAATCCCCGGCACTTCTTTTTCGATTTGCGAGTAATTTTGTTCGGCTGGTAGTAACGTTCTTGACGCATGCGCGATGAGTTTTAGTGTCCCATCCGGCATTTTATGAAGTATACATGCCCCAAAACCATAGGCACTCGCGTCACCCGCGTCTATTATTTCCAATTTTGGATCATAATTCGCTAAAAATAAATCTGCTGTTAGAGTCTTAATGTTTTTGTCGAAAGTTTTCTGAGATTCATATGACGATTCCCAAACTTTTTCTTTCTTCAAAAGTTCGTTTAGGGGTATGCGTAATTTGTGCATGTTAGGAATAAATTCTTGATAATAATTTACTAAGCCCAAGAAGCTTTGTAACTCGGCTAAATTTTGGGGAGCCGGCATTTTTTTTATTGCCGTGGCTCTTTCTGGGTCTGGTCTTCTTCCTTCTTCGTCAATAATATGGCCCAGATATTTTATCTCCTTCATAAAGAAGACACATTTATTTTCCTTTACCTTAAACCCGTAATTTTGTATCTGCCTGAAAACCTCTTGAACGTGTTCCCATCAAGGTATGTGATCGTGAAATCCAGTCCGCTTAGCATAGTGTCCATTATTTGCTGAAATATCGCCGGCGCGACCTTGATCCTGAATGGTAATATCTGGAACTTATATAACCCTTTTTGTTTAAATTCTTCCACGTATTTAAGCTAATAATGGTTAAATCTGATCCGGAATCTAATTGTAATCTGATTATTTTGTATACATTTCTAATTGTACGTATTTTCGTATATTTATCCCGTCCGCTTGGTCAGTTCTAGTGACTCTTACTCGGCTTTTGTTTACTTTCTTTGTTCTACAGTGCGAACTTTTATGTCCCACAAGTCTTATAGCGGTATGGACAATCTTTGTACCAATGCAAAGTCCCACAGCGATGGCATGAACTGGGTGGTGGTTTCTTCTGAGGTTCATTTGAATTTTGTAGTAAAATAATTGGTTTGGTTTGTTTTTGAGGAGGGAGGAAAATGTGTTTGTCGTACTTTTCGTATGTGAGCGACGCCAGACTCTTCGATATCTTTCGAGTCTTTTTTTATGCTTATACATATCTGACACTCCTCAGCCAATTTTTGTAGCGTCAATTCTGGTTCACTCTCAAGTTTTGTTAGAATTCTCCGTCTGATCTCCGCATCTTTAGTCGAAACCAGGCCTTGGACGAATATGAAACATTTAAAATTGTCCGGGCTGAGTTCAGATAACTTAAAGTCATCGTTTGTTTACTACGGAAGCGAATGTTATATAGTCTTCGCTATCCTTTTTTGTTAAATTTAAACATTTCCACCTTTTGTGTAATAGTGAAGTGTTCGGACTAAATAATTCCGTTAAAAGTTTCACGGCTTCCTTGAAAGTCAACTCATTCGTTTTCCTCGGTAGATGTAGTCTACGAATTTAGTGTATTCGCTTGACCCTAGTTTCCTCAGTAGTAAGCGTACTTTTTTCGGGTCTGACCAATTCCCGCAATCAAACTCATATGAATCTTCATATCTTCTGAAGTAAGCCACGAAGGTTTTGTCTTCGTCCGGTGCATAAGTGAAGTCTTTGATAGAGCTCCATATAGCATTTTGCGAGAATGCCGCTTCATTTCCAGAATTTTGTCCTTTATTTGTTACTGCCCGTAGTAGTAATTCTTGTAGTTCGAGTTGCTTTTCTTCGTTTTTCTGTTGAATTTCCAATACTTTTTCTTAGTTTTTCTGTTGAATTTCTAATTGTTTTTCTTCGAGCCTAGTCTGTCTTTCCTCATTTTTTTGTTGCTGCTCGAATTGCATTTTCATTAGTTCCAATATGGTTGCCTTAAAGGCTTCCATGTTTACACTGTAATTTTGTGTAACGGTTTGTCCTTTTTTTCTCAGTGTAGACTTCAGGTCTTTGTCGCCTGATGTTCTGGAACCTTAGTACGAAAAGTTTTCCTGCGTAGAATTCGATTCTGTTCTGGCTGACAGGTAAAATTCGTGTCTTCGTTACCACTGTTAAGGTTGGTGTCCAAAAAAAAAAATGTTTCTTTTTTTTTTATCTTCGCGTAGAACTTGTTTTTTTTCCTCAATATCTCCGTCGCCTCTGCTATGGACGACCGATAGCAAAAAGGTTTGTTTGTTTTTTTTAGATTCTCCGCGTTGAATTCGTTTCTTCAATATCCTCGTCGCCACTGTTATGGTCCAAGTTTAGGATCAAGGAAGAACAACACGAAAACAAAGCGTAGAAATAACGAGATATATTACACGAAATAATAATACAAGATGTGGAAGGTGTTAGTATGACTGTCAGTCTGGTTTGGAGGGAACTACTATCGGCTCGACTCGATTCGTCCCTCTCTCTTGAGAGGCGTAGTATACATAGTGTTAGGAAGAGTTAATTCTGTAGTTATAGGTAAGGACAATAACAATTATACAACAATGTTATATTACATAATATAAAACAAGACGAAGAGGGATGGGTTCCGCCAGGTCTACTTTGCTCAAAACAGGCTACATCGAACCTGGTCAGCGGGGTGGTGATGATGATGATGTTTGTGCTTTACCAGCAATAGTAAAATAACATTTTTTGTTGTTTGATTCGTTTTCTACAGTTTCCCAACCCTTTGCAGATTATTTAATGTCAGAAAATATTTATTAAATTGTAAGATTTTTTTAGTTAATAATGATTCAGTGCTACAATCACGTTGAAACACTGGCTCCTGTATGATCACCGAAGTTAAGCAACGTCGATCCCCATCAGTATCTAGATGGGTGGCCGCTTGAAAATACCAGGTGCTTTAAGGTTGGATGTGATGGGGGGTGGTAATGGATAATGGCTCGGAATTGTTAATTGGAGAGCCGAGTTCTAATTCCAGTTGGGCTCGTTATATTCACTTACGTGTAAATATCCTTGGGAACGGTACGAATCCACCTCTTCTCACTCCGTCTATGGATTAAAAAGTAATAGTTATACAAAGAGATTCCCATAACAAATTATCTACAATACTGAAGAGAAGTTTTGAGTATTGAAGAGATTTTCTACCTCTTTAACTCCAATGATGCCTACTAGTTATTGACAATATGAACCTCAATAAGTTTAGACATAACTTTATTAGGTACTAACGCTGCACAATGTTTAGTCATAACATTACTAGGTACTATTGCTGGACAATGTTTACTCATAACATTACTAGGTACTATCGCTGGACAATGTTTAATCATAACATTACTAGGTACTATCTCTGCACAATGTTTAGTCATAACATTACTAGGTACTATCGCTGGACAATGTTTAATCATAACATTACTAAGTACTATCGCTGGACAATGTTTAGTCATGACATTACTAGGTACTATTGCTGGACAATGTTTAGTCATAACATTACTAGTTACTATCTCTGCACAATGTTTAGTCATAACATTACTAGGTACTATCGCTGGACAATGTTTAGTCATAACATTGCTAGTTACTATTGCTGGACAATGTTTAGTCATAACATTACTAGGTACTATCTCTCCACAATGTTTAGTCATAACATTACTAGGTACTATTGCTGGACAATGTTTAGTCATAACATTACTAGGTACTATCTCTGCCCAATGTTTAGTCATAACATTACTAGGTACTATTGCTGGACAATGTTTAGTCATAACATTACTAGTTTTTTCTACCACCCTCTATCTTTACAAAAGCCAGAACAAACCAAAAACAGAATTTCTAATTGGGAGAAAAAAAAAACATCTAAATCATAATTATGTCAAAAAAATTCTTACACTCAAAAAATATTTTCTGCCTTTAAATAACCTGCAATGGTTTGATAAACTGTAGAAAGCAACACAGTGAGTCAATCTATTCCTACTATTGTGGTTGTCTCGAGCGACCGGATTTTTCTTCCGATTGCGATGATAACCATACAATAATTGTCCTTATCCCTTCCTTCGTTAGTTTCATAGCTTTCACGACCGTTACGCCCTGCCAATACCTCATAAATGATCAACTATTCTGTGTTGCCCGCGTGGAAAGACAAAAGACGTTTCAGAGACGCTACTTGGTTCCAGTAAAAAGAAACAAATTGTTAATTACTCCTGCTAATTCCTCGTAATTGATGGGCTATTTCGGTTTAATCGCTTGAGAAGACAAAAGAGAATTTTAGAGATATATTTTTCACATTCCCTCTACACGGACCTACATTTTATTATCGTTGCTGGTAGAAGTTGTTTATATTATATTGTTGCCGTAAAAAGATATCAACATAATTTGTTTTCTTTATTTCTATTTTCATTGATTATTTTCATAATATTCTGTTCATTATCATTATCATTATTTGTGTGTTATGTTTCCTGTATTGTATCTTGTAGATCCGTGTCCAAATTATGGTCCTTAAGCACCATAGGAGAATTGTCATTTAATTGACAGCACATTTTTTAGTATATGGGATGTTCCTAGTAGGTCTATTTTCTGGGCAACTTGTATGCTGATGTTACCTGGGACACTGTTATTAGAATTGTCCATTCCTTTTCTTACGAGGCCCATAGCTCCGATTACTATTGGTACAGTCTCAGTCTTCATTCCCCACATCATATTAAATACGACCTCCAGGTCTTTGTATTTGGACAATTTCTCGATAATTTGCATGGAGGTGTTTCTCTCAGATGGTACTGCTATGTCAATAAGCATACACTTCCTGAATTTCTTGTCTTTTATGATAATATCGGGTCTGTTGGCTTTTATTTCACTGTCAGTTTGAAATGGCATGTCCCAGAGGATAGTTACATCATTATTTTGGATAACTGTCTGGTTGGTGCTGATACCATCTCTCAGTGGTTTCGATTTTGTGCTTCTTGCATATCTTCTAGTGTACATATGTCGCTATCTTGTTATGTCTGTGGATATATTCATTTTTTTCTAGTTCAGACATCTTGAGATAATATGGTCTACAGTTTCATCATATCTTCTGCAGATCTTGCATTTCGGGTTAGTTCCATCCTTGATTATGTGACAGTGAGTTGTGAGGCTTTTGTCCTGAGCAACAATAATTAGGCATTCTGTCTCAGCTTTCATGCCGGTGCTCCTCAGCCACTGATGTGTTTCCTGTTGGTCCACATCTGCTTCTTTCATTCTTTTTATGTATTTACCATGCAACGCCTTGTCTTCCCAGTTTTGTTGTAATTTCATTTGGCCAAGTTATTTTGCTTTCTGCTTTACTCGGTTGGCATAGATGGTATTTGCTTCGTCTTTCGTTGGTACGATTTCAAGTATATTAATCTGTTTCTTGAAGAGTGCAGCTTTATTGATGGAGTGGATTTTGTATTTTACTATTTGCAGGAGAAGGTCATTGGTTTTCTGAGGTAGGCTTCCAATGCAATTGTTATAGATAGTTAATTCAATTTGGATTAGATCTCGACGTCCTAATGCTCTTGGTACATACGGCCAATCAACATCTGATTTCGGGTTGTGCCTCCTCATTAGAGTAAGCATTTTTCTGGTCTTGTCGTCCAATCTTTTAATGTCATTCAACTTCCATTTAATAATGTTGAAACTGTATGTTTTTACGGGTATAGCTAAGGTGTTGATAGACTTCATTTTATTGGCCCCATTCAGTTCGCTTTATAGTATCAAACGGACTCTCCTATAATATTCTTTTCGGATCTTTTTCTTCATAATTAAACGTTGTCTTCCGTCTCCTTCATTAATTCCTAGGTATTTGTATGCGCCATCTTGGTCTAGTTCCTTACTCTCGTTGTTGATGTCCGTAGCTTTCGATAGTTTACCGCGTTACAATGTGGCTTTGGTTTATTTTTAGATTTGTATTCAATTTTTAAAAATAACTTCAAGAAAACAGGCATACAATCAAAATTGTCTTTTCTTTTTCGTTTCTTAAATCGCACTCTTCTCTAAATGTATTATTATTAAAAAAATAAAGTCAAATAGACTTAAATAAAATTAAATTAAAAAGAAAAGAAAAATGTAATTTCAAATTAAATTTAACAAAATTCACACAGCATACATATGAAAGACAGAGTCACTTCTTAGGCCCAAGAATTGAAGACATGTTCAACTTAACGACGCCCATAAAAGTGATAATAATCAAACCTTATAGGGTAGATCACCCATCTCTTACTCACACAGGGTATCAGAAGGTTCACGAAGGAATTTATTTTTTTAAAAATCAATAGATTTACTGTTGGGGTCATTTCTCAACCTCTTCAAAATGGAGGGCTCTAAAAAGTAAGATTCTCTCCAAAAAAGTTCGTCAGAAAGAAGATGGCCGGATTAGTACACTACGAATCTACTTGAAGCCATCTGTGAACGGAGGTGGGTGGAATTATTATTATTGTCATTATTATTATTATTATTATTATTATTATTATTATTATTATTATTATTATTATTTCCATTTTGTGGCGATGTGAATGACCAGCGTTGTTTCTTCTTGTATCAAACGACATGAAGACATTTGCAAACACGTTTATAAAATTCGTATATGTATTGTTAATGAAATTCTTATTAATGTGTCCAATAAATGAACAAAGAAAAAAAAACAAGGCAGAAAGATCCACGCCGACAAAGAATGCGGCGAAAGGATATCTGCCAAATTGAGTAAAATGCCTAAATGCGCCGGTCGAAAATAGTGCAATTCGGAAGTTGTTTTTGTTTGTTTTTTTTCTTTCAAAGCAATTCTGACTGTAAATTCTTCTCATCAGTTTTGTTTAGCCGAAATGGAAGTCTGTTCAAATATTTAAAAACGCAATCATTATTCACTTTTCTACATCCTTTCTTCCTCGTACACGCTCTTTTTCTTTCTTTCTTTCTTTCTTTCTTTCTTTCTTTCTTTCTTTCTTTATGCTTTATGAGTTCATGAGCACACACACACACACACACACACACACACACACACACACACACACACACATATATATATATATATATATATATATATATATATATATATGTATATAATAAGTTGTATGGATATGAGTTTGTGACCCATGCTTTCACGCTTTTGCGATCTTCAGAGACACATACATACGTACGTACATACACGGATAGTCAATCGACTTCATATATTTAATTAATTTTTATGCTTTAGAGGGAACACACGCGGTGATTTATGTAATATTTGCACGCGCATGCGCACACACATACACACAGAATCAATTTTATATGCTTAATTCCCTTTAAGATTTTTAGAGTGTACACACAAACACGCTGATTTATGCAATATTTGCACGCACCCATACAAACACACATACAGGACTTGTCAGTCAACCTTTTATGTATATATATGTATTGTGTATTTGTGTAGCAATCCCTCTTTTATACAAGTTTCATTAAAAACGACTGACAAGATACTGCGGGTGAGTTTTTTAAAATTTAATTGCCAGTGTAACAACACACATCTTACATGTCTCTGACTGTAGATCAATTAGGTCTCATTTAAATGTACATGGAGACCTACAAAATTTTCTTTGATAATACAAATATCATACCCTCATTCACATCTAAAATGACTAAAGATAATGGTAGCATAAAAAACTAATACTCAATAATATCAACTATGAATATGCCCACATTGTGCTGATCGTGTTTGGAATATATATATATATATATATATATATATATATATATATATATATATATATATATTCAAAGAATTAATGGATTTATTTTTAAGCTGATACTGTTATCACTAATTAATTCTTTAGAAACAGCTTTGTTTACGTTTCGTATCAGAAACTGAGCAGATATGGGTTTTCGAGAAAAATATCTTAGTGAGGAAGTGTTTCTTTAAAGGAAAAATAATCAGGAAGTGTTCCTTAAAGGGAAAATAATGAGAAAATAATGCGTTTCCATCAAGGGGAAATAGGAAAGAAGTGCTTCCTTCAAGGGGAGATAGGAAAGAAGTGCTTCCTTCAAGGGAAGATAGGAAAGAAGTGTTTCCTTCAGGGGAAATAGGAAAAAAGTGCTTCCTTCAAGGGGAGATAGGAAAAAAGTGCTTCCTTCAAGGGGAGATAGTAAAGAAGTGCTTCCTTCAAGGGAAGATAGGAAAGAAGTGCTTCCTTCAGGGGAAGATAGGAAAGAAGTGCTTCCTTCAAGGGAAGATAGGAAAGAAGTGCTTCCTGCAGGGGAAATAGGAAAGAAGTGCTTCCTTCAAGGGGATATAGGAAAGAAGTGTTTCCTTCAGGGGAAATAGGAAAGAAGTGCTTCCTTCAAGGGGAGATAGGAAAGAAGTGTTTCCTTCAGGGGAAATAGGAAAGAAGTGCTTCCTTCAAGGGAAGATAGGAAAGAAGTGCTTCCTTCAGGGGAAATATGAAAGAAGTGCTTCCTTCAAGGGGAGATAGGAAAGAAGTGCTTCCTTCAAGGGAAGATAGGAAAGAAGTGCTTCCTTCAAGGTGAGATAGGAAAGAAGTGTTTCCTTCAAGGGAAAATAGAGCCTTGCTATTCGTAGCTTAGAGTTAAAAGACACGATAGCGTATTATCTTTATTGGGATTTATCGAATGCGCAGTTCGATAAACATAGTAAACATTATTTAAAATAAGAATAAAAATGGGACGTCTATTTCAAATACATGTATCCATAATAATAAAATAAAATGTCTGATGAGCCTACAGTTGAAATTGCTACGGGCAACTGGTTTCGCCGACGCCAGCTACGGACCCGTGTCGTGGGCACTAACACCATATTGATGCTATCGAGATTTGGGGACATCGCAGAGTCCTTAGAGTACCATGGACAGCGAGACGCTCTAATAAGTAGGTGTTAGATATTACCAGAACAAATTACGTATTGAGAGAGCCGGTGGCACTAAGAAAGATCCGTTACTTTGGTCATATCATGCGACGAGGCGGCTTCTGCTGGGTACAGTTGAGGGCAAGCGGCGACAGAGACGTCCACCCATGTCTTCGTTTGGTGATATTAAGAGGTGGAGTGGAATGTCATAGACAGAAAGCGACGGAGGGGAGTGGTAACCACAGCGGCGTAAAATGCTCTAACGGAATCTTTTCTGCAAACATTTCCATGGCAACTTCTCTGACGAGCTTTTTTTCTCTGGTGGGCCGACTTCATGAATTTAAGCGTGCTACTAGATTGGCAATTAGGTCCCGCTGTTTTAATGTTGAAATAGTTAAATGTAACCACCACTTCTACTCCAACAGTTTCTTTTCTCACACTTTCCGCCTGTGTAACTCAATTCCGTTTACTTGCTTCCCTGATAACTAAAATTTTCAAAAATTTAAATGCAACGTCAATCGCTATCTTCTTGAATCCCGTTCATCTTTTGTACTTTCTTCAGTCCTTTCTATACTCAATCTTTTCTCTCGGTGAAACCTGCGTACTAATGGTATTCCCGCTGTACTTGGGGTGAAATGATTAAAAAATTGATGATGTGTAATTTTTGAAGAAATACGATGTGTGTATTTTTTTCAGATTTTTGAACGGACACATAAAACCTCTGAACTTTATATATTAGATACTATCGGTAACTAAATATAAGACAAGAGAATATTGTCTTCTTTTTCTTTGAAATATTTCTTCTGCGGTTTTCATTAGCATTTCCCTTGAGGTTTTTCACTTTGAGTTTCTGAACTGTTCTAAAGTAATATATTGGTTCCCTAATTGCGAATGTATATCTTTCTTTGTAAATGGATTCTTAAGTAGAATTTGTCGTTTATCATTTCAGGCATTGCTTTAGGCTCCTTTGATTTTGGTGCATTGTTTCTGTTTCGTTGAAAAGCTATTACTCCTGAAGTCAGCTCCTCGGGGTATGTTTTAGAATTCAAAATTGCTTTTCTCTATCATTTATTGATGATTAAATAATCTGGTTTTTATATATCCGCTGCCGGGCTTTTCTAAGGTTCAAAAGCGTCTTGGCTGTTCTTCAAGTCAATTCTTCATTCTTACTCGCTCATTTCTTGTGCACGCATGAATGTGATTTTCTCCGAAAGTCGTTACTGGATCCAAGGCCGTATTTAGCAACTATTTCACTATCATTTTCCCTTCCTAAATCAGAAAATGTGGTTCTCCATGATATTGATGATTCCTGGTATTTAGTAAATAGCGCTAAGGAGAAATTAAGGGAGATGGTGTAGACGGGAAGGGTTTGAAAATCGGCATCCAAAATCCTAGTCTTAACCTGAGATCGATTAACAGCCATTAATACCGGCATCAAATTTGTACACAGTTATCTATTGAATTAAGGTTAAGCTTATATTTTTTAATCGGTATCACCCCATGCAAGGCAGTAAAGCCACTAAGACGCAAAATGTTACAGGGTATGGAAGAATAAGCAACAGAAACATTAATAACGATCAGGAAGAGGAAAGCGAAATCAAGAGGACAGTAGATAGCAATTGACATTGCACTTAAACTTTTGCAGATTAAATTTGACTGGAAAGCATCGAGTCGGAAGAGAGTTCCACAAGTTAGAAGTGCGAGAAAAATGTTATATAATTTACGAGTACATCTAGCCAGCTCACTTATAAATTGATGAGATCTTGATGCCAGTCCAGTACTGCGCTTAAATTCAAAGAGTCTAGATAACATTGCGAATACATAAAATCGTAATAGCGTAACATCGAACAAGCTTCGAACTCTCTGTGTTGTTGAATAGTTAGAAAAAACAACAACAGGACATATCTTTACACATGGTTACATGTTTATGAAGTAATATGGGGAAAACGAGGAGTTGCATTCGCTTGTCTCTAAGCCTCATGAATTTAAGCGTCCTACGAGGCTGGCATCCCGTTCCCACCCCTTCACCGTTGAAACTGTTAGAAGTAGACGTCTCTTCTACTCCAATAGCTTCATGTCTCGCACATCTCGCCTATGGAACTCCCTTCCCTATTACTGTTTCCCTGACAAATACAATCTCCAACGGTTTAAGTGTAGCGTCAATCGTCATCTCCAGTTGCCTTGATCTATCCACTTCCCTTCTCCACTTCCTTTCATCTTTCATTCCTATCTGCTCTCGCTCTAAATCTTCTGTAACCCCCCTTGCCTTGATCGACCCTCCGTCCTTCCTTTACCACTCCTATCTGCTCTTCCTCCAACCTTTCTGTAACCCCATGCGTGATAGTGGCCATCAGCCTTGCTTGGGGTGATACGCTTAAAAAAAATATATATATATATACATTTTTATGTTAAGAACAATTTTGGGTAAAACCTTATAACAAAAATCGAAAAAATTCTTGTGTGGCAACCAACCGTCTCTCAGGACCTCATTTTTTCGCCCCAAGCAAGGCAACATAGCGAGTAAGATACAAGGGGTTACTGAGTGTTAGAGAATATGATAAAAAATATACAATTAGGGAGAGAAGACAATAAATGCATAAGAATTAAGAGGACAGGAGATAACGCTGGACTTAGCATTTAATTTTTTGAAGATCAAAGTTAACAGGGAAGGAAGATGCCGGAGGAGAGTTCCACAAGCGAGAAGTGCGAGAGAAGAAACTGTTAGCATAGAACTTACGGTTACATCTAGCCATTTCAACTGTGAAATGATGAGATCTAATACTACGCTTAAATTCATAAAGTCTAGGTACCATGGAGGAAAGTTCATTAGAACAATTAAAATGAAAGTATTTATGGAAAAGGCACAGGGAAGTTACATTACGGCGACGGGAAAATGACTGAAGACGAGATGCCAGGTCAGGGTCAATAACGTTGCAGTTTCTACTTTGGATTTCATCATAAATCTCTAAATATAAAGCAGGAGAACCAAACTCATTCTGACCATAGCAATGTCTATGTCGATGCAACCACACGCACGAACCTAGGAGAGGGGGCGGTGAAAATTTCAAATTTGCACTTAATCTCAACCCCCTTAAGCATATGTTTTCGGCATATAATGTAGCTGGCCTTATATGGTTCCCCTTTCTTTTTATTCGTGTTTCCATCATTTTTGCTATTAAATATCCGTGTTACAATCTGCCAAGAATTGTGAACTGCTATAAGAGGCTGGACAAAAAATTCACCTCGGATGATCCAGCTACAAAAGCAATTACCATACACATTCGTCCTAGCAAACGGCGTCCTCTTTTAATCATAGCAGCATTTTTCAAATAAATATTATGCTTGGACCCACTACAGTAAGCCACCATCCAGCATTTTTCCCCGCAAAAGATCTTCAGAGAGAAGACGGAAGAATATAAAGGAAGGATATATTTTATAAAAAGAGAACACGCGAACAAATTGTAGAAATGTGTTGCATACCTTCTCCCTAACCCTGAACAGGAAAGCTAGCGAACATTACAAAAAGCATGCCCAATCTCACAAATACAGCACGACATGTTCCGCGGGTCCGGAAAACCATCTTCTCTCCACGGTGAGTACCACAAAACTGTTCGCTCGCCAGATTAACGCGCCACTGACTGGACATTAAGGGTCACATGACTGGTTAGACGTGGTGCATGTTAATTATGGAAGAGGGTGGAAATTTACCGCAACTGTCCTTTGCACATCGACAGGCGGCAGTGTCTTCGTCGTGAAAATAGAAGTACAGTTCGGAAAAGAAGTCTGGAAATAAAAAGACAGAGTTCGTGAAAGAGTAACAGTAATAGTATTTGAAATGAGTTGTGTTTTTTAAAAACATCTACCACTTTTAGCAGCATGGGTGGAATTGTAATTTCATAAAATGACATATGAAAATCAAATTGTCGCATGTTCATTTATGTCATGTGTGAGTGTGAGTGAAGGTTGTCGAGTGAGCTGGAGAGAGAAAGTCTTGGAATGATCTCAAATTATAACAGAATTCAATCGATGTATTTGCATAAGAAAAACAGCAAAGTATTTACTTTTATGCCAGGACAATTTAATCAAGAAAGCGGAATCAGAGGGAATCAGTATTTATTGCATTTTATTGAATTTTCGTTATGATGCATTCCTGGCCACATATAGTAAAACCGGGAAAAGAAATACTCGTAAAGGGATATAACTTATAAAGAGAGCATGCATCCACACACACACACACACACACATATATATATATATATATATATATATATACACCTACTGGGTGTATCAAAAATACTTTTACAAACTTTAGAGGTGGGTTCCGCACACCAATAGAAGAATAAGTGTCGTATAAACATATGTCTGCAAATCCTTCGTTTTTGAGTTTAAAAAAAGGTTACGATAAATAATGCTGTGTTGCTATGTAGACTAGGTTACATTTGTTATTCGTGTATATACAACCACACACACACACACACCCATATATATATATATATATATATATATATATATATATATATGTTATAAATACACACACACACACATATATATATATATATATATATATATATATATATATATATATATATATATATACTAGCAGCATGGTCCGGCGTTGCCCGTGCTCGATTAAAAAATCGTACGACTCATACAGCAAAAGCTATCACTTGACTTAAAATATTTTTGCCCTTCCTTGCCTTTAAAGGAGTGCCCTTTACCGTGCTGATGTTGCTACATGCCTTAATTCTTGCCTATCTCACACTGCGAATTTTTCTAAGCTCTATACTAAACATTAAATCTGTTACGAAAAAAGAACTAAACAAAATGAACACAAAACGATCATCTTTAAAAAAGGACTCGTAACTGGAAAAAACCAATGAAAAAAGAATGTTAACAACAAATACTTTTTCACACCCAACCCAGTTCTGCGGAATCAGAATCAACGTTGAGTTTAAGCAAGCGAATGAGACAATTGGAGTAAAGTGCCATGCAGATTTAAATTTTTCTCACTTGTGACGAATGCAGCTATCGATTTTTTTTGCATGCTAGTTAACATTCGTGTCAGTCAGCTGTTGGCTCTCACGCTTGCCAATAGAATCTTCCTGCCTATTCGTGGCAGCCAGCTCTCACTCTGGCCAGTAGAAAATGGCCGCAAACTATATGAAAACTGCCGTAGAAGCATGAAAAAATTGATTATTTCCACTATCGATGGGAGTTGGGAAATGCAAACTCGGTCTTGGCCGCTCCGCTAACTTGGAACATGTGCATGTAAATTTTAGTACAAATCCGTCGAAAATTGCGGCCGTGCATTCGTTACACACACACACACACACACATCCTGCCTTTTATAGATAGAGATAGGTTATAAATATAAGGCAGGTGATAAGTTCTGTTCACTATGTATGGTAGAAAAACTAGCTATTGCTGCCCACAAGGAACCTCAAAATTTATTGAACCAAAAATCGGAAGTTCTTAGTAGGTGCAGGCATAGAAAAAGCTGGTTATTAGAATAGGTTTTTTTTTCTTTTGAATTTTCAATAAAGTACATACTCCCCGTTGTTTGACTTTTTTTCTTTTTTTTTTTGTCACGTGGTCATGGTTATTTTTGGTTTTATCAGTAAATACTCTTCCATAATTTTCCTTTTTAGCCGGCTTTACCGTGAAGATTCGTTTAGGTCAAACCTAGGTATGTTTGCCTGGCTCCTTAGGATTATCTTATATATACATATATATATATATATATATATATATATATATATATATATATATATATATATATATATAATTATTTATTTGAAAATTATAACATAAATATGTTGTTATAACATCACTACAAAAATAGCCATTTTGTTTCAACACCTCTGGTGTCTTATCAAGTGATGATGTTGAATGTAGAATAAAGGGTTTTAAAAGATTCAAATTAATTAACCACCCCTCGCAAGGGGAAACGCTGTTACATAAGCTGGAATAACCAATCAAAATACAAGTATACGGGAATTCAAAAAACTTGATAACGAACGAAGGTTATAATAACTATTAAATGCTTTAAAGTTGGGGTTATACTAAAATAGAATTTATTCTAACTGATAAGTATTAAATTATACGATAGAATTTGAAATTAAAATTTAAAATTAACCATTTTAAAATCTAAATTTAATCTTTATAGAGTTTAAAATTATAAAATTGCTGAGGAAAAAGGAAAAAATACATTTGTTATTCTATTTCATTATATATATATATATATATATATATATATATATATATATATATATATATATATATAGGCTGTATCATTATGTATATATATATATATATATATATATATATATATATATAGGGTGTGTCAAAGATAGTTTTAAAAACTTAGGAGGTGGGTTCCGTATCGTATAAAGTGTCGTATAAACATAGGTCCGCAAATCCTTCGTATTTGAGTTATTAAGTTTTAAAAAAGTTTATGATAAACAACGCTGTGTTGCTATATAGACTAGGTTACATCTGTTATTCGTATATATTTGTGACTAGACTGTCTTCAACGTTTAATGTGTGTAGCAGTGAGTTAACGGAAAAGTGTTCTGTTTAACAATGGCAGGATTTTCATATCATGTATAGGCAAATATGATTTTTACATACAGCCGCACGAATGATAATGGACGCGAGGCTGCACGGTTGAGCCAGATTGCCTTTCCAGATCGAAGGCAGCCGAGTCATCCAAATTTGCTGCTGTTTATCGTCGTGTTGCTGAGGCAGGATCCGTGGCATCACACATTATGGATCGAGGAAGACCGAGATCCGCTCGTATGCCTGACCAAGAAGAATACATTCTACAGAAACGTTCTAGGTATCAGCACACATCAAACAGCCATAGCATGTAGTACATCTCAAACTACCGCCTGGAGGGCACTTCAAGAGCAGAACCCTGTATCATTTGCGACGTGTGCAGAGTCTTTCGCTCTCTGATCACTCCCCACGAGTGAACTTTTGCCAATCGTTTATTGCACAAACTGTCGATCAATTATTTGTCTCTCTAGTCTTCTTTACGGATGAGGCAACATTCGGAAGAGATGGAATAACAAATTTACACAACCAACTTTTGTGGGCGGATCGGAATCGTAATGATACAATACAGGCTAGACACCAGCATCAGTTTACAATTGTGTGTAACACGCTTCCCAAAGTTTGTAAAAGTATTTTTGATAGATTATATATATATATATATATATATATATATATATATATATATATATATATAGGAAGTGTTTAACACCAAAACCTGGTGGCACATTGGAATAATACTCCCCGGACTTTTTAAACAGGACCAGAGGCTTGTTCCTTGTTTCTCATTTAGGATTAGGTTTCTGGTACCTTCTAAAGTCTGCTTCAGCTCTATACTCCTAATGCTTATAACGCCATATAGTAACCCTCTACCTTGAGTGGGTCTTGGGCCTTATATTGGGTGAATATTAGTGGGAAAAATATATTAATCATTTCACCCCAAGCAAGGCGGGAATGCCACTAGTGCGTAGGGGGTTACAAGGTGTGAAAGTGAAAGCGAAGACTGAGAATAGAATTGTTCAGAAGACAGAAGATGGCGATGGATGTTATTTAAATTTTAAAAAAAAATTTTTTAAGGACGTTCCCCAGGCGGGAAGTCCGGGAAAAGAAATTGCTGAAGTAAAAGTGATGGTTGTATTTAATTATCTCAAGAGTAAAGGGTGGGACGTATAGGCCAATCTAGTAGCACGCTTAAATTCATGTATTCAAAGTCGACATATATATATATATATATATATATATATATATATATATATATATATATATATATATATATATATATATATAAGGGTGTACTTTTACAAACTTTGTTTTGGTGTTAGTTACCCGTTCGCAAAATCTATATAAGTATTTCTGATACACCCTCTATACATATATATATATATATATATATATATATATATATATATATATATATATATATAAAGAGAGAGAGAGAGAGAGAGAGAGAAAGAGAGAGAGATAAAAAGAGAAAGAGGGAGATATATATATATATATATATATAGGTGGATGGAGACAAAAGGCTCGTAAAATATTTCAAAATTGAAGCCTGAACCATTCTGACAAACGTAACGGATCACATTATATTATTCTTTCCACCAATTCTATCACTTTTCCTATTGAAAAAGAATTTATCTAAGTTTAAAAGTAGTTACATATATTTTTAAAACAAAGATTAAATTAATACTAAACAAAAGAAATAGGATAAGCTATGGGTCAATTGTTGCCATTTTAAATTTTTCATTTCGGGCATGCGCGTCGTTTGTTTTGATTTTGTCGACTGCACAGTTTTGTAGAATCAGTAGGACACCGTCTTTGAGAAAAAGAGCATTATGACGCTATTCACCCTCTAGAAATGTGGAAACAGCATGCTGTACTGGCCATGATTCAGGCCATGATTGACAACGATCCATCCAAGTCAATCAGCTCCATAGCCGGGGTGTGGGTATTGTCCTAGGTCATGAGGATGGATGCTGGACGGCCCTATTTCTGACAACAGGACTCTGCACCATGCCACACAAGCAGGAGAACCCAGTCATGGCAGTCAGATAATTTCTGTGACCACATCACCCCGTACATCTGGCCGCCTAACTCCCCACGCTGCAACCCAATGTGTGGAGTGCAGTTGAGCGAGGGATCGACAAAACTCCTTGCAGCACCAAAGACGAGCTGAAGGCAATGTTTATGGCTGCATTCACCAACTTAAACAAGGAGACTGTCCAGAAGAGATACAGGAGATCCCGTAGCCGTCTGGAGACTGTGGTCGAAACCAATACCGATTTTATTGAATTAATTTACCCTTTAGTATTTCAAGATAGTTTTGTGTAATTTTGGTAAACATATCTGTTAAAATGAGGTATCAGTGTTACTTTCATTTTTACTTCATTTAGACGATATTTTATCCATCGCACCCTGTATGTACGTTCTCCCTAAGATTTACAAATTCGGTATTCCATTAAGATCTATAGTCAACTGCAGAAGCTCAGAGCAGATTCCTAGCGGATATAGTCAACCTACTGCCAGGGAATTTCTTGTCTCATATTAGAAACTTAGAGCACATGTGGAATGGACCCCAAGGGCTCACATTCATAACAATCGGGAGGTAAGCTTGGATGTGGTTATCCTGTTCACCATAGTTTCAACAATGAGGCCCTGACAGCGTTTAGAAACGGATTGGAATCAGGCCCCTCCTTGTAACAACAGCGGGCAGTAAATCCATTCCTTTCTATTTATTTTCATCCCGGCTCATTCTCGTGTTTGGCCATGAGCCCACGTTGAAACTGCACGTATATACGGTTAGAAAATAATAGATATAAAGATTTATGATTACTAGCTACTTATTTCACGCCCTGCAATTATGATATAAATAATGAAGCCTTCTGTTTTGATTTCGAGGAAAGACAGAAGAAAAAGAGACACTGGTTTTAGGGAGATAAAAAGAAAAGATACTCTAGAGTATTTGGCCATGGTTAAATGTAATTGGCAGAAATGCCCAAGAAACAAAAAATTGACAAAGTTTGTAATAAGCAATGAGAAAAGAAATGAACAGGGCAACAACTAATACGCAGCAAACAATTTATGAAAGACAAAAGTAGGTAAAGCAAGAGAAATGAGACAAAAAGCTTCACAAACTAGGAAGGTTGTTAACACGCAAAAGAGATACAGACAAGTGATAGCAGCATTCTGGCTTCAAGACAAGAAAGAACAGAAACATGCCGGGTGAAATCGAAAAGTGGCCTATCTTATTGGCTAGGCAGAATTCCCAGCATGCATCTGTATGATTTGTCTATAAATTTGAGGAGGGGGATGTTTTTGAAGTCGTTCCTGCAAGGATTAGAGCCAACAAGGGATCGCTGAGGCTTGATACAGAAAAAGTGGCATGAACGAAAGGTGACCCTGTTGTTGTCAAGAAGAAACAACGCAAAACTATATTTCACAATGACACTAGGATCCCAAATGTTGTCAATGTGATTGAATGGAGAGATAAAGGGAACAACTACAGGTATAGGGTTGTATTTTAGACCAGCATGTGCACACACACACGCACACAAACACACACACAAACACACACACACACACACACACATATATATATATATATATATACATATATATATATACAAACATGACAGAATTGACTAGACGCTCACAGAAACCGTTTAATTTATTAAACAAGTAATTTATACAAATGAAGTAATTATAAATGGTCATAAATTTAATAACTAATACTTGGTTGACATCCCTTTTGCTTGTTTTAATGCAAGGACCCTTCTAGACATGCTAGCGATGAGTTCACCAATATCATCTTGAGGGATTTCTTGCCATGTTTCACGCAATAATCCTAAAAGTTTGGGCTTAGAAGATGGCTTCCTGTTATTTTTGCAGAGTTTTCGATCTAATACGCCCCAAAGGTGTTCAATAGGGTTAATATCCGGGAACTGATTTGGCCATGGAAGTTTATTGATCCCATTTTGTCTCAACCAATGTTGCGTTGCTTGAGCAGTGTGACATGGAGCTCCATCTTCCATAAATAGGGAGTCAACTTTGCTCATTCTACTACTTGAGAATATTGGAAGGAGCTCTTTCTTTATTATAGAAACATATTTGGTTGAATCAATGTTTTCTTCACACTCCACAAACTCTGAGCGACCATCACTCCAAATTGCACCCATTACTGAAAGGCCCCCATGTTTCACCGTTGGCTGCAGTCTTTTTAAATCAAACTACAGAGTCTCCATACCCATACTCTTTTACACTGTCGGAAAATAATGCGAATCTTGACTCATCAGAGAAAATTACAGTGGTCCAAAAGGTCACAGGTCTCTCCACCATCTCATGAGCCCAATCCTTTCTGCGTTTGATATTGGTTGGACGGAGAAGTGGTTTCCTTCTCGCAGCTCTGCCATAGTAGCCCAGCTTGTGAAGATACCTGACAGCTGTTCTGGGACTGACATCAACTTGTGTTGCTATGTCAGAGGCCTTGCAACGTGGATCCTGTTCAGCATTTCTTTCGACAAGACGCATGCTTCTTTCAAAGGCCCCAGGGCGGCCTGGATGAGGTTTTATGCACTTCTTGCCCTCTCTGGTGAATTGCACGATCACTCTATTAACAGTAGAAAGAGGTATTGAAAGATTTTCAGATATTTTTCTTTGACTAAGATCACGTTCATGTTGGCCCACGATACGTCCTCACTGAAATTCGGATAGGTCTGATGCTTCTTTGGTTCGTGGCATGTTCCAGTATTGTTATCTGCAATTTTAATCAAATAATCTAAGTTAATTTATCTTGGTTATTAAAAAAAATCAGAAATAAAATTTATCTTGGTGTCTATTCAATTCTGTCATGTCAGATATATATATATATATATATATATATATATATATATATATATATATATATATATATAATATTTTTGTTATTAATTAAAAAAGTGTCAAAGAAAAAAACGTCCTTTTGCCACACCAATTTTTTTTTGTCGGCATGAAGATTAAAGATTGCCAAAATAATAAATAAATAAAAAAATGTCCTCTCACTCCTTTTAAGCCCTTACGTGTATCTATTTACCTGTTAGCTGGATGTGCAGGTGGTATAATTGATAGAGGTTCAGAATGGGAAATTGGTGAACTGTGTTTGAATTCTAGTTGATTTTGTTACATTCACTGTCATGCAAATACTTTTGAGGAAAAGTATTTATTTGTTTCTTCCCCCGCAGTTATGGCTTAAATAGCAGTACAGACTAGCTCTCTAGCTGTGGTTGGCAAAAAGCCTAAGAGAAGGAAAAACTCAAAACCATATTTTTCCCTTACTGGAGGGCATACTATGCAACCAACAAAAGTATCATGGAGTTCACAATGACACAATGATCCCAAATGTTGTCAGTGTGATTGAATGGAAAGATAAAGGGAACAACTGCAAGTATAGGGTTGTATTTTAGACAACAAATAGATTTGATAAAGTTTGCAATAAACAAAGAAAAGAACGGGGCAAAAATAATACAAAGCAAATAATGTATGAAAGACAAAAGTAGGTAAAGCAAGAGAAATGAGAGAAAAATCTTCACAAACTAAGAATGTTGTTAACACGCTAAAGGGATACAGTGATCGCAGCATTCTGGCTTCAAGACAAGAAAGAACAGAAATACGATGGATGAAACAGAAGTGACCTATCTTATTAGCTCTCAAAGAAATTCCAGTATGAATCTGTATGTGTTTGTAAATTTTGGGATGAGGATGTTTTTGCAGCCATTCCTAGAAGGATTGGAGCCAACATAAATAAAAAGAAGAAAAGAAAGGTGGAAACGCTCTCATACGTTTAACATCTGCCTCAGTGAAATGGAATAGTTTGACAGTTATTAATCGTTTAATTTGTACCCTCTTCCTTCATTAAATAATGACCTGTATTCATACTCCTGAGTGTTAATGCAATGCTTTATTAAAGTTGTTATGGTCAAATATTTAACGAGGCAATCGGGGGATTTTCATGGGTATTTTACAATTGAGGAACTCGCAGGGACTTTATTCAGTCGTTAACTTAAGAATTACGATTCATTAGAAAATTGAAGACGAAAACCGTGAAACCGTCAGGGGTAGAGCCCGTCAAAAATATAATCCACCACTGAGGGGGAATGTTGGACGGTTGAGCTTTGAAAATATGACATTGTGAAAATTCCCCTACACGCCCACAAAGAAAACTGAAAAGGAAAAAAGAAAAGAGATAAAATGAAAATCCTACATTTTTATATTCCAGACATATTTGTTATGCTGATTTAAAAAATTGCTTATGTTTTGTTTCTTTTTTCTTGTTAGTCCCGTGTCTTTTTATGAGGGAGATTTTTATTACTACAAATAGGCGACACAGGAAGATTTCTTAATGACTTCGACTCGGACCGTTTCATCCAGTTGCTACACATACTATCACGCGGACTCTTACTGGCTGACTACATGGATTGACTACTCAATACGTTGTCCTTTTATGAAACGCGGACGTCATAGTAGAGAGAAAAAGAGCGCGAATATTTAACAGAAAAATGCTCAGTCCAATTTTAAAGTGTATCATTTGAAGAGTATAAATTGTGCAATTTCTAAATAACTACATATATATATATATATATATATATATATATATATATATATATATATATATATATATATATATATATTCAGGCATATATTGTTACATATAACAGACAACGAATGACTATTATGTTTGATCATGAGACGTTCTAAGCTTCATATAGAGGCTTTAGTTTCGGGAAAAAATAAAAACAAAAACTATCCAACATTTGGATATTATTTATTATGCTGTTCCTTGATCTAAGCTTTCGCCTCACATGAGCCATCTTCGGAGTGGTTATATGGACATTACAATAGAGATGTTCTTCCAAAACTAAAGCCACTATACGAAGCCTAGAACAGCTCATGATCTAACATAATAAACATTCGTTGTCTGTTATATTTAACGGTATATGTTTGAATAATCATCTGCGCCCCCAATACATTATATATATATATATATATATATATATATATATATATATATATATATATATATATATATATATATATATATATATATATATATATATATATATTAAAAAGAAGAGACAAACCGCAAGCGTTTTTGGTTGTAACGTGGATTTTTAAAAAATATTATGCTTTATTTTCCATAATTTTGCTACACGCGATTCCGGCCTCGCGACCTTCATCAGGCAAAGCGTGGATATTTCCACATATTGTTAAAAATAATTTTTTCTTGTGTTTTTAGATGTTAAATATTCTCGATATGAGACATTCTCTTTAGTGACACAAGTGTTAATATACAAACTTTTCTCTCGTTGGAACTACTATAACCTCTTCCCTTATATATATATATATATATATATATATATATATATATATATATATATATATATATATATATATATATACGCAGTAAAGTTTGCTCTGTACAAGGTCCTGGGGTTACTCGAGGTAGAGCGTTAGGTTAAGATGCAATTTGTACAGATATGAGGAGAAATAACAGTTAACCCTAGACTTGAAGAATGAAGATTATAGCGATCGGGAAAATATCCTCTTGGGAGTCGGTTCCACAGAGGAGTGGTTCGCGGGAAGAAGCTTTTCGAGTGGAACTTACTTCTCACTGATGGTGGGTCCTGGCCTTTGTGTAAAGGCTGAAACCTTGCCTATTAATAATGATATATATATATATATATATATATATATATATATATATATATATATATATATATATATATATATTAATACGGTGGAATTTTTCTTTTTCTCTCTACAATACAAGTTAGACAAATTTTAAATTAGAATCCACTGGGATATCATATCTTATTGATTATTTCAAATAAAAAAGTTATTTTTTACCTATATCTTGAATTATTTGCATTATTCGGACTGTTATCCTCATCTTCATTACCATATTCACAACGTTTCGGCCTCTATATTTCTGAGATAAGCTATTATGATTAATTGCATTATTTACATTTTTCGGTCTGTTATCCTTATTTTCATTGCCATATTCACAACGTTTCGGCCTCTATATCTCTGAGATGAGGTATTATGATTACTTGCATTATTTAAATTATTCGGACTGTTATCCACATCTTCATTGCCATATTCACAACGTTTCGGCCTCTATATATCTGAGATGAGGTATTATGATCACTTATCTTACATTATTCGGACTGTTATCATTATCTTCATTACCATATTCACAACGTTTCAGCCGTTGTACGCTCCGATCTTCTTCAGGTGATTGGAATTTCGAATTCTTTTTTCTCATTTTGTTTGAATCTGATTAACCGAAAATGTTATAACACTGTTTCCACCATAATTTATATTTTCTAATTCGTTCATTTTACCAAATCTTAATTTATACAAATTTTTAAGTTTTTGTTCATAAATTCCACGGAATAAATAGTTTCACCGTAGGAACAATATCTGCTGGCCGCAATGAAATATTGAAAATTCCCCAGTCAAGTTGTAACCATTTTTGCCTGGGGAAGACGATAATAAATTCCACTCCTGCCAACAACTATATCCCCAGGGATGCCTCGTCGCCGGGTATTGATTAAGGGTTTTAGTCTGGTAGACGATTAATATTCATTTTGTACTCTAGAATTATGGCCTTGTGCCAAAACTAAGCTAAATAAATAACAATAGAGGTAGGATCCTGGTCGTCTGCTAAAAGCAGATAACGGAGAACAAAATGTAATGAGAAGTTTAGAGAAGAGAAAATGGAGCCGAAAACCAGAAAAAAAAGAGAATAATTTGTAGGGAAAAGCAAAACGAAACCGTGAAGGACCGTGATAGCTGCGGTATGTTTTGCTGTCTCTCTCGATAAGACGATTTCATCTAATTCTCTCTTCTCATCATGGGCTTTTGATATACTGTATACTAGTGACCCGTGCCGTCAAACATGATGGTAACTGTTATAAAGTTTTAATAGCGAGATGTAATGAAAGAAAATTCTTAAAACTATGTATTGAGATTCGATGAAGAGGAGGTAAAAAAAAAATCGCAACTAAAATGGAGACCAATGAACTCTTTAATTAATCCGTTCCCTTTATATTTTTAGACGTTCAATGGTATCTATTACTCATTGATTACGCCTGGTATTATATAAATCGATTTTCACTCAATATATTTTCATTAAAAAAATATGTTTAAAATAACAGTGAAATGAAAATATCTCTCGGAAGAAAACAGACCGACAAAGATGTCGACGACAAAGCCTGTTTCAAGAACAAATTGAAGCAAGACGATCACTTTACAGACAAAGGTATCTGAGTGCCTCACATGAAAAGCTTGAACAAATAAAACTGCAATCTAAGAAACAAGAGTAAAGTAACTATTAATTAAACTCTTAATTTTACACGGGAACTAATTTTATCTAAATGCCGATAAATGTTTTATTTGTATAGATTACACTGTGCAACACTTAAAAAAGTACAGAACATCTGTGGTCATTTTTATATTCACAATGGCATGAAAAATCCATTCATGGCCTTCTTACAACATTGCGCTTACATATTTTGTATATGTTATTATGGGATTATATTTAACCGTGTTTATCACTTAATACGTTATGCCTTAAAACCTGTATTTAATATATTTTATATTTCTTTATACTTTTTCTATGGGTTTCGAAAATGGCGTCAAGACAGTGCAAAAATGAGCCAAACAGATTCTGCTACATATGTGGCGAATTAACATTTGCTAAAGAAAAGCGCAGCATTACAAGTCATATCAAGAAATTGTACAAGGCGTACTTTCATTGTGACATCGGAGACCAAGACAAGCCATGGGCTCCTCATGTCTGTTGCCTTACATGTGTGTAGACACTGAGCACATGGTTTGCAAGAAAAAATGTTCACATGAAGTTTGGTGTGCCAATGATTTGGCGTGAGCAGAGAGATCATTCTAATGATTGCTATTTCTGTCAGCAAGACTATACGGGCTGTACTACGGCAAAGAAAAAGAAACACAGTGTTTACCCAAATTTGCAATCAGCAATGCACCCAGTTGAGCACTCAAAAGATTTGCCTGTGCCAAAACCCCCAGATCAAGAAATGTGGAATTCAAGCAGTGGAGATGAACATTCCAATGATGAAACAGTAGAACTTAATGATCTCGAAAGCATCAATCAACCAATACTATTTTCTCAAGAAGCTCTAAATGACTTATGTAGAGATATCTATTTAACCAAAGACAAAAGTGAGCTTCTAGCATCATGGCTTAAACAACGTAATTTTCTTAGAAAAGGAGTGAAGATAACATTGTACAGAAAACGTTCACAAAAACTGCATGTATTGTTTACTATGAAAGATGACTTATGCTTCTGTAATGACGTCACTAAACTTTTTGAACAACTAGAAATACCATATGATAACACGAACTGGCGACTTTTCTCAGATGCATCTAAAGAAAAAATCAAAGCTGTTTTGCTACACAACGGCAACACTCTGCCATCTGCTCGCATAGCTTACAGTGCAACCATAAAAGAATCATATGAAAATTTAAAAACAATTCTAACGAGCGTACAATATAATAACCATAAATTGCATATTTGTGCAGATTTCAAGATTGTAGCCATGCTTACAGGCCTTCAGCCTGGCTATACCAAATTTTGCTGTTTCCTATGCTTTTGGGACTCCAGAGCAAGAACCGAACATTATGTACGCAAGCATTGGCCCGTTAGAGATGGAATTGAGCAAGGGAAATATAATATTAAGCACAAACCACTTCTGCAAAGTGATAAAATCCATTTACCACCTTTGCATATTAAACTTGGTTTGTTTAAACAATTTGTGAAAGCCCTAGACAAGGATTCCCTCGCATTTGCATATCTTTCAGAAAAGTCCCCTTCCCTAAGTCAAGCTAAAATAAAAGAAGGTATCTTCATAGGTCCTCAAATTCGAAAAATTGTACTTGATGAAACTTTCAACATACATCTCAAGAAAAAAGAAAAATTTGCCTTTGAGTCATTCAAGAAAGTTCGTGATAAGTTCCTTGGAAAATATCGTTCAGAAGACTATGTGCAAGTTATAAATGATCTAATACGCCGTTATCATGATATGGGGTGTAACGAGTCCCTTAAAGTTCATGTACTCCACTCTCATTTGGACTTCTTTGCGGAAAATCTTGGTGATGTGAGTGATGAACATGGCGAGAGATTCCATCAGGATATTTCAGTGATGGAGAAACGTTTGAAAGGGAAAATGGAACGCTGGCCTGTTGGCAGACGACTGCTGGAATATAAAAAGAGAGGATGACACTATACACAAGAGGGTTAAGAGGACAAATGTTGTATGAACGGAAAATTCTTTGTTTTTCATTCATAACCAATAATAATAAATTATGATTTAAAGTACATGAAAACGGTGCCTAATCTAAGGGAAAACGGTCAGATTTACTATCAATATACTTTTCTAACACTTAAACAGGTCTTATGTGGCATTTACTTTTTTTTAACTTGAAATTTGTTGCACAGTGTTATTAAAACAACTAAGGGAAGTAATCACTCATGAATTTACTAACTTAAATGAGACAAGAAATATATAAATAAATACACACTGAAAATTGTTATGTGGGTTGATTATATAATCTATAATATAAAACACAATATGGTTTTACATATTTTCGATTTCCCTGTCTTTGTAATAAGATATGGTAACAAGTGGCAATTAGTCAAACATGACTTGTTAGTCTACTATTGTAACGTGTATAGGATTCCATACTAACCCATAAACAACCGGAACCACATGATTATAAATAAAATAAAAACCTGGGAAAACCACCGCCATATTGTCGACAGCTTTTAGTTGAATAAATTGAATAAAAGTAACAACTAAGCAACTTGGGACTTCAATCCCAGCTTAAATATTGCTGTTAATTTTTGATCGTGCGATTCGTGTTAGCTTTCTTTGAATATTTGATGATCTAAAAGAGGAATTATTTCTTTGATACAACAATGGAGTTAATTGCGTTGATAAAAATCCTATATTATTCATGCGAAAAAAGATGGACAATATACAGTGATGTTCGATAAAAGTGACTCACCTGTTTTTGTTTGTTTTTACTAAATGTTCTCTTCTCCGATGAAACGAAAGTTGAGCTAAATTCAAAGGATAAGCGATCTAAAATCCGAAGAAGAAGCTTTGAATTTAGCAGTAAGTACTGTCAAGCATACGTTCAGTATAATGTTCTGTGGATGCTTTTCTTTTCATAGAACTGGTTTCTTAAAACCTATTGAAAAGACCCTCAGGAGCGAGTAGTACAAGAGGATTTTAGAGTCTTGTCTGCTCCCTTTTGCTGAAAGGGTGAAAATCGACCCCACCAAGCTCATTTTTATGCAGGATAATGCTCCCTGTCACAAATCAAAATTGATGAAGGAATACTTTGATGAGAAGCAGGTGAGTGTTATGACATGGCCGCCCCAATCTCCTGAAATCAACCCCATAGAAAACTTATGGAGCATTATAAAGTACAGGCTCTCGAGAAAGCAGTTGAGCAACAAAGAGGATTTGATTGTGAATTTCATATCCGAATGGAATTCAATGCTTGGAGATGAGATTTGCCAGATCCTAATCAAGTCAATGCTAAAAAGGGTTGAAAAGGTTATTCAAAATAAAGGAGGACCCATAGATTATTAAATATTTCGAACTATATTACCTATTATAAATAAATTATACCTCTATTATTCTTTATTTAAAGTTGTTCGGTTATGTTTCTATTGTTTACTAGTTGCAGGAAATAAGTGAGTCACTTTTTTGCACAGAGTTTTTCCCTAAATCTCATTTATATCCAAAATTATAATTATCAATAGAATACATTAGGGTGAGTAAACTTTTTACTAGGTGGTCGGGAAGGGGTCATTATATTAGTAAGATTAAAAATTAGTTTACCCCAAAAACAATAGCCGAAAAATTTTCTAAGTAAAAAAATCAGGTGAGTCACTTTTATCGAACAACACTGTATATGCAAAATTAATTAAATATTTAAAAAATACTTTTAAATATTTTTGATGGTATATGTAATCGTAGTATATTCACATAATATGATATAACACGATATAAATACGATTTAATACGATATAAATATACAATCATGATATATTATGTATTTATATCAAACTTCACCTACAGTACCTTGGCAACTATTTGATTCTCTTTGTATCTAGCAGCAATGCTTCATGAATTTCCTCCAGACCACCCATGTGTTGAGATCAGATATCGATATGACGGGGACTTTCCAACCTTAGTAGACATCAATCTAAACATCTAACCCATAGGAAACACATCTCAGAACTTTAATATGCGGATGACAACGCTGCCCTTCAATAATCTCTGAACAATTTTGCTATAGCCTACCATCGCTTTGGCCTTACATCAAGAATAAAGAGTCCGTTCCACATCCAGCCGTAAATACCATCTTCCTAGATGTTGATATTACCATCTCTGATAAAAGTCTCGAACAAGTAGAGTATTTTCCGTATCTAGATAACCATTTATCAAACAAGTGCACCTCAGAAAAGGATGTGGAATACAGAACTGGAGCTGCACATGGAGTATTTTGAAAGCTAACCAAATACATCTTCAGTAACAAAGATCTGAACTTAACAAAAATTATGTTCTGTAATGCTGTTGTCATTTCAATTTTGCAATATGGTTGTGAAACCTGGACTCCATATAATATAAAATATCCAAAAATTAGAACGTTCTCACCAACAAAAGCTTTGTTCAATCTTGAACTTCAAATGGAATTTCTATGTGACCAAAACCAAAGTCTTGGAAAGAGCCAACAGTTCAAGCATTGAATCACTGATCATGAAACACCATCTTTGCCATCGGCTATTCCATGCAAGAACTGGTCTGCTTAGTCATCAACGCCATCGCCATAACAGAAACGATCAACAAGGAAGAAGTTGTAGTCTTAGATACGGGATAAAGCCGACGATGAGGAAATCAAACTTATGAAATTCTGTGTTGGAATATAAGCTGATGGGCAGGTCTACGTAGTGTAATGGTTAACAAGCTTGCTTTGCTCGATCAGTTAGAACTGAGTAGTGAGTTCAATCCTGACTAGGGGCACCATATTTTCGGCCTTATGTCACCTCTGAGCTACGCATAGTAAATCTCTGTCACTTCGATGTGGTGTAATGTTTAGAAAGCTTGTCTCACTCAACCATATACGACTGAATAGTGATGTCGAACTTCACTGGGTGCTCCTTACTTTAGAGCTTTTGCCTACGCATATTAAGTAGCTATATGTTAACAGCCTGACCCTATGCCATATCTAAGCTACGCTTATTAAATAGCTATAAGTTAACAGCCTGACCCTATGCCATATCTAAGCTACGCTTATTAAATAGCTATAATTTATCAGCCTGGTCCTGTGCCACATCTAAGCTACGCTTATTAAATAGCTATAAGTTAACAGTCTGGCCTTGTGCCACATCTAAGCTACGCTTATTAAATAGCTATAAGTTAACAGCCTGGCCCTGTGCCATATCTAAGTGTTGCTTTTGTGCTTTCCGTAGCAAGTAGATATTTACAGGTTTAGGTTTCCAGCGGCAATCTCAAGCGGTTTTGAATTTAGAGTGGTCTTTCTCTTAGATTGGTTTCCAAGCAAAGTGAAAAAGCTTAGTCTTTATGTATATAAACCCTGTAGACACCCATGTGACGTATAAGGTGACAACTATTCACGTGAGGTTTTGCTGAGGTTTCCACAGCAAGTTTGATTCTCCGGAGTTGCTATCCCCACACTCAACTGGTTTTGAATTCAGAGTTTTCTTTCTCCTAGGCTGGTGGCCAACCAAGGCTAAATAGCTCAATCTTCCATCCTAATTAATCCATAATTGATGGATTCATGCCTTTTCGAGAGTATTTCTGTAAAAGCGAAAAGAAACGACCTTTGTTGGACAGTGCAATACAAATTTCCGTGTTGGTAACCACTACGCCACACGCACATCCACGCTATATATATATATATATATATATATATATATATATATATATATATATATATATATATATATATATATATATATATAAAGAAAGAACAGTAAGCTATATAATCCGGTGTTCTTATAGATATTTTTTTATTTTTACACACTAGTGCTCAATGTAAATTTATAGAGCATTAATATTATAAATTAACTGATTTAAAATATGGTTTTTTCGCTACACAGTAATAACAAAAACCCAAAACTAACTTATATTAAAAATGAAAATAGTAAACATAGAAAAAACAAAAGTAGAAAAATAATTTGGTATACGCCCTCATACAACCAAATGGTAAAGAACAAATTAGGACAAAAATTCCTCGCATTAATAGTCAAGCATTTTCCTAGTAAAAGTAAACTAAGTACTATTTTCAATAAAAAATACACTAAAATTAAGTTATAGCTGTACTGATAACTTAGAAAAAATTATTAAGAAACATAATGCTAATAATGCTAATATCTTAAATAAACACTTATACCAGAACCAAAAAATTTTAGACAATGGAAAAATAAAAACAAAAACTGATGAGAATAAACAAAAATTATGTAACTGTAGAAACCCTCAAAACTGTCCTCTACAAAATAAATGTTGCACGGAATCATTAGTATACCAATGCAATATATCTTCTATTGAAAATCCTGAAAACATAAAAATATATATAGGTTGCACTAGCCATGAGTTCAAAAAAAGTTTCAACCGACATCAAAGTTCGTTTAGGATAAATAAATATAAAAATCAAACATCTCTCTCAAAGTACTTCTGGCACCTAAAGGAATCCAATAAAACACCTACAGTAAAATGGAAGTTAATAAGAAAATCTAGAATATGTAAGACATTAAATGACCCATGTCCTTTGTGCATACATGAGAAACTATATATTACTAAGTTGATAAAAATAAAAATTTACTGAATCAGAGAAATGAAATAGCTATTTTGTGCCGTCATTGTCAAAAATTTTCTTTAAACAATATTTAAAAATTAAATTTTAAAAAATTAGACCTGGTAATATACATACTTATATTTGATGTGAATAAATAATTTTAAATACTGTAAGTAATTCTATTACATTTACTTGTTTTATAAAAAAATATAGTCGATTAAATTTAAAAGTAAAAATATTTTAAAATTGGTTTTAAAATTGTACTTAAATAAAACGGATTCTAACTTAAACATCTTTTAAAATTGTAGTTAAATAAAACGTATTCTAACCTTAACACCTCTCTCAAAGTACTTCAAACACTTAAAAGAATCCAATAAAACACCTAAAGTTCAATGACATTAATATAAGTCAGAATATGTAGAACATTAAATGACACATGCCCTTTGTACATACATGAAAAAAATATATATTACTAAGTTTATAAAAAATAAAAGTTTACTGAATCAGTGAAATAATTTAGCTATCTTTGCCGTCATTGTCATAAATTTTACTTTAAAAAAATGTAACCTGGTAATATACATACTTATACTCGATATGAAAAAATAATTTTACATACTGTAAATAATTCTAATACATTTACTTAGTTTTAAAAATAATTATAGTCTATTAAAAATTAAAATTATTTAGAATTTAGTAAAATAAAACATATTCTAGCCTAAACAGCCCCAAAAATTCTTTAAGTATACAAATAGAAAAAATACCGTAAGAAATTTTGCCGTTAAAAATTTTTTTAAATTATAAAAAACCCAGACGACATGCATTTAGCGGATGTCAGAATTTGTTGAAAAATACATCCCTAACCATCCCTAAAAATAACCCCGCTTTCGAATGTAACTATTAACTGATACAACGAAAATTGAACACGCTACCACCCCGTGTCTGGATGAGTGGATTTCTCTGTATTCTTGGAAACACTCAATTATGAATATTTGCCGTGACTTTAAAACTGTAAATTTAAAAAAATAAGTTACTCCAAAATTCGCTTGACGAGGAAATGGAACTAATGTCTTTAATTTAATAACAAAATTAAATTCGAAGCTTTTAGCTTCCATTTTTGAAACATGGTTATTACTGTGTAGCGAAAAAAAACCTATTTTAAATCAGTTAATTTATAATATATATATGTGTGTGTGTGTGTGTGTGTGTGTGTGTGGATTTCATTAATGTTCACTCTATAAAAAGTTGCAAGAGCCACTCAAAGGGTTACTGAAGGCGGTTGTTGTGTGAGCGGTAAGAGTGAGGGGCGTAGTTTATGCGGATATGTGTGAAAGATAACGATTAACACTGGACTTAAAGAGGTTAAGATTGTAGTGGTGAGGAGAGCATCCTCCTGTGATTCTGTTCCACAAAGCAACCGTGCTTGGGAAGAAGCTATACGAATGATTCACTCGTGGAACATGAAGGGAATGAGAGTGGTTCGCCTCAATGGTGTGGCAGGGCTTACGTGGGTGTGTTAGAATCGGTGGAACTAAGGAATTACGCATTAACAGAACATTTTCCAGCAAAATAATAGCTTCTTCTGTAGTCTTTTTTCTTTTCTTTTTTTTTGGTCAATCATTCCAGACTAGACCACATTTAGTAAGTAATCATTTCAAAGCCTGAATCGTATTTGAGATTTCTACGTATTCCCCACCCGTGCCAACCAGTAAATGATAATCAAGAACTCTGATGTCAATATTCAGATCAGTGTCGTCGACTAAAAACGACAAAATCTATAATGATGTAAACCTTTGTTAGACTGAGGCTCAAGCATTATACCTCTGAGGTGTGGGTATTTTAACGGTGATCGTAGTGAAAAAATGCAAAATCGTTGTGCTGAGTTCAAATTCTGGCCGAGATTGTTTCGTTTACTTGGCACTATAACCCTTGAGAAAGGCATGAATTCATCTTCCTCCAGCTATGGGTTAGATGACAAAGCAGATTAGGTTCTCTTACTTTGGGTGGCGCCCAGTCTAGGGAAAGAAAAACGCGGAATTCAAACTCTCGTAGATTATAGGCCAAACTGGGCTCTTTTCTCTTGACAGGGTAATAAGTCTAGTAGAAGGGCAAATCTGTATTCAATATCAGCTGGAAGAACGATGGGCTACGTCAAATCATCTTGCCCTAGAGGCAACCATTGCTCTTATGACTGGAGAGTGCTGATGTAGTGTTGTCCTGGGTCAAAAGTGGGGCAGTTGGAAGGCCCTATATCTGGCAACAGGACTTTGAACCATGCCACAGGAGAACGCAGTCAGACCAATAAAGCCCCTTGTAACACCAAAGATGAACTGAAGGCATGGATTATGGCAAAATTCACCAACTTAAACAAGAAGACTGTCCAAAAACAAAGCAGGATATTCCGAAGTCATCTTGAGGCCGTCGTTGAAGCCAATGGAGATTTTATTGAATAAATTTACTCTTTAGTATTTCATTATGTTTTTGTGTAATTTTTGTAAATATATATCTGTTAGAATGATATGTCAGTGTTATTTTAATTTTTGCGTAATTTAGACGACAATTTACCCATCTCACACACTATATATACACATTATGAAATGGACAAAGTCCGACAATTATTTAAAGACATTTTTATGTTTAACATTGTTTTTATAGATACAAGTATTTAAGTAAATGCTCTGTTTATAATAAACAGTATTAAATAACATCTACCGGCCTGAATATATATATATATATATATATATATATATATATATATATATATATATATATATATATATATATATATATCCAAATGTAAAAGAACGAAGAGTAAGATTTCAGCGTTCAAAACATTAATTTAAAACGGAGCTCAATAAAAAAAAGTAGAGTCGTAAATATTTATTTATTTTGCAGTGTTACATTAGAATATGCACATACCCACTACATAGCTGTACATCTTATTTCAACGTTAAAAAAACGAAAACTTTTTTAACGTTTCATCAGGTGGGGAATCACGATGCGAGAAAAAATATATATATATAATGATACTCTAATTAAAAGATAAAGCAATTTACTAAAAGGAAAAAGTTTTGAAATATTTTAAAATGTTTAATAGCTAGATCAACCACAGTAAATTTGCGTCCAATTTCTTTTAACGTTTCACCCTTCTAGGCTGATCTTCTATAATTTTGATGTTGGACATATAATAACAATAGTGACGGGATCTAAATGAAATCGGCAAGATTATTTACCCAAAACGTATTAAGAATTAATTTCAAATTCTCAGCGTCCCGCTTTCCTTCGTGCGCATGAGCAGTAGCATCAACGTGAATATGAGTTTAGTCCAATTAAGTTCTAAAGAACGAAACGCGCCACACGAAAACATTTTTCACTTTGTCATATTTCTTTCCCTTAAAATCGATCTTGAGATATAAAAAGAATACATATATCGTCCCCCCCATATATATATATACATATATATATATATACATATATATTATATGTATGTGTGTGTGAGATAGAGAGAGAGAGAGAGAAAGAGACAATAGAAAGAAAGCATTGCAAAACAATACGAATATCTTATTTGGCAACTGATAATCTTAGGTGATAAGTTGATGGTCAATTATTGGCCAGTGGCAGGATAGTCCGGAAGTGAGGCTGCT